>CM060104.1:34804144-35066644 GCA_030522415.1 Channallabes apus
GGACAGCAAGAAGATTTTGATATTATAATCACAGCCAATATGAAAATTACTCAATAAACACAGATACCCAGACAGACAGACACAGTGTCTGTCTGTCTGTGTGTTTAAAAAAGTGTCTGTCTATTGGCTGTGATTGGCTGTGATAATATAAAAATCTTCTTGCTGTCCGTGACTGTTAAAATTTTTTTTTTTTTTTTTAGGGGGGAGTGCAGACCAATGAGGTTTATGTGACCGGTGTGTCCCCCATCTGTGCCTTTAAACCCTGACCAAGGATGCATGTCCTGTCTACCTCTAAACTTTAGTGAAGCAGGCGTGTCCTCCCTTCCTGTAATCCCTGGTGAAGGATGCCTGTCCTCTCTACCTGATGCTTGTCCTCTCTACCTGTAAACTTTTGCCAAGGAGACACGTCCTCTCTATCTGTAAACCCTGGTGAAGGATGCGTGTCCTCTTTACTTGTAACCCGTGTTAAAGTCCTCCTCTCAGTACAGGTCAGGATGCGTCATATTATATTGTACTGTTGCTGCTGTTATTGTAACATTCACACATTGATTTGTTGGCCACGTAGATCACCACACACTCCTGATCCTGACCAAGAAAAATCATTTTTTTCATCCTGTATACGTTGTCACATGAGATAATGTGTGTATTTCTGTACAACTCGTTAGACTTAAACATATAACGGTGTTACGAATAGAAAAGACAAGGAAATTGCTTTCCTGGAACGACTTCATGAAAGCTTCATTAACTACCTTCACTTCAGAGACCATCATGTTTCCGTGATCCGTGTGACATTTCACACACAGCTGAGCTGGAACTAAATATACCATTTACCCCATTACCATTGTACGTCTCTAAATGACCTCATTATGTTGCTGATTTTAGAATAATGTAACAAAATTATACAAACTGAGGCATATGCCTGACACACATTGTTTTTTTTTGTTTTTTTTGCATTGCGCAATGGGGGTGAAAGCACAGCTAAGGTGCTGGGAATAAAGGTACCTGATGTAGAGGTGTGATCCACAGGGAAAAATCACTCTAAGCATCTCCTGGGTAACGCGAGCCAGCGAGACAGGAAATGACAGCGATGCCTCCCACCACACTTTTCAAAACAGAGTGAGAATGAAGGAGTGGAAATGATGCAAAGAAGAAGGAATTGCACATGTACTTTCCTTCGCAATCCTAAATCGAACGTAACCCGTTTTTGTATCGAAGCGAACGTGCAAAGCCGACAAAGACAGACCCGATACTGTCCTTTCACAGAACGTTCGACTGGAGCCTTATTGCTGTTTGGGTCCATGTTTTCAAACATCATCCATTCAATCACGTTCTAATCTACAGGCCTTTTATGATGTTCTGAATGTGCTCACAACCCTCCACTCCCACACTCGGCTCTTTAGTTTGATTCTTATTTAGCAGTCATGTTTGTTTTGACTGGAAATGAAGCAATTTAGTATGATGTGATAAGTCTGGCTCTTTGAAGCAAACTTAATCATGATCTTTGGAATAAACTGAAAGCCCTTAAGTGGATGGAAACCCTCAGAAATGTAAATGCGTGAAAGGTTGAGCTGCTTTTGTCAGACAGTAGGGGGCACTGTGGTGTTATGTTTGAGAGAGAGTTCGCAATCAAACCTCTACCAAATCTGGACTGGTCCTTTCTCGCACACCTCTCTCTCTCTCTCTCTCTCTCTCTCTCTCTCTCTCTCGGTCTCTGTGTGTGTGTGTTTTCTCCGAGCTGTTATTTATGACTCTTTAAGTTGTATATATGTGATACATTTCAAATACCATTATAGGTCTAAGTGTTTGAATATAAATGTGTTTGTGGGTTTTCATATGAGCCAGGATTTACTTGGCTAGTGTGTTTGCGTGGTTGCGGTATTCCGACCTTGTTTTTTGCCTGCTTACATCTGGATTCAATGGCCTGGTGATAAACTGCAGAAACCAGAGTACCATCCACACCATGCATTCCTTTCTGTAAACCATCACCTCCATTACAGATGGACACCAGGCACCTTTGTTCACTTATAGACAAATGAATGTGATTAAAATAAGGTGCTGGTTGATCACATTTCCTCATTATGTCCACAACAGGAACATTTATAATCATTACACTTGAAGTTTCTGGAGGAGTCAGATGAGACCTTGAAGTTGGGGAACATTGGAGAGATGAAGGACCTGAAGGAGATAACGCAGGGGACATGCTTGAGGAGATGGTGTAGCTGGAGGAGATGAAAGAGTTTGAGGAGCTGCTAGGTATCGATCATCTGGTGGCGACAGAAGATGCTGAGGAACTGGATTAGCTGAAGAAGGTTGATAAATTTGAGTTTCTTTTGATAAGATTGAAGACAGAAGAGCCTGAAAAGTTGGGCAAGATGTGAGAACCTGAATAAAATGAAACATAAGGAAAGACGGAAGAGATGGAGAAGCTAGTGGGGATGGAAGAGCAGGTGCTGGGGGATGGAGGACGCAGGAGCTTGTTGAAAATAATTATCCTGAGAACGCTTAAGAGTCACAGGAGGAGTAGATGAATATTCTGAAGAAGACATGAAACAGAATAAGAGCTGGAAGTGATGGAGGTGCTAGAGGAAATAAATGAAATGGCACAAGTGAAAAAGACAGATGAGCTGGAGTTGTTTAAGGAGAGAAATTTGGAAAGATTGCACAGATGAAAGACCTGAAGGAGATGAAACGGAGGGAGATGAAACATGAGAAAATCTGGAAAAGACTGAGAGGCAGGACTAACTGGAGTGGACAACCAAGCACCTCAAGCAAATGAGATGGAGTTACTGAAGAGGCTGGACAGGAGTTGGAAGAGCATGAGAAAATGGATGAGCTTGAGTTTCCGGAGGAGACAGAGGACAGAAGTTGGAGAAGATTAAAAAGACAGATGAGCTGTAGGAGATGAAATGGGAGAAGAGCTGGAAGAGATAGAAGTGCTAGAGGAGATAGACGAGATGGCAGGGATGGACAAGATGAAAGAGTTGGAAAACCTAGTATTGTTAGCAGAGACAGAGGAGTTTGGAGGAAACAGAAGAGCTGAAGGAATTGAAGAGGCAGGAGGAAGATTGGGTTTTCTGGGAAGGAGGATGCAGGGCTCAGCCAAATAGCTTAAATACGTCTCAAGCTCACTGATGCGGTACAGGCACAGAAATCTTTCCACCAGAGCCTGCTTTTCTGCTCCAGTAATACCAGAGCTCTGTAAAATGTCATCCCGCTCCTGTCTTGTGTGCTGAGAGACTGGAAGAGACGGGTTTCATCTTCCAGAACACGTCGAAAGAATGCGTCCGTCTCCTTCTTGTTTCCTGCTAAGTCCATTAGCAAGTTTACTTGACAGATACACAAGTCATGAAATGACTACGAGTGAAATTGGGTTCGCTCACCCTCCCTCGTTTCCTCCCTCCTTCTCTTTTACTGTCTCCCAGTGTTTGCCTAAATTTATCCCTTTTTATTAGTCTGAACATTCCAACTTGTGATCTGATCTGTTCCAGAGTCTGCTGTAATCCCTTTTCCGAAACATTAAACGGCATCAGATACCGATGGCGTTCATCACTGTGGGGTCTGGTGCGAGCGCCAAATTGATAGGAGGATCTGTTGCTTGAATATTTTTTGACTAATTGATGAACATCTAGTCTTAAAGAACACCTCTTGCTTCTTGGCATGGACCCTAAGAACTACAAATCACTTGTAGAATGTCTACAGATGGTTCTTCTCTAAATGAAGATCCTCATATGCCTTTTCTCCGCCCTGCTTTTACAACATCTGGGCTTCTTTTTCCTGCTTAAATTATGCTAGTTTTTTTTTGCTAATCTGTGGTCCAGATCTTGTACATGTCATGTGGTTTGAGTTTGATCTGGGGTGATGAGTTGAGATCTTGGCATGATCTCTCACCTTCATACCAGCACTTTACAAGTATATCAGCTTGTCGGCATGTACCAGACAGGATATGAAGCCTTAGTAACTAGACATAAGACTTCAAGGAGTTCTGAGTTATTTTCATGGCATTAAAAACGAACCTCAGTCAGTTCTTGTGATCATGTCTTGTGTTGTCATAATGTTATTTGCTGCTGTCTCTAATATAACATCTCACGCATACATAGACAACGAATGATCATGCTGGTGAAAATCCAGAACATCAAGTGATATCTGCACGTCTCGGTAGGAGAGCCTTGTGATTTAAGACGCTGATTTAAAACACATGTCCGTCCGAGTCATCGTCTCCATCCAGACAAAATGTTTTTCTTCGTTATATCTCCTACGTTAGCGTTTTAGATCTAGAGCTGTGACCCAGGTTATCCGTAAAAGCCCATAGAAGATACTTTTTAGTAGAAAAATTATTCCGTCTATCTTCTTGGCGAGACCGTCTGGGGAAAGCCGGACCTAAATACTGAGGATCCCCCCCCCCCCCCCCCGATTCTTTTTCAAGGAGAAAACTCGAAGGTAGAAACATCATCAAAAAGCTAGAGGTGTTAACCTTCAAGAAGCTGACCTTCAGCAGAACTGTACAACACTGTCGTGGGTAATTCATCCACTAGACCTGCCTTGTATAGCGTTCCATAATCCTGGTCATTAAGTAGTGATTCTGTCGGAGTCAACACTGACTGACTGGGTTTTATTTACAGTGCCTAGGTCAGCTTATATACAGTGTCTGGCTCAGCGGCTGTTAGCATGATGCAATGGCTAATGGTCTCCTTAGCTGCCCCGTTTGCCCTCAGACAGTAGGTTCCTTAACCTCTCTTCCTTCCAGTCAGATCAGATGACCTCACTGCGCACTGTAGTCGCTTTATGATGGCTCGGAGCCCCGAGGTCAGCTGATCACTGCTGCGTCAGAACACTCTCTTTCTTTGGTATTTTACGACCGTAGCACCTGTGAAAGCCGCGCGTTAACCCCTCATTCCTGTTGCGCTGATTTAATACGCTGTTCAGTGCTGTAATAAGAATGAAAAGAAAACTGAGATAAATCGAGTGTAGTAGCTGAGTCAGAGTCAGATGTTCGAGTGTGTACAAAATATGTTTGTGTAGTCTCCGCGGAATGGCCGTGTTGATGGTGCGTTTCGCAGCAGATGGCTCCTCGTGCTCATAAACGCAAGGCATCTCCAGCGCTCTCGGTCTGCGCGTCCCTCAGAGGCCCGCGTAGTGTTACGACCTCCGTTCTTTCAGATGCGCCGGATGTTAGATGATGATGATAGTGTGAATGTGCTGTAAATCTGTTCAAAGGGAGCAGAGGTGAATTATCGTTGTGTGCGGTCAGAGCTAGCACTGCGGAACTGTAGCACCGTTGTCGTTAATGTTCATGTTTCTCTGTTCATGTCTCGAAGTGCTTATGTCAGTTTCTTGGTGTCGGTGTAGGAAGGAGGCCTCATATTAGGGGCCTTTTCTTTTTCTTCCTTTGAGTTTATTAGACACCGCCTACTACATTGTCGGAAAAAAATTAATCAGTTTGGGCAAGACGAGACATGATGATTAGTTTAACTCGGCAATATTTGTTCACATACTGTACGCGCCTAAATACGTTGTGTGATGCCAGAGAATTCCAGTAGGGAGCACACTAGTTAACTAGCATGCTTACCCACATGAAGCTTAGTTTCTTTCTCGATATTTAAGATAACTACTTATCTCCGACCACTTGTTTTGACATGCACATTTGTCATGTATATTGCGGGAACTTTTACATTAATTTCTGAGGACGTACACAAGCTACGTGCATAGTGAAATGCAGGTATATTTTTTGCCCTAAAACAAGTTCGGGAACATTTCAGTGTTTATTAGATACCCTTTAGTTGCTTGGAAAAAATGAAGCATTAAATATTAGTGCTGTTTAATCCAGTCGAGTTGATATTCTATCTGTGATATTCAGTTCTAGTCGCTTCTCATCATGACTCCACTTGGTCCTTTTATTTTTTATATAAATTAAGTTTAAGGTTTTTGTCACGTCTATCGGAGCCTGCTGTCTAGCAGGAAATTTTCCCTGATCATTTTATTTGAACATATGCAGTGCTCTGGTGTTAAATAACATTTCTGTCAAGTATAAAAATGTTTTCATGCCTAACTCGCATTAGAGATTTATATCAAATGTAATTGCATGATGCGAGGGAACAGTTCTATCTTGATTACGTCATTACCTTCCGGTGCGGTTGTTCATCAAAGTTATTTTACAGAATAACTTATAACTGCAAATCAAAAATGGATTCCGAGTTGTTAAACTTGGACACGGAAACTTAGAGCTGGATCGGACAGATCTGAGGTTTGAAAAATTCTTGATTTGAAGGTAAATAATCCAAATGAACATCATCAGGGGTAATTATGGCAGGTGGTAATTTCTCAAATTATATACATGTTTGCTGAATGTTTTTCCTGTATTGGCTCACTATTGCAGCATAGATTATGGGATGTTTCATATACTGTATACACTTACCGGCCACTTTATTTCGTACAACTTGGACCCCTTTTTTGTAACGAGATCTTAGAGTTACTGTTGCTTTTCTATCAGCTTGAACCAGTGTTAGGAGAGAACTTCTGCTCACTGGATATTCTGACCATTCTATCTAAAACCATGTGGCACCAGCAACCATGCTGCGTTCAAAGTCACTTAAATTAGCTTTCTTCCCCATCCTGATGCTCAGTTTGACCTTCAGATGACCTTGGCATACGAATTTAATCCGTTCTGAAGGGGAGTTCTTAAGGTGAAATTTCATATTGCGAAACACTTTTTCTCAAAGGAAATAATGTAAATGCAGATAATCCGTTTCAGCCACCCTAAAAATATTACTATTATTACAACTATAATCATATTTTTGCATATATAAAGAATCGAAATATTTAGAAAAGACATTTAAATGAACTCGCGGCGCGGTGGTGTAGTGATTAGCACTGTTGCCTTGCACCTCCAGGGTCCGGGTTCGATTCCCGGCCAGGCTCGATTCCCGTCTCTGTGTGCATGGAGTTTGCATGTTCTCCCCGTGCTTGGTGGGTTTCCTCCGGGTACTCCGGTTTCCTCCCACAGTCCAAAGATATGCAGGGTAGGCTAATTGGCGTTCCTAAAATTGCCCGTAGTGTGTGTGTGTGTGTGTGTGTGTGTGATTGGCACCCAGGGTCCAGGGTGTACCCTGCCTTGTGCCCGAAGCCTCCTGGGATAGGCTCCAGGCCCCCTGATCATAGGATAAAGCGGTATAGAAGATGAATTAATTTAAATGAACTAAAATATAAAATAAGTGAACATTAACCTTCGTTTATGGTTCCTCTTGGCACCGGCTGTTTTAAAAACGCAACTGAAAGTTGCTCCCTTCTCTTCTTGCTGCCGGTCTTGAGTATCAACCCATGGTGCTCGGTCTTCACTAAATCTTGCAAAAATACAAAAAACAAAAAAAAACAACCTTTCTCTTGGCTTTCCACTGATGCAAACAAGTTTTGAGCGGCTCCCGGATTAGCCGGTGTTCAGTTTTTGAGCCGAAAGCTTGTGAGGCGGGGTGTTTATTTGCCGAGGTGCCCCTGTATTGAGATATTTAGATATAATTACGATATATTTGTCTATATCAACTAGGGCTGCACGATATATCGAAAAAATATCGTTATCGCGATAATGGCATGCGCGATAACCATGTCGCAAGGAGTTGCGATAAATACTTTATTTGCCAAGCATTTGTGTGTCCAAATTTGACTAATCAGATGGGCCCTTGATATGTTTATACCCGCTTATAGCTTTATTTTATATATATATATATATATATATTATTTATATCTTTATACTTCATTCTGTCGTGAACTAATCCCGGATGATCAGAAGATTTAGCGATTAGCCGTTAGCCCTTTATAGACGCACAAACACAAACGCGGAAGCAAGCGAGTAGGCAGGATAACCACGCAAATTAGTTTAAGGACTCTCACAGAAGGGCAGCAACGGAAAAACACACATTTAACCCGCGTCCTATATAAACACACTCGAATCTGAACCGACATGGCGAACTCAGTGACTCAGCTGTATGCACTAGTTTGTTTACTCCTCTTATACTTCCGGGTTCGCGCCCGCATTACTTCTGGGTCCTAGTGCCGGTCGCGGAGCGTGTGCGTGCGTGTGTGTGCGTGCGTGCGTGACAAAAAGTATTTTATTTTTTTTTTTGTTTAGTAATATTTATTTTTATTTAAAAAAAAAAAACAGGCAAGCCAAAGAGAATATTTAGTTTAAAAGATGCTCTTGTTGTAAGACACTATTGATGAGTGTTACACGGTTACATGTAAATAAACAGTAATGTTTGAAAGTAATTCATATTGTGTTGGCAGGTTTATAGTAACAGCAAACCAGAAGTCAGAATATCTGCTGAGGGGTTTAAGTCATTCATAGTGTTTTGAAGTCTAAATATTTGCAACTTCCTTGACACAAAGTTTCTTTTTAGCCTGAATTAGATTTAATTACATCAGACGAATATCTATTACCTGTTTATTTTAGTATCATCATTACATATAAATAAATAATTAAAAAAAATAGGCAATAATAATAATAAAAAATGCATTTCTCTAGGGAATATCGTTATCGCAGTATTCAACAACAATATCGCATATTTTCCTAATATCGTGCAGCTCTAATATCAACCTATATCCAAATCTGTCTGTCTGTCTGTCTGTCTGTCTGTTAAAGGTTGTGCTGCATGCATATGAAATGTAATTAGTGATCAGGAGCTCGTGTCCAGGCAGCTGAAGCTGATTCATCAGTTTCACTCAAACTCCTGGTGCACGACTTGTTCCTGATCAAACCAGAACACAGATTGTTGTTATTATTATTTTTTTTAATCAAAAATGACTTATTCATTCATTTGCGTGTCATGAGGTGTCGCACGTTCTTAGCGAACTTTGATGAATAAGCGCTAAAGTGTGTTCTGTAGCGTGCCATATTTTGAGTAGGCACGGCGTGTGACAGTATAACGCCCTCCCAGTGTCCTCGCGACGCCCTTCCTGTTCCCACCATCAGCGGGACGTGATGGAGCTCACCTGCTGTCAGTCACATTCCCTTCATTTTATTCGTTCGAACGTTCTCTTCCCCCGCTGCTTGTTTGCGTTCGCAGACGGATCGATTGTCTGGCGTGGTTTTTGTTTTGTGTTTTCTATACGCGTGTGTGTGTGTGTGTGTGTGTGTGTGTGTGTGTGTGTGTGTGTGTGTGTGTGTGTTTGTATAAGGAATGAGCTCATGGCTGATGCATTAGCTCCGTGCTGAAGGAGCTACACTTTACACCTCATTTCTCTGGCCACTTACCGATAAGGCGCTCATTACGCATCAAATGAGCACAAATTGCTTCAGTCTTGACTGTTATCTGGATGAATGGATTCGCCTTTGCTCTGACGCGATGATATAAAGCGTACGTGTGTGTGTGCATGCATGGACATCTTCACCCATTATATCATTGTTTTTGGTCATGCTGTTTGTGATCATGTGTGTTTGGATGCATGGGGTTTTTTTTTCCCCCCGTGAATGTTGCCATATTACTATGGAATGCTTTTGATCTCAGACAGATGCCACGCATATGTATAGACACACGCAGACGGCATATGCAAGTTGTTTCCAGACAGACTGGCTTTGGTTTGTATTGGGTTTTGCAGGAACACAGATAGAGAGCTCTGATAACACGCTATCGGATCAGAGAGAGAGAGAGAGAGAGAGAGAGAGAGAGAGAATCCAGCATTACCGTTTCAGCAGCCCGCCTCCAGCTCTCCACTAAACCAATTAACACTAATTACCAGTCCACTCCACTGCTTTCTACAAACATGCACACTCACCAGTCAGAGAGAGAGAGAAAAAAAAAAACAGGCCTTCATGCTGAGGCTTACAACGCGCGAGTCAAAGAAGAAAAGGCTAGCAGGCAGAGATGAAGCGAAAACGCTGAAGAAACTCATGAGAGACCAGACCAGGGAGATTGACAGAGGCTGTGAGATCAAGAGACGAGAGACAGGCTGAGGCTACGATGCGGCCGAGATCACAGGAGCGAGAGATGACACAAGACAGGGACGGGGAGACATATAGACAGAGCCATGCCCATGAGAGACAGTGGACGAGCAGCACAGCGAGACCGTAGGACAGAGCAAAAGAGATCAGAGAGAGAGAGAGAGAATGTATAAGAGAAATATAGCAAAAGACTTGAGATAGCATGAGACGGAGACAGGGAGACGAAAGAGACAGCTGTGAAGATACGGAGACAGAATTAATAACATATAAGAGACAGAAAGACATCGTGATGAAAGAGGAGACGCTGTAAAGGAAGAAGAAGAAGAAGCAGCAGCAGAATGGATTTAAAGCAGGCAAAAGTATTGGCACAGAAGGACTGAGAGAAACCAGGAGACACACACACACGCGCACACACACACACGCGCACACACACACACACACACACACACACACACACACACACACACACACACACACACACACACCACAGCCTGGAAACCTATCCTGAGAAGACAATATGTAACAATAATACACTGTGTGTGTGTGTGTGTGTGTGTTGGCGTGCTTGTGCATTGTGTACCAGGGTTGTCAGCCAGTGTTTTTTCAGGCTGTCTCCCCCTTGTGGAGAAAGAGTGTCACAGCGCCTCCTTGGCTAGGAATGGAGACGCCGCAGGAGGACTTTCATTTACACCCCACGCCGAACAGGAGTGACAGAGGGAGGAAGAGATCATACACTATAATTTTTCTAATTACCTTATGGGATTTAAATCATATTCACACACACACACACACACACACACACACACACACACACACACATACAAACACAGACTGGTGCACAAATATCTGGCAGCAAGCTAATGTATTCATGGACCTTCAGCGAGACTATTTAGAGTCACACTCACTCACCCCCCCCCCCCCCCCCCCCCCACACACACACACACACACATGCACATGCTAGACTCACCTACACTGATAAATATTTAGATTATCTACTTCTGGCTGCGCTCAATTAGTTAGCACACATACATTATGTCCACAATGAGACACGATCCATCATCATCCAGCGATCGGCAATCACGGTCTATACCGATCCTTTATGTTTACATGAATACTAATGTGAGCACATACGGCCATAAACACACACACACACACACACACGGAGCTGTGTGATTAATGAAAGCCATCTGAAACAGAGACCAGACTCTCACCTCAGGTCTCCTCCCACGGTGACGCATCTATAATAAAGGTTGGCGTAATAACACGGCTTCTTTTTTAATAAAGCTCAGTCACCGTGTTGACCGAACCGGGCTCGTCTCGCCACTGACATTTGACCCCGAGCCGATGACCTCATCAGCGTGAGACAACCCCCTCCCCCCCCCAACCCCCTGCTGTGACCATCTTTAATTTACAGCAAGTAACAGGCAGGTTGTTTCTCATTCTCAGTGTCATCAAATCAAAGTGCAGCAAAGGACTGAATGACCGGCACGTCATAATTATAGGGAACTGTGAAGCTCAAAGCGGGGGGGGAAATCCCTTTAATGCTAATGATTGATGCATAAAGATTTGCTTTATTAATAAAAGCAAAAAAGAAGTTATATATATTTTAATAAAGCAAAAAAAAAAAAAAAGCAAAACATTTTTTTAATAACCTAGGCTTGTACAGTAGCAAAAAATTTTTTTTTATAAATATCTAAATAAATATTAAGATTTTAACCTTATCCTCCAGACTGTTCTTACATACTTTTACATCACATAGTAAGCTTAATAATAATAATAATAATAAAACAATTCCAGCTTCAACATAACTCGTGCCATGTGTTTCTCTTTTTTTTTAATTTTTTTATTTTTTTTTATAATAATAGTAATAAAAAAATAGTTTGTCTAGTTACAGTATGAGTGTGTCATGCAAAGTCAGAAACCACAAATTGCATCATCACCTTACATTGTCAGGTAGTGTGTGCTGCTGAACTGGTAACTGTAGGTTAGGAGGAGGAGGAGGAGGATGATTATTATTATATTTATGGCCAAAAGTATATGGAAACCTAATTGTGTGTGGTTGATAATACAGTTCAACCTGTAGCCTCTGGACATGCACAGTACAGCACAAGTGTGTGTGTGTGTGCGCGCTGTAGGTCTTGTAAGTCAAATTGGTAAAATAAAAATAATCACAGTTCATGGTATAGAATTGCACTTTTGACCATGTAACAGTTACAGAAAGGATTTATTTATACAGTATATCCAGTATCACCTAGTTGAGCACATCATCCATTTAAAGTCAATTCCTCAAAAAAGTACTTCCTTCTGTCGTCCCGACACACTCGACTCTATAAACTATAAATCTATATAAAAAAAATAATTCTTTTTAAAATGATCTAGAATGTTTTGTTCTATAAAGCTGCTCCTGTGTCCATTGTTAATGTATTGAGCTGAAGGGTTTGATTCCCGCTTCGAGTCTTTGCGTGTGGACTTTGCTTGTTCTCCCGGTGCTCGGTGGGTTTCCTCCAGGTTATCTCGTTTCCTCCCGCAGTCCGAAGACATACATATTAGGAAAACCCCCGTAGTGTGTAACGGAGGAAACACACCAAGGAGGAGAGAACAGTGTATGTGGTATGTGTACGTTTGCCCTGCCATGGATTGGCACCCCGTCCAGGTGTTACCCGCCTTGTGTCCATAGTTTCCTAGGAGAGGCTCCAGGCCCCGCGTGGCCCGGTACAGGATAAGCAGTATAGAAGATGAATGGAATGAAATACTTACTGTATATAACTCGCTTTTTACTTGTTTGCAGAATGTAGCTTCAGTACAGTTTTAAACACATTCACACACAAATATCTTTTGTTGTTTAGTTTTATTCGTTTTAGGTTTTATTTATGATTTCTCAATAATAATTTTTTTTTTACAAAATACTATCCTTCTGTAAATCTCTCTCTCTCTCTCTCTCTCTCTCTCTCTCTCAATTCTATGGATTAGACATACACCACAGACACAGTGGCTATTTAAGGATAAGCGATAAAGTGACTTGGACATATACGGATTTGATAAATGACCCGTCACTTTTTTGCCCATGGGCTTTTAATCAGACTATTTTAAGATGATCACTTATCTAAAAAATGTGGCTCATTTACTACGGATGCAGTCTCCCGTATATATATGTGTGTGTGTGTGTGTGTCTAATTGCCTATTTGTTATGAGCAGGAAGTTATCGTCAGGGTTGGATTTAGATGTAGAACCGTACTTAGCATTCATTAACTGTATTAAGTCAGTGGAAGGTCCTCATGGAGATATTGTGTCCCCACATACAGAGAGAATCTTAGTAAAGTGAGGACTTTACTAAGCAACATGTTCTCTTCAGGAGATGTTGTATGTTTTTGGATGTGGGGTGTTTGTCTCCCAACGGAGTGTGCTGGGAATGGTTAGAGATTTGGATTTTTAGGAAAACGCCCGTTATGGCATCACGTTTCATTCTCATCTGACCGTGCTCAGTCCGGCCCATTACGTATGTGCTCGAGTCAGTGAAACCCTTCACCGTGCGCCGCAAAAACAATTTCTTCCAGGCCATTTCTTCTCTAACCTACAATGCGCAACTAATTAAAAGGATCTCTTTTTTTTTTTATTTTTTTAATTAATTAAATTTTTTTTTTAAAGCTAATAGATGGAACTACAGTAGTTTTGTCCACTGTGTTTTAGGTAAGTGCAGGCCCTGAGCGCTGAATGTTTTGCGTTTTATTTGAAGGTCCGTTTGAAGTGGCCTCATAGTAAGTGCAGCCCGTCATCAATTAATGGACATTGTAGTGGGCTAGACCTTCATGTGCATGTTCAACCGTTCATGTGCCATAGTGACGAAGGTCCTCACTGCAGCAGAGCTTTGTGTGTTCTGCCATTGGGTGAATGAGTTCCTATTTGGAGTGAAGTATCGGATATGACCCTGAGAGCTTAATTAAATGTAGTTTCAGATAACAACGATCAACCAGAACATTGTGACCTGGTATTGAATATGTCCCCATTTTACCATCAAAACAGCTCTGGGCCATTGAGGCTTGGACTCCACTAGACTGCTGTGGCACCAAGCACCAGATCCTTCAAGTCTTGTGAGGTGGCTACATGGATTGGACTTGTTTTTTCAGGACATCCCAGAAACGCTTGACCAGATTGAGATCTGGAGAATTTGGAGGCCAAGTCAACACCTCCAAGACATTCTTGTGTTTTTGCCGTGTCAGGACGCATTATCCTGCTGAATGAGGCCACTGCCATCATGGAATTCAGTTTCCATGGAGGTGGTATACATGGTCAGCATGTGTTTGTTTAGATATGTTGCACATTTCAAAATAATATCCACATGAACAGCAGAACTCCTGCCATACGCTACCTCTCCTGGTTTTCCTTCTTCCCGTAGTACATCCTGGTGGACCACTTGGAGATTTGGAGTTGCTCTGAGGCTGTTGTCTAGCCATCATCATTTGGCCTCCATTGAGTCACTCAAATCCGTACACTTGCCCATCCAACAGATACTCACCTGCTGCCTTTAATATCCATGTACTCCCAGGTACCATTTGTAAATGAGATTTATGACCTATTCACTCCACTTTTGTCGTAGTCATAACGTTATGGCTGATCAAAGTTGAGGCAGGTGTTGACTACTGATTTAATCTTTCAGTAGTCAATTCGATGAATTGATTTCCAATTGATTAACACTTTTATTATTATTATTATTTTGGTAAACATTAATGTTCTAAAATCGTCAAATTCCTTATAAATAAATAAAGCTTTAGCATGAAATTCGCTTGCATCACCTACGAAATACTTGTTTCTTCTTCTTTTGAATTTATATGGAGTTTGGGCAACACCTCCATCTACTGGTCTGGAGTGTTAATCAAATTTAGCAGCAAAAGGTTATAAATTTATAGGACATTGAAACAATCAACAAAACAAGTTATACAGCAGCATATCAGTGTTTATAAGACACTTATTGTATGTTTTAACAGTTGAAAACCTATAAGAAGTATTGCTGATTGCAATAAATCAGACAGTAAACTTGTAGTGCTGTGGAATCGAACTCAACTAAAAATCGTAATGCCCTAAAATAGAGTTGACTCGTCAGTTGACCTACGACTCATCGCACTATTTAAGATTCTGTGCTGCTTTCATTAGGCTGTTTGATGTCCTCGGGTTTGAGTCCACTATCGGGGAAAGGTCTTACAAACAGCTCCAGAGCGCTGATCATGGTGGAGGCGCGGTGATGTCTAAACCACGGAGGAATCTCCGAGGCCCATGCAAACACACACACACACACACACACACACACACACACACACACACACACACACACACACACATTTTTTTACTCGAGTCTGTTTCTTCTGTTTTCTTTTCGTTCTTGCTCAGCCGCTAGTCTGACTGGAAAGGTCAGCGTTTATTGAGTTTTCAGAGGAAAACATGGCTCAAAAAGCCCAGAGAGAGAAAGAGAGGCATATATCTGAGCCCGGACACGGAAAGCAGCCTTGTGTATTTGTTTCATTACATTAGCGGCAAAGGTCATTCTATGCTCAAATAGAATCTCGCAGAGTCCGGATAGACGGTGACATTTTAATTGTTATTGTTTAAAATTAAGCGTGCTTAATTCAGACAGGTTGGTGTAGAGATGTCATATTTCTGCTTCCTTTCTTTTTTTTTCTTTTCTTTTTTTCTTCTCCTTACTTGTTTCACTTTACTTTGTGTGTAATATGTTGGTGTTCAATTTCAGTTGTAATTGTCTCAGTGTTAAGTGGACGAGGGGAAGAAGATGCCTGTTAGGTTCAATATCTATTGGCACTTTTTCACTGCATAGTACGGCACGACACGGTTCAGTTCAGCTCACTTTTGGGGGGTTTTCCACTGGGAACAGTACCTGGTACCTGGTCCTTTTTTTAGTACCACCTCAGCCGAGGTTCCAAGCGCGCAGAACCGTTACCAAAACGTGACGTGTAAACTCCGCTGGCCACCGATTGGCCGGAGAAAATCGTCATTACTGCGTCACTGAACTTGCGACACGAGACACAACAGAACCGCTATATTTAGAAACAGCCAGAGAAGGATCGCACGCACCTTTTTGTATTAACCAAACATTCTCTTTGGCTGCCATCAGCCTCTTTTGAAACAAACTCCTTCGTCTCGCTGTTAAAAACATCCACATGCCGAGAATGAAGAACACCAGGCCGTCGATATGCTCCATTGTTGTGTGTTTGTTTGTGGCGCGTTTACGATGATGTCACGGCAGTAGAGGCGCCGCGACTATAACGACACGTGAATAATCCCGCCCACTCTAACGCGGTACTAAACTGCAGTGGAAGCGCAAACCGAGGCGAACTGAGCCGAACCGAAGTGAGCTGTACTGAACCGTGCTGTGCCGTACTATGCAGTGGAAAAGCGCCATAAAATGTGCTAACGGCGGTCCCATGACACGTGTAATATGATACATTAGTGTGTGTGTACCTATGAAAAAGCCCTGGGGAGCTTATATTCCTAGCAAAATAAAGTCCTACATCAGTATGTTTATTCCAGGCAATCTCTGTGGCCCAGTTTTAAAAAAAGAAAAAAAGAATTAGTCAGCACTGCTAGAGTTCTGGGAATGAATTCTTGCAGTTTTTTGTCGTGGACTTTCCTTAGTTTATTTATTCCCTCTAAGTTTTATCCAGCAGCAGATGAGACGATATTTTTATTTCTTTTTACATTTCTGAGTAAAAAAAGAAAACAGCGTTTGATTCCTCTGATGTATTTTGCATCCCTGCGCAGCTGCAAGTTGTTTAGCGTTTCTCGAGCAAGCTCAGCCTTTGATGTGTTATGTCTGGCTGACGATAGGGAGACATAAATGCAGACCAAATTAAACTTTGATTACGGCAGAATTAATATTTAGCGATCCCGGACGGACTGGATGCGTTAGATGTTTTCTGTCTCATTAAAATGTTCACACGGGGAAAAGGCACCGCTAATTTGTCACCGGTGCGTCATGCTGACACGCCACTTAAACGGGCAAACTTTTCCTACGACTTATTTTCTAAAGACGTCCCCAGCGGTGGGGTCTTTGCGAACGAGACTAAATTAGTGCTGTGTTACTGTTTTTACTGAAGAGAAACGAGACTGCTGTCTGCTGATTCTTTCTGTTTTCTGATGAACACGCTGAAAGCTCAGGCAGGTCTTAACCGTCTCTTGTTCTTTACGCTCGCAGAGACGGGGAACTTTTTCAGGTGTAGTGTAAGTGTAAAAGCCGTGATTGATGGTCTGTTACAGTCTCTGTTTTATATGAAACTGAACTTCTTCAGGTTGAGAGAGAGCTGTCAGATCTAATCACGGGTTTGTAGTGTGTTTTTGGTGTCTTGGGACCCAGGCTCGGTATATCTACGTGTAAGATTCATTATTCTCTCTCTGACTGGTTCATATGTTTCAAATAACACTTAATGCAAACCTTTAATTAAATACATAAAATAAATATAAGTTTGACTTTGGCAGCAGGAGCCGACCTCATAGCTTCACTGTTTCCTTTTTCTTTCTGTAATTGAGTTCCATTCATCACTATTAGTGGCTGTAAAACCGCTCTCGGTTAGATGTATTCATGGATTTTGAGTCCAGACTGTATTTGGCTTACTGTGGTCCACTGAGGCGGCCGTCATTTAAACCAGCGTGTCACGGCAGAGTGATGCTGTGACGCGTTACTCAGCCCTGGCCGTGGTATTGAGATGCAGGTGTTCATACTAATAATGGATCCTCTTTAGGGATTTCCTTCAAATCTCTCTCTCTCTCTTTTTTTTTTTTTTTTTTTTTTACCGCGAGGCCTCTATCCTTCCCCAGTTTTCCAGAGTCACTCATGTGTATCCCATCATCCCCAGCTGTTTGGCTCCGGTGCTGCAGCCCTTTCACCCTTTCCCTTTTTCATTATATTCCTTCGTTTTCTTGCTTTGCTTTAAGTGATTATATTCATCTCAGATTTCTTTTTTTAACCAATTCGAACATGATGAAGCTCTAAATACGTGATAGATTTATTAGGACGCATTTTCTTATTTTCCTACCAAGCCATTTTTCTTCATACCTGTCATTTCCCTGCTTCCTTTCCACCATAATGCCCCTTTCCCCCTCTCTCCCTGGTGGTCTCCTCATGGTGGGGCCATAATGATGCGTTAAAAACTCTCATTTTCCGCAGCAGCTGTTGTCCCAGCGGAGGCTCATATGATTGTGTATAGGGAAGGGAGGAGCAATGTGCTGTGACCGGCCTCCTCCTCACTTTGCTACGGATCCCCGAAGGAGCCAAAACTAAGGATGCGGATCTCCATTCATGTCTCCTGTCTATTTATGTACGATTGTGATTGCATTGTGTTACGCGGGCTTTGCAATTTTTTGATCATCTTGGGTTGAATGCGGATTGTCTAAACAAACTCCCCTGGTTGTCACTCACGCTTCACCTTGCACTCCGTCTTTTCTCTTTTCTCTTTCTGCTTCTGTCATGCCGTCCCTCCTTTCAGCTCGGCTTTCTTTTTCATTTATCCGGCAGCAGGAGAGAGGGGGGGGGGGAGAAAAACGAGCCTGCTACCCGAAGCGGCAAACCGCCTAATTTCAATGGGCTTTAGAGAATCAATTCTGACCAGTAAAGAGCCTGTGAAATAAATGGCAGGTGTCTGACGAGGCCCGGTATAAATACCTATTAGGCTTTCTTATTGTCTTAGTGTCAGGTACGGAGAGCGGTTTGCTGGGAAAATTGAGTGACTGGCATCATTTGTCATCCTCCTCTGTCTTCTGGCCCTTTTTTACTGTCTTAGTAATTGGCTTAGAAATTATTCAGTCTCTCTTTACCCTTTTGAAATCCCATGTTGCACATACAAGCGCCACAAGCTCGCAACAATTGATAGTTTCTAGATGTTCGGTTTAGCGCTTTATTCCGCCCTTTTATCATGTCTGTTGGAGGGAAAAATGGCTGAACGATCATGTTTACAGATACGCACTTCCCTCTATAGTCACAAAACCGAGTTTAAGTGCCGTATGCCGTTAATGCAGCCCACTTAGTTTTTGTATTTTCCGTCCCCTCCGGGGCTTGTAGCCGGACCCTTGTTCTTTTTGTCACTTTAATCTTCTCGAGCACAGATATACTCTCATGCTAAGCAGCTGAGATCATGGTGTCTGGGACCTTAGTTAAGAAGATGCGGTTTTATCCCCGAATGTTTGTGTGCGAGTGTGTGAATGGACCTCTGTGTTTGTCTAAGCCCCGGAGTGGACTGTTGTATCCAGTGACAGATTGAGTGGTGTTATTTAGCACTTTGCCGGTTTCCTACAGAAGCACACTCAAACGCGTCCTCCTCGCTGTCTCATTCTGTACAGCCTTGTATGGGCGTGGTTAGTTTTTCTCTTTTCAGACTTTCTGCAATCAAACTCTTACATCCTGAAAGCTCGAAACTAAACCAGTGATGGCGGAGCAAGTTTCCAGCAGCTTCTTCTTCTTCTTCTTCTTGTATAAAGCCAGATGTTTGTGTCTTACATTATGACGTGCACATTATTAGGTCATGATATTGCAGCATATAGGAACATAACGCTGTTACTGACATTGTAATGGCCAATTTAATCAGTCTGATTTTTTTTGTAATGCCTTATTTATTTATTTATTTATTTCTGACAAGCTCTCACTGATTTTTTTTTTTCTCCTAAAAATCCAGAATTTCTGACTGCAGAGAGTTTTATCTTTATCCCCAGGCACAAATCACTACGTATAGTGAATATCATCGGCTTAAATCTATTTCTTATAAACACATAAGATAACATTTGCCTGCAAAGTTGGACGTGTCTGTCTCTTCAGGAATAGACTTCTCTAAGTTTGTCAGGACACAGAAGATGCTTGAGACCTGATGCTGACGAAAAATAAAATCCGAACGGTACCCGTATAAACTGGAATTACCGAACCTCGCCATGTAAAACTAATCTCTCCCAATGTGGCATCATACATCATTTTTACAACTCGCACAGCCGGGAGAGACGCCGCTTCTCCATACGCACTTGATCAATAGCAACAGGATTGAAAGTTGCTCTGTAGAGAATACCTTTGTGCCTCCAGTGCGTGTGTGTGTGTATGTGTGTGTCTGTATGCAGCACGACTGACTCGGGCCGCTTTGTCTTAACCATAAAATAGTCTTTATGGTTTTTACGCTGAACTGCAATTCTCTTAACGTGAACCGCCTCTATTGCCCGTGGAGTTCCACATCATTTAAGCCATAATGTTAGACCATAAGCAGCCCAAGCAGGCATCATTCACAGACTGCCAGCCTTAAACACGAGAGATTTATATCCTGTTCTAGCTAGCCTGCATCTCAAGGCGAGGACCACCTCCTGAACTTAAAACAGTCCCTATATTTATCCTCCTTAATTTAGTTAACTTTAAACAAGTAGGGCCTGAAATGCCCCATCACCCTCGATGGATTGCTGTCCTCCAGGATCTGACGTGCCACCAGTCAGCTCGCTCTCCGAGTTTTGCGTGGAATTACAGTGCGGTGTGATCATGCATCCTCCATGTCAAACTCGTGACTTTTCCAACGGATCAGGCCATCCAAACCCTGCTCCTCCTCCTTATCGTTCACCACTTTCCAGGCGATCTGCTCTCTGACGCCAGGTCCTGAGAGGATGAGCTGATGTAAGTGGCAGTGACACCAGGCCTTATTGGCTGCTCAAACACAGCTGGCTGCACTGACTGACCCCACTAATGGAGGCCAATAGAATCGTCTCATGGGGAGCTTGACTCATTTCAGACACTAGTCACCCAGCCTTAAAAACATCCTATCAGCACTATCCACGTGGCTCTGGAGGGAATCGGGGTCGACCTGTTGAACAATCCTCGTGTTTCTTGATTGGGTTTTTGCATAGCTAGGAGGGGGTGTGAGATATTAAAAGGAATATGTCATTAAGTAGATAGTTGATAAACACTTGGAAAGTTTTTTTTTTTTTTAACTCTGAAAAGTATTGCAAGCTGAAGGTTATGAAGATTTGGAGTTTTACTCTGTCAATACACTTTCTATGCACAGTAATTTGGGAATGTCTAGATACTCTTTCTACTGTTTCACACCCTGAGGTATAGTCATAGATTATTTTTTTTTTGTCTTTGTGTTTAACCCACCCTTTTTAACAATACATAATGCATTCAGTCCTCTAAATTGTGCCTTGCTGTATCGGAACGGTTCTTGATGCATGTCGTCTTTCCTCCGTTCACCTAGACTATATATTTTTAGAGAACGTTATTCCAAAATCTTCCAAATGGAGATCTTTCAATTGGCTTGACATCTCATGACCATGAAGGTAATACCATATGATTTGCATCATTATCCTCATCACATTGCCCCGATCCCTCAGGCTCTGTCTACAGGGGCGTGATCATCCTGGACGTGAACACTCCCACCAGGATACTGTATAAATGTTTCAGTACAGTACACAAAATGACCCATTAGAAGTACTTGATTTGGATTGGAAATAACATCGTCTTTTAATGTATGGGCTTTCAGACTTGGCCGTGAAGAGCTGGCATGGCTGCAGACTTTTTCATTACGGCCGAACAGGAGACACGCTTGATAGTAGAATGGAGATTAACTGGAATCAGGTGTGGCTACTGCTCGGTTGGAATTCAAGGTCCCGTATTGTACTGTTTCTTAACAAGTTCACATAGGTCTCAGAGCGCCCCTACAGTGTGTGTGTTACTGAAAATTAAATTTCCCACAGGGACAAGTGAGGACACGTTCTGTCCACATGTCCTCACTTGTCCAGCGGTCTTCATTAGATATGTCCGGAGGACTTTTAAGGTTTTTTTTTAATGCAAAATGATATCATTTCAAGCCAGTGGACACCTTAGCTGTTGTGTTGATCAGGTTGATGACCCCTGGACAAGTGGGGACATGTGGACAGAAACCATAGCAGTGAATTAGAAAGCAGCGTAACTAAGCCTCAGTCGGTTTAGACATAAAATATAAATCTTTTGCAACATGATGGATACTAATATATTACATGTACTGTATTTCATCTGTATATTATATAACAGTAAGATTTTTATTTTTAAATCGGTAGAGCATAAACTTTTTAGCTTGTAGGTCTGTCTACCATATAGCGATTTTGGTTTCCTGTACGTGTTTGTGCAGTGTATCCACTAGTGAATATTTTGTGAAATTAAATGTCCTCTCCAAGGATGTTCCTATTAAATCATACTCGGATGTTATAGTTGTTTTTTTTTACCCTAACGTCTAGATGTGTATTTTTTTTTGTGTTCAGTGGTTTGAAATAGAGGCAGAGGTGTAAAATTGAAATTCACACGTTCTTATTAATTTCTGCTCTCCTCTGCCCCCCAGAGCTTCACAGGGCTGGAGCTGTTTTACAGCATTTTCACGTCAGGGCCTCGGGATCCTTTCCGAGAATAGTTGAGCCCAAGTCTTGTTCATGTTGATCAGTGAGAACACAATGGTTTGTGAACTGTGCCTAATGTCTCGGGAACGATACAGCGAACACGGTCACGGATCGGATCAGATATGGAACCCAAACGCACATGAGAAGGGAAATCAGTGCATCATTATGTAGCATGCACAAGTCTTATCCTCTGACCTACACAGCCATAGTTGATAAAATGGGAAAGCACGCGAGAGCATTACTCTTGACGGTTTTCCCAGAAATATAAATAATATTCAGCATCATGTGTGCGAGTGAAGGTTGACTTCCTTGTTCACTTCTTTTTTTGTTTTTTCACAAACCAAGTTAGTACATACTGCCACCTGCTGTATCGGAGGCTGTAACCATGCAAGTGTACCAGAGATCGCAAAGGAAATAAAGTGTGAGAGCGCTGGCCAGAAGGAGGAAGTGAGGAGGGAATGCGGCCGAGCAATCGCTCCTGGGAACGGTACAAATCAATCATACGCACTGAGTTACAGTAGATCCAACAGTTTGTTTTAATACAAAACCTCCGTTTGTATACTGATGATCTCGTCCTGTGGGCCATCAGGTGAGCAGATCAACACCCAGCGTTCGTTCATACTCTCTCCGTGTTTAGTTAAATTATGCATCGCCTCCGATTCATTGCTTGTCGCACCAATAATGCGTCTGGTCCATCTTAGCTTCTTCTCCGTTCACTTCGTCTTGCGTAGCAGCTCAGAAACAGGAATTAGATTTCTATGATGAATCCCCAAAGGCTGGCAGGATTGCATATGATAAAACACTTCTTTGTCTACAGTAATGACCCAAGTATTGATTGTTCAAATGCTTTGGGATCACAAAGCACTCCGAGTGTGTGTGTGTATATGTGTGTGTGTGTATATGTATGTATGTGTGTGTATGTGTATATAATATATATATGGCAAAAAAAGAAAAGTGTGCGTGTGAATGGAGCGAGGGCAGAAGACACATTGTACACAAATTTTATGTGTGTGTCTTCTGCCCTCGCTCCATTCACGCGCACACTTTTCTTTTTTTTTTTGCCATTTTTTGATAAGACTTAAGGGATGAGAAGAGCAATTATCTCCAAATGAGCTCAGCTTCTCACTTCAGCCTTTCCTGCTCCATCTAGGGAAATACTGTAAGGAAAATGACCCTGCCAGGCTTCTGTAGGCCAGTGTGGGTGATGCCGTGGGGCTTTAGTAGAATGCCTGTGTGCCAAAACGCTCATCTTTCCTCACCCCTGGTGTGAACAGTGATCATAAGCGCTGGAGTGAAAGCGAAATGCAGTTTGAAAAGCGTCTCTATCTGATGGTGAACATTCATTTACCAGACAGTCAGCGGCACAGAGTGTGATTATTTATTTCATTCCTCGCCGCTTTGCTTCCATTACACATCTGCTCGTAAGACAAATATCGTATTTGTTAGATTGGGCGTTAATGGATTTTTTAATTTTCTTGCTTAATAATACTTTTATTAGTTCAACATTCAAAACGATGTCGTGCAAAGAAATGGTAAACAGAGAATTCACAATGAAATAAATAAGTAAGTAAATAAATAAAAAACATCTCCCCCTCTTTTTGAAGCATTCCTTCATACGTCTCCGTAGTGCTTCCGGGTTCGTCATTAGCATATATATAGCCTGAGAGGCTTTTTCTCATTTCACTTCACGCTGCTTTAAAGCTCCTTATTAGCATTTTTGCCATGGTAACGCTAAAATGATCTTAAATGTGTAGCGAGGAGGCCTGTAGTTTATGTCACACATGTCTGGAGGGGTTGCAGCAGCGTGTGTGTTTTTTTTTTTTTTTTTTTTAATCTTTAGCCGAGCTGGAACATTATCGATGCTAGCGTTATCAGAGCATCTCCGTATGCAAACAGATCCGCCTGAAGATGCACACAAGCAGCACCACAGAATTAGCACAATTTCCTAATCTGTTTTCTTTTTATTGGGGTTGGAAAGTCATTAGGTTGAATATAGCAATTATGCTGAGAGAAGCCAGAGAGTAGCAGGTTCAGCAAGTCGCAGCTAGTTCACCCGCGAGGTTTCGCACATCATGTAAACGAAGCACTTTAAATCATACTCATCGTCGCCATGCTGCTGTCATTATACTGTTCGATGATTCAAAATGGATGCAGATTGGACGAAGACTGTCTTTTTGCATTGTGCTGTACTCCGCCTGTGTAGTTTTACAGACATACACTTGTAAGGTCACTATAGTACGCTGCCGAAAGTCGGTTCTGACGGAGTAATCTGATTAGGTGAGAGGCGTTCCACAAGTGCTGATATAAAGCATGACAGCACTGAGATGTTTAACTATATAAACGTGTATCGCTTTTCAGATGTGTTCTAGCAGCCGGTAGTGATGGGAAGTTTGAATCATTTTAGTGACTCGGTTCTTTGAATCTCGTTCATCAAAATGAACAAATATTTTTTGAGTCATTTAGTTCATTTCGTTCTTTTGATCAGAAATAAAATAAAATGTGGCATTTTCAATAAAAAAAAGACCCCCAATATGTCTACATACAAAATACTGTACTGCATTGCATAGCCTCTATGGGAGTCATGTGACAAAAGAACGAACAAACGACTCGCAGTAGAAGAGTCATTGGGAAAGAATCGCTCAATTCTGTTTCCTGTACATAACCTACGCAGGTTTTGTGATTTGGGCATGCGCGCCCAGTAGAAAATGGACGAATCAGTCTCCGAGACTAATTCTTCTGAGTCATGCTAAAGATTCGTTCAAAAAGAACGAATCATTCATGAACAACCCATCACTAGCTGGTCACCAGCATGAGTGAAAGTGTCCGTATTCTCCGCAGTACCGAAGGGAGAGCAACTGCCTGCCAAAACCCATATTCAAAATGAGTTACGGAACCACTTTTAGTAACAAAACACTAAAACCTGATGAAGTTATGTCATCTTAAACTACACTGTCTCCTTAGTAACTGCTTCGAAGTCGTTTTTGAATCGCCTTGTAACCGTCGGTGGTGTTGGACGAGGCTGTTCACGGCTAATGCAGGCTACAAAGCTAACTAGCTTCTAACACAAGGCTGAACCTTAAATCCTTCTTTAACCTCTTATGAAGGGCACTTCTTCAAACGGGATTGTACACCATACATTGGTCACAAGCTTTCCAGGATTGAGGATAAAAGAAACAAGCAAATCATAATCTGTTGATAGTAAATGGTGTTTGCGGAGCTGTTGTATAAAAGCAAAATCACACTCGAGGTCGTGCTGTTGTACCGAGTGAGCATAGCTGTGATATCTTCGACCATGTCCCAACCATGCTGATATTCAGTACAACAGCACTCTGTCTTGTGTGATATATTGCTTATAAACAATGCAAGTTGTGATGCCGTACTAGTTTATCTTTTAGCATTTTCAAAGTAATATCTCTTTTTAATAATTAATTAATTTATTTATTTAAACTGTTTTATCAAAGCACGTCCTGATCCCAGCTGGACACTATGTTAATTATGTAGTTTAATTGTTCTTTTTTGAGTTGATAGAAAGAAATTAAATCGCATATCCCAGTGGATCCAAACCAGTTTCATACAAATATCAACGCTGTTTTTATTATATCACTATTATCATTAAGCATGTACAGTATAATCGGTTTTATAGTTTTTTATTTATAATTTCTTTTTACACAGAAGATAGAAATTCGGAATCATTTTGTCTGGGGCTTCTTTATTAAGTTAAAAATAACTATTATCCAAATTCCTAAATTGGCCAAGTGATAAGGCTAGCGAATTCAGTACTGCGCTAAACAATCCTAATGATCGTTTCAGGCATTATCACGCAGCTCTAATTGGAAGAGAGTGTATTTTTGGTGTAAGAGAACGTACAGCTGTAATTAGTGCGATTAAGGTGTAATGCCACACACATTGATTAGCCCGTACTAATTAATCCTCATCTGTAATTACATGCAAGCAGGTGGCGGTTAGACGATAGATATCAGCACAGATATGCAACCGTAAGCCAGTCAGAATTCCTCTCCTGTTATAATAAATGAAGAGTGTCACCTGATCGGTTCTATTCGTACACGTCATCACGGCCGAATTTCTACTTCAGCGTTATTTTCCTCCTCGTTTAATTAGTTTTTTTTCTCTCTCGCGTCGGCTCCTGAATCTCACCAGGTTGCGATCTTATTCTCCCCTGCACTTCTTCATTTCTCGACTGATTTGTATTCCTCGCTCCATCACAATGCAGTAACACCCCTCCTCCCCCCCCCCCTCCCCGCCTCCAACCCATCATCATCATCATGCACTACCCCCACTGTCCCCTCCCCTCACTCTAGTCTCCTCTCCTCTTTTCTCCTCTCCATCTTCCCTACTTCCACCTCAGCGTGCCGGATCCAGGGTTGCCTAGAAACACCGCTGCCTCCTTCTCCAGAGGGGGCAAATGGGGAGAGGATGCTTGCTTTTGGGGGAGCGTTAGTAGAGAGCCATAGCTCTGTCATTTATTTTTTTCCCCGAACACAACACTGTGGTAGAGTCTGTTTTTGTGTGCGAGGAGAGCGAGAGAGAGATTTCACTGTGTTTGTGTATGTTTTTGCGGACGTGCAGGTTATTTCGTACGTATTTCTTACTCTTACTTGATCAGACACTTTCTACAACTCTGCCCTTACGCACTGGCCTTGTCTCTTTCCCGCTCACCCCATTAAAACCATTCAGGTTTTTTTTTTCCCTGCTTATTGCTTTTCATTTAAATTATTAATAGAGAATCAGGCAGCTTCCCAGACACCGATTTAACACATCCTTTATTTAGGATCCTACCTCTTTGTACTTCTGCCCCAGTGTCTATCTGTCCTCATGTTTTTCTATTCCTTCTTTCTGTGCAGATGCCCCCTGCCCTCGCTCCCCTCTCCTCTCTCATGCTAACAGATGTGCCAGTCTGTGTTTCCAAGCAACCTCGAGACCTCGAATTTAGCTCCCGTCCTTCACTTCCTTTTGCGCTTTGTTTCATTTTATTCCTCTCTGTCTCTCTCCCTCTCTCTATCTCTCTTTCTGTAGCTGTTTTTGTACATTTGTGTAGCCTGTCCACAGCTTTGACCTGTAACAGACTCCTTTCACAGTTCTCAGATCCACTTGGCCTTTTATCACATTAAATATTGATGACGAATCAGTCAATAGAGCGTACACTATCCGGATCACATGTAAACTGGTAGCCCCATGGCAAGTTTCTCATGTCAAAGGTTCTCCTTTGCGAAAGCGATAAGAATTTAATAGAGTGCCGATCAGGTTTATTGTTTGACTTGTTGTATAGGTTTAATAACGAGACTAATGTTTCCCTGTCTCTCTCTCTCCCTCTCTCTCCCCCACCCACCCCCCCTCAAACGAATCTGGTCCCTGGTGGCGCCTTTCCTGCGCATCACAATCGTACAGGTAAGTCTTCGGTTATGCTGATTGACTCTACTACTTAAGCTCATATGTCAAATAAGTGAAAAGCAGAAACACATTTAATGCATTCTCTCTGGAGGGAGCCGACCCGTTTTATGCAAAGCGACACCACGTCAGTGCATTATAATATCATAGTCTGCTTTTATTCCATCATGTTTACACAACAATACAGTTGTGTTTCACAAGCAGTATTCCATTATGCTTCGGTAATGTAAGCTTAAAAGGCGAAGGACGAAAAGATAAGTCATGTGGACAATAAAGCAATAAAACAAGGGAACGCTAGAAGACAAGAAGTCATTCAAAAAGTCACATCGATGCAAATTGCATTCGATTTAAAAATCCAAGTAATGTTTTTGCGATTATTTAAATGTACTTCTGAATGTAATATGGCTTGATTCCGTCATTTGCCTCATCTGACCTTCTGTAATTTAACTAGAAGAAATAACCTCAGTACAGTGATTCCTCTGCATACAAATAGCTAAATTTTGTATTGCGAAGCACATTTTCCCATAGGATATAATGAAAATGCAGATAATCCGTTCCAGCCACCCAGAAATATTACCAATATTACCAAATTCTATGTAATTACCAGAGATGGAAAGTAACAAATTTACTCATGTTACTGTAAATTTTTTGTCTACTTCTACTTTTTGAAGTAGTTTTTAAAATCTTTAATTTTACTTTTACTTAAGTATGTTTTTTTTTTTTTAATAATATTTGTTACTGAGTAAAAAATTAATGAATAAAAATGAAAAATAATAATACTAATGCAACGAGGAGGGGAAAAAATTGCACCCCGGAAACCACTTGACTGATTGATTGATTGTGTGGAGAACAAATGCGGTAAATGGAGACGGACCGCGAAAGCGAAATGCCATCAAATTCTTATAAAGCAAACCCCTGGCCATATTTAAGTGACCATTTCGATTTCAAGCACAAGAAAAGCAATAACTTCATTATGCAAAGGTGTTAATTATGTTTCAATTAAAAACAACTAGGTTGAGATTTACATCCGCTTGTCTTTTTTGAACTGCACTCGAATAGACTAAACTGAAAGTAGCTCCTTTTTCTTCTTGCTCTACCATCCATGCTAACATTACATTTATTGTGAATTATTTAAATTGAATGTAAATTTAAATGTTCATGTGACCTTCTAATGATCCAGTAGAACTTCACAGTAGGGCCACATTCCCTACAACAAGCACTTATAGTAAAGGTCAGGACAATTAGTTGACATGAGGTGTTGTAGCACACATGGATTATTTTATTTTTTAACCCTAATCAAGAGGTGAAATCCTTAGACAGGATGAGAGGGGGGGGGGGAGTGGAGCGATAATACTTGTCAAAGTTCTGTTCCGTGTTTGACTCCTGGTTACTTGGCTTATCGTGGGGTCGAATCCCCCTCGCCTTTGACTACGCCCCTGCCTCATGCTGACACAGTGAACACTTTAGTTTCTTTGCTTTGTACAAATCGATCATTACTACTACAGCCTAAAGTGCTTACCTTACTTAACAGACTTAACAGTTATGTAACATAGACGAGTGTATCTTTTAAGTGCTTTATACAATAGATTTACATGAATAAATGAATACAGTATGTGTCTACCATATGAAACCAAACAGACAGCTTGAAATATGAACCTTTGTTCAACTCAATGATGGTGCAGTCGGTTCAGCTTAAATTATTAAAGAAGCTAAAAAACACAGTTTAACCCTGCTGCGGCACCTGTTCGAAATATGATTACTGTCAAAAAGATGAAAAAAATGTTTGTTTGGAATCTTTATATCAAACCATAATTATAGTTTAGTGGTTATATGATGATAGAAATGTGTGTTAAGTGAGTATTGTCTCCATAAATAATACTAGTTCACTTGATAGTGAAGTGTAGAGCCAGATGTATGTACTGTACTGTACATTTGTAAAATGGTCCTCTGCATGATTGTGAAAACATTAATGAGATGATATTTTTGTCTTAGAGCTGCTGTTTATTCTCTCGGTGGACTCGACACTGTGTCCTCTCAGTGATGCAACCTTTTCAGCTTTTGTTCCTGGTTTTAAAGCAGCATGCTACTAATGTTTCTTCATTTCTTCATGTCTCTTCTTTCTGTTGTGTATAAGTTAGGGATGTGCACAATCATAGTTTGGAATATACTCGGTCCCTGGTGTACCCCTTGGGATAGGCTCCAGGTTCCCCCCTGACCATGTATACAGGATAAAGCAGTATAGATGATGAGCAAGTGTGTGTGTGTGTGTGTGTGTGTGTGTGTGTATTAGCTTTAGATTAGCAGCATCATCAGATAAATGTGCGAAAGGAAAAAAAAAAGACGTGATCCTGCCTGGTGAATTCCCACTGAGGATGTAACACTGAATAACAGTATACATGTACAGTAGTAAATGTGCTCGCATGAGTGTTTTTAAGCCTGTACAAATTCCATATCTCTGGATTAACATTTGAGTATTTCTTTGCATGACTACAAACCCCGTTTCATCCGTTTGAATGAATCGGAATAAATGGATAAAATGACCTTGCACTAGTTAAAGCTAGACTGTATTCACTCACTGTACCAAACAGGAATGTGCTTCTAGTGCCTCTAGTATCAGTGGGTCTGTGCTATGTAATGGTGTGTATGTACTGTATAATAAATGGTTTTTAAATGACCTTTATTGCATGGTTTCTGAAGCAAATGGACGGTCATGGCCACTTTTGATCATATACAGTAATGTGTGACGTACGTGCACACAAATGTCTCGAGTACATTTATTAAAATAATTCCTTTTACTTATTTGGACGTGAGCTGATGTTCAAAAACTCTAACCCTTCTATTGCACTCTAAAATTCCAGATGTGGTCCAGATTTTTAACTGCGGGAGGGATTTTAGCTGAGCACCACTCCGCGTCAGCATGATTGAAGGCTAGTTGACTTTCAGTTCTGACACTTTGGATGTCACTTCCTGGATTTGATGGATCAGAGCGATCTGGTTAACAGCTCTCAGGAAAGCTGCTTTGTTAATCTGAATGGAGATCTAATCAGGAGGCCACACATACAGGATGATTGATGGTGTCCTCACGCCAGCGTTGCTTAAATCATTGTTTCCAACGTGACTGCTGCCAGTAGTGAGCAGTGAGCAATAGCTCTGGTGATTGATGCGTGATCTGCGTGTAATAATACACTTGCATAATGTTTCACTGATGGTTGTTTTTATTATGATTATAATGTGGTTGTCCATATTTTGATGGCTGCTGTATTAATCAAGCTGCGTTTTGTTCTCATCCCTGTCATGTCCTTTGTCTTTGTAGCACTTAGATGGTATTGGGCAGGGTTGGCTAGGATGCTGTGGCTGAATTACTTTCAACACAGATGAACTGATGGATATGCTGAATAAGTGGATGTCTTTACATATTTATTTAGCTGATTAAGGATTGTCGTGGGAGCCTGGAAGGTTGTGAGATCAAATCCCAAGATTGCAACATATTAACTGTTGAACAAGACTTTTAAATGGGCATTTTCTATTTTAAGGCCAGTTTTTAGAGAGAGTAATTAAACTTGAGCACTGAAAGTGTTGAGAGCGTCAGTAAGTGAGTGTTGAAGTTAATTAGTGAGCCGCTGATCGAACGAGTCGTACATACTGGGGTGAGTCAAAAAGTGAGCCATAGGCTTTAAGTCATAAGCCAGAGACTAAGTGAGTCAAGAACCGAGTCACGGGATGAGTGAATAAGTGAGTTAAAGTGTATCGTAGACTTAGTGAGTGAGTAATGGAATATGTGATTAAGTGAATTAAAATGTGTGCCATGGATTCATTGATTGAGTCAAAAAGTGAGCCAAGTGTATGAGTCATTGATTCGACCTGGAATTCCTGCGATCCTTTATCACCCAAATGAGGATGGGTTCCCTGTTGAGTCTGGTTCCTCTCAAGGTTTCTTCCTACTGCCATCTCAGGGAGTTTTTCCTTGCTCCCGTCAGCGTCGTCCTCGGCTTGGTCATCAGGGACCGTCTCCTATTTGATTCATACACGTTCACATTCCATACAAACGTATAATTATTTTGATTAAAAACTGCTTTGCGACAATGTCAATTGTTAACAGCGCTATACAAATAAAATTTTCTTGAGTTGAATTCGGTGTAAGAGGGAGTCAAAGAGTTATGGATTCAGCGACTGGGTGAGTCAGAGTTGGTCAGATATTTTAGTTATTTAAAGTAAGGTGAAGAGTGAGCCATTGATTCAGTGATTGAGCCAAAGAGTATGAGAGAGTCATGGATTTAGCGAATGAGTCAAGGATTCTTTAATTGAGCCAAAGAGTGAGTCATGGATTCAGAGTAGGGGTGAGTCAATGATTTAGCCAGTGATTGAGAGTTATGGATTCATTGAGTGAGTCGAAGGGTGAGCCAGATATTTAGTTAGTGAGTCATGAATTCTGAGATTGAGTAAAAAAAAGTGAGTCATAGATTTGGTGTATAAGGGGGTCAAAGAGTAAATAGTGGATTTAGCCAGTGAGTCAAGGATTTGGTGTATGAGAGAGTCATGGATTTAGCGAATGAGTCAAGGATTCTCTAATTGAGCTAAAGAGTGAGTCATGGGTTTGTTGTATGAGGGAGTAAAAGAGCGAGTCATGGGTTTGGTCAGCGAGTCATGGGTTTGGTCAGCGAGTCATGGGTTTGGTCAGCGAGTCATGGGTTTGGTCAGCGAGTCATGGGTTTGGTCAGCGAGTCATGGGTTTGGTCAGCGAGTCATGGGTTTGGTCAGCGAGTCATGGGTTTGGTATAGGATGGAGTCAAAGAGCGAGTCATAGATTTAGTGAGTGAGTCATGGATTCTGTGATTAAGATGAACAGTGAGTCATGGATTCCGTAAGTTGGCACAATTAACCAGTGATTTTGAGAGTTATGGATTCAGTAATTATTAGAGCGAGATTTCATGAAAGAGTGAGTACGTGAGTGAACAGTTGAGTCTGTGGGATCCGAGCGAGTCAATTAGCGATTGAGTCAGTGAATCAGTGAACCAGGGATTAAGTTGACGAGTGACTGAATCAGTTATGAACTTTCTTTAAGAAAATGAAGCTAATCAGTCTTCATGCAATCAACTTTATTCCAGGTGAAGAGGATCTAAATTAATGTTGAACAAAATTGAAGCCGATGCCAGGAGCTCGAAAGCAGCGTTAAAAACACATTTAGACACGCTTCAGGTGTGTGCTTCTACCACACTCTGCCTCATTTATCTGCTGATTAGAACAAATATGCACTAACTCTTCCAGATAATAAACAATAAACTATTTTCAGGTTTTTGGAAATAGCTTAGCCCATGCTCTGTGTCACGCTTATTAGAAATCATGTATGAACACTGAACTTGAGATCAGCATGAGATCATATGATCTTATATTATAAGACTATTTTTTATGTTGCTCTTCATTGTTTTTTACAGGCTTGTGTTGTTTGCATTTCGAAAGTCAGTCGTCTTCTTTGTCTTTCGGCTGTTCCCTTTCAGGGGTCGCTACAGCGATTCATCTGCATCCTTTTCTCTCACACCAACTAACTTCATGTCCTCTCTCACTGCATCCATAAATCTCCTCTTTGGTCTTCCTCTAGACCTCCTGCCTGGCAGTTCCAACCTCAGCATCCTTCTACATTTACATTTAGGCATTTGGCAGATGCTCTTATTCAGAGCGACTTACATTTTTTTAATCTTATTATACAACTGAGCAGCTGAGGGTTAAGGGCCTTGCTCAAGGGCCCAACAGTGGCAGTAGTGGGGTTTGAACCTGGGATCTTCCGAACCGTAGTCCAATGCCTTAACCACTGAGCTACCCCTTCTACTCCTTCTCCTTCTAATGACATATTCACCATCTCTCCAATGGTGTTGTCCAAACCACCTCAATCTGGCCTCTCTGACTTTATCTCCAAAACATCTAACATTTGTTGTCCCTCTGATGGACCCATTCTTGATCCTATCCATCCTTGTCACTCCCAAAGAGAACCTCAACATCTTCAGTTTGAAAATCGGTCTGTTCAGCTTTGTGTCATTATGATGTCTAGTTCACCCAGCTCCAGCTTTTCTGTTGTTTGGGTGAGTGTGACAGGAATGGTATTGTTTATGTGGTTCTGTGTGATTTGCACTTGTTCATGCTCTTGTGCTGCACTTCTAAGAGCTTAATTATAATTCACTGATTGTATCTGATTTATTTGCTGGAAATAAATCCTCATGTTTATGATCTCTTATCTGTAATGTAGTTGTTTTTGCTTTTAAGTGCAGAGGAGTCATGCAGGGAAAATTAAACCTGTTTGCTCCCATAATGAGCACATACTCAAATCGTACGAGTTTGGTTGGAGATTATGAAACTATAAACCTTTTCCTGTCTTGACTTGATGCCTGGGGTTGTGGAGTTTAATAGAGTTGTGTCTGTAGGCTTTCTGCTCTGTTCAACTGTTGATAGGCAGTGTGTGTAAGTGAAACCGTCCAATCTGTGCAGGGGATTTAAGGGGCTCTGTGGGTCAAAGCGTGTGGGTGGTGAGCCTCGTTAGTGCTAGTATCTGGTTTCTCTAACAGGGTTGAGAGGGTTTGTGTGGAGTTCTGTGGCTGGCGGTAATGACCAGAGGAACGTGTCGAGTGACGGACCCGCTCCCTGTAGTCGGAGCTTTAGTCGTTCCCCTGGTCCTGTGTGTACCAAGGGGTAACTCCGGCGGCTCTGAGGGAGGAACAGGCCAAGTGGAGCAATTAGATACAAAGAGGTGTGAGTCTGGATTGGTTTGGGTTCTCCCCCCACATGAACCATTTAACCTTTGGCCCCAAACACGAATCCTAGCTCGGCTGCTGGGAAGTGAAGGCTGTTCACAAGTCCTCCCCCTATTATACAAACGATTCTAGTGATCTCGAGTACGTCTCCCATTCTGATCACATGTCTAACCTGCTGCGAGCATTCTCAGGATCAAAGATTTCCTTTCTCGCGCTCAGTCTCTCGCTTCGCCTTTGTGTCCTCCTAAATTGACAAAAGCTTGCCGTTCGAGTTCTCCCCTTTTCTTTTTGCTCCCATAACTCGACATTGTCTTTCAAACAAAGCTTTTATCTGTCTTTCTTTAAATCAGTGGAAAGGATGGATCTGAATTAGCTCCTTCCTCTTTCATCCTCTGCTCCCCACCTGTAACCTTCTTTCTTCTTTTTTTTTTTTCCCCTCCCGCTTCGATAAATCTCTGTTGCTGGGGTTCTTTTTTTTTGAGCGCATTCAATGTGTGTATGTGTGACAGTGTGTGAGAAAGAAAGCAGTAATTGTGTGTGTGTGTGTGTGTCTGTATGGTTGTGAAGTGCATTTAACAGACCGACCCTCTCCTGCTGCTGTGCCGTTTTCCTGTGGGCGCCCCGCTGCCTGATGGGCCGGTAAAGAGCCTCCCTCATGAGAACGAATACGGCCAGCTTTGTTTGTCCGAAACTGAGAAAAGGACTGCAGGATAGACACAAAGGCAGCAGGCGGATAATTCCAGTCCTCCGTTTTGGCAGGAAATTGAAGAGGACGCTTTTTTTTTTTTTTTGCGTATGTGTGTAGCCATGCTCTTTCTTCCCCTTTGTCTGCCACCATTGACCATTTTCCTCCCTGCAGAAGGACCTTTCTTTCATTCCCTTTAATAAATCATAGACGAATTAGCAGGAAAAGGTGAAAACATAGGGAACAACCTTCTGATTATGTCTTTTGTAATAATTTCATAGCCTCTCAGCTGTACCTTCTCCAAAAACCCCCCAGCAGGTCAATCATTAAGTCGTGAAAGCACCTTGATATTTGGAAATTCAGACGAACCAGACGTTTGACATTTGCCCCAGATTCATCTTTCATTAAAGCTTGTCGGATTGTTTTTTTTTTTTTAAATAAGCAAACAAGGAATCCACGTTGGAATTCCATTCATCAATGTAGAACCCCACGTCCATGTTTATTCTCGGGTCTGGGATTGTTTTCCAGCAAGGCGTGACATGCCCCTAAACTGGAAGCATCTAATTGGGAGGAAAAACAGGAACATCAGAGACGTGTACGCACGCCCGAGTAAAGCCTAGCCAGCGTCAGTGCTAATTAGGAAATGATGGCATGGCAGACGAATCGTAGCTAACGAGTGTGTTCCCATTTTTAAGCAGATCAGCGACACGTATAATGGGCACATAAATTCTCATTTATAGGTCATAATCTGCCAATTTATTTAGTCAGCCACCCCAATTAAAAGGGGTCCTATGCCTCCCTTGGGATACAGCATAAACCTGGACCGGCAATCCCGTACCCCTATTAGCAGTTCCTCCAAGTGATGGACCACATAAAGCAGCGGTTTGCTTATATCATAAATGTCAGAGGCACAGCAGCTGCTGGACAATAATACATCACGAAATGGATCTGGCGTTGGCCTGAACTTTGGAGACGCCAAAATGAAAAGAAATAGTGTGCATGATTTCTAATCTGACAATTATCTTACCTAAATCTGTCCACACACACTTCATAGATTTAGTCCATTGTTATCATTATCGCTGCAATAGCGGAGAACGATGGCCAGAGCGCTAGCTGTTGGAGTGTAATACAAGACTCGAAAATTTGTGCCAGACTTCATGGTATAATGTTCACGATCGCCATCAGATGGTCCTGGATACCCGGTGTGTCCTCCCCAGTTTTATGTCTTCCATTGTACTTATAAAATAAAAAAAAGCCTGTTGTGCACATTTCAAAGAAAATAAAAAAAAAGACTCTCACTTACTGGAAGAGAGAGAGAGAGAGAGCGCGAGGGAGGAAGTCGTAAGATTTAATGAAGCAGTCTCTGTTCTAGTCCAGCCACGCTCAAAAACAAGCCTTAAGTGTGCCAGAAAATGTGACACTCTGATTCAGTTCACCATTACAAGTGCCTCCCTGCCTTGTCCTAAAACTCGACTCCGACCGAGAGTACGGGCTGTCACTGGCCCTCAGACATCTCGTTAAGTCTGTGCTTACTGACTTACACGCGCGTAAGATGGTACTGAAAAGACTTGGGTTGAGATCTGACCTTATTGTACAGAGTTCTCTAAAATCATGACGGCACACGAGGTGTGCAAAAGCATGGATACATGTTTTAAGCCTAATACTAGGCTCTGTTTGTGGTATAAAGGAGATTATCAAGAAAATTGGAAAAAAAAAAACTGTTAAAAACTTACAGCGTCAGGAAATGATGAATGGAGAACTGGAGTTTAAAATGCTTTAAAGTCTTTAGAGGAAGGTTCATGTAAATTTAAGACAGTTTTCTTGCAGACGTGTTGCTCATGATGAAGACTTTCTCAGGAGGATCTCGTTTCTCTGTTGTTTATTTAAAAATGTGCGATTTATGCCAGTTAATCGTTTTTCAAATAAAAATAAAAAAATCTTTTTTAAGTTTTGCAGAAAATACAAAGCGCTAACATCGTTTGCAAATAGGAGTACATCACTGCTTCTTCTTTTGAGTTTATGGGCAAGTTGGTTTAACACTGCCACCTACTGGACTGGAGTGTAGAGCAGACGATTAAAAGCGTTTCTGATAATGCATTTAGTAGTTCTTAATATTTCAAAATCTTTAAGAAATGTAGCCGTTGGAAATAAATCAGACAGTAAACAAAAAAAAAAATTGAATCAAATCAACAGTCTAGGTATGATTCACAGCTCTACTGTTTTACCCATCCGATCTACACACAATTTGGCACAGGTTTTACACCAGATGCCCTTCCTGACGCAACCCTCTCATTGTATCCGGGCTTGGGACAGGCACTGCATCCAGTGGTTGGGGTTTGGGCATTGGCTGGACCTCCACTTTATGCTGTGTACAGGGTCACAGGGGGCCCTGGTGCCTAACCCAGGAGACTTGGGGCATGAGGCAGGTATATATTTGATGGAGTGCCAATTCATTGCAGGGCACACACACACACACATGCTCATTCACACACTACAGGCAATTTGGGAACGCCAATTAGCCTACTCTGCATGTTTTTAGACTGTGGGAGGAAACCGGAGCACCTGGAGGAAACCCACAAATCACAGGGAGAACTCCATGCACACAGCCCCCCCTAGGCGGGAATCGAACCCTGAACCTGGAGGTGCAACGCCTGAACAGTGCTAACCACTAAGCCACCGTGCCACCTTAAAATGTATTTACTTTTATCTATTAATTTGAAGGTTGCAAGACAGGTGTGTTTGCGATGAGTAGGCGGGGCTTTTATTCATGTTTATCAATTTAATATAATGTGAATGAATGTACCAAAAACATCCCCAATGAAATTAAGCCTTTTTTTTTTTTTTTTTTTTTACAGTTTAAGACAGAAGGCGTCTAATTTATGCGATTCATTCAAAATCTGATAAATGATTGACATAACATGAATTTGTTTTTGTATCTAGCTGTAGCGTGAGGCCTTAATGAGAAAAATAAACATGCCTAATTAGATTAGTTCACCATCACTGTGTTATCACTGCAGGGTGCTGTTTCTTCTTGCCTACTATTTTTGGAGTTTAATCTAAGAAGGTCCACCGTGTCCCCTATCCACCCCCTCATTCCCCACCCACCACCCTCTTCGCGCCACGTTATTGTATTTTCCCTGCTCCTTTTACATATCGGCTCATGAAATATATCACAGGACGCTGTTTGAATTGAAGAGTATTTGGAAGACCAGGGATGTACAGAAGTAACATATCTCTGGGTCTGGAGGTTTGAAAACGACTAAGATGGACAGGTTTACTCACGGCCAGCCGATTGTAAGATATAACAATGGGGGGGGGGTAGCTAAAATGTTCAGAATGAAAACCCATTGGAGCATGGCAATCTCTCTGCTTCACAGCGGGTGCACACGCACCCACAGAAAATGATGAGCTCCCCCCCCCCCCCCCCCCCCCCCGACCCGTGTGTAAAGATGTTTTTCTCCTGTACTTCTGGTATAAAAGTACCTCTTAGGTTCGATTTTTCTTCAGACATCTCGATTTGAAGGTTTCAGAGAACTGCTTATGTCTGAAACAGCCTAGTCCATTTCTTTTCAAATGAAAAAGCAAATAAAATAGAAGTTTGTAGTTAAAACGTCCGTATCTACTAACCTTAATGAAGGCTGCAGAAATGGGTGGATGTGCCGGAGATGCTCACTTAATTCACTCCAACTACACACCTTGTAGTCATTTATTTGAACATCCACACTGATTTCACACAGTCGTATAAGTCTTTAGAGCCATTAGCGTCTAATGGTATGATGTGCAGTATTTAGTACAGAAGCAGTAGTGCAATGTGCATGTAAAGGTGATGCTAGTCTACGCCTGAAGGAAGATGGGGACCGTCTGATAAGATGTCGTCACGATACCTAGGAGTCAATTCATTTTGAATTGCGATTTTAGAAATACAGGTAGTCCCATGTCTTACAAACGTGCTCCCTGAACAGATCTTGTTTGTAAGTCGGATTTGTTCTTAAGTCAGTCAAAGTGAATGAATATACAATGTAAAGCATACCAATCCACTTGACTTAATCTCTCAAAACTTGCAAAACAGTTTGCTCCAACATGAGACGCTGTGCTGCCTGCCATATGGATAGTTTAGAGTGTACCACCTGTAGGATTGTAAAAGAATTACACATTTTTCCTGCCACAAATGCAAATGTACATAATTTAAAAATGTATTTTAATATATTAAATTTGGAGTCAATGTAGAGATACATTGCCACACAAAAGGATAGACGTACATAACAAAAAAAATATATATATTGGATATATATGCAGAGGCATTTCTCAGACTTTCTCAGCTGATGGAACGCTCAGATAAAAAAAAAATTCCCTTGCAGAAGAGCGCGTTCAGTAAAGTAAAAACGATACTGAACACCAAATGCTTTTGTATCTAATCGCGGTTGCTTTCACGTTGTGGCGATTTTATGTAAGTGAAATATGAACTATGAGCTGATTGTTAATCAGTACAGCGTTCCTGCGGAGGAACGGTCATACTAGACTCTAATCTTCATCTTTCCTTATTGCTGCTTGGCCCACATTCGAAAGGGTGGAGTGTAGCGGTCTTATCCATACAGTAGATGCACTCTGTTTTGCGGTCTCTCTGCCTGCTTTGATTTGTGTCTCAGCACTGTTTGCATCTCTGCAGATAATGGACACGCAATGTGGAAAAATGTAGGGTTTTTTAGTTTACTAAACCCTTACTTTCCCCTTCACACACTTCATGGATTTGGTCCATTGTAATTCTCAGCTCTGCCATGAAGAATCGCTGTAAACTACAGCGCTGTGTGCCAAGACTTTTTTTTTTTTTTTTTTTTTTTTTTTTAAATTTCCCCTCAAAACATCAGCCACAGGAGTGATGCGTGAGATATGTAAGAACCTAGCCCAAGCTGGCTGCGTTTAAGCCGCCGTTGTTGCTGCCCAGAGCCTGGGGTCATGGCAGAGTACCATGTGAGGATGTGTGTTCGTTTTGAAATGGCTTTTCTGACGGCAGTCAGACGTCAAGATGGAGCTGCTCTTTCCCAGAAAACAGCATCCTCGGGCGCGCAGGTTTTTCTTTCATTTAACCCCGCCGTCCCGCAGGACCATACCGTAAATAGTCTTGAGTGTGTGGAGAGTGCAAACACCGGCCTTATTTAAAAAAAGCCAGGACACCAGACGCATCCATCTCCCTCAGGGGCCTAAAGGATAGTCAAACAGCGACGGTTTGCATTGGACAAATGCTACGGAATCCTGAGGATGTTTTGTTTTTACGCGACTTTTACTGATGAGAAAATCCAGATGGCTCACAGATACCGAATCCCAGGAACGTGGGCGTTATGACAAATGCTTTATCTGCTCTCAGAGGTGTACGTGTGTATGAGAAAAGACCTGGAAGGGAGAACGTAAATAAAAATCTAAACACTGAATAAAAAAAATGGAAGAGTCCACCATGTATTGCTGTTAAACACTTGTTTTTTTTTTTTTTTTGTTTGTTTGCTTGTACACACACACACACACGCATACAAACACACACACATACGCTACATCCATCATGACTCAGCCCAGGTATGAATAATGCATTGTAACTAATGAGCTCCCCAAATGGATCGTTTGGCAGTCGATTACTTTCCACATAAATCAATTAATTAGCCGATCAATAGCTCTTCTCCTCAGTGCATTATACACTTAAAGAAGTCCACTGCACTTCATCCTGTTCCTGATGTAAATAATTTAACCTTCTGAAGGGAGTTACTACCCCCCCCCCCCCCCCCCCCCCACCGCCGCCAACTTTTAAATGCCTTGCCACATGTCACGTCTCAGTATGATCTATGAGGTCCGCTCTCTCTGACTGACCTCAATAGATTGCTCTTCCTGCTCTTATTGTGAAAGGGTTGAGTGTCAGCCGCCCCAGTCATTGTCGTATAGGGCTCCCTCTGTCTCGGCCCGCTCATGAGGAGGCACGGAGGAGATTTTCTGCACCAGGAGTTACCGTATGGTCCGGATGGAATTTTAGACCCTCTCAGTCGGCACAAAGAACCTGGTGTGTTGCAGACCTCATGCGGGGGTATTCGAGGTGGTGGGAATCGCACAGAAAGTGGGAAGTCGGTCAACGGAAAGCGCTGAGAAATGGAAAACTGGCTTTAAAAAAAAAATGTAAGCAATTACATTCGATGCATTGAATAAAAAAAAAAAGCAAATCTAAATGATTGCCTTGGATAAATTAAGTGTCAAGATGGAGATTGACACCTAATTTGTCCAAGCCGTACTTAAAGCTTAACACTAGAGGGTTAAAAATATTCGTTTCCAGTCTTTTTTCTTTCTTTCTGATTGACCACTGAAAACCGAAATAACATTGAGAATTTGTTTCATGAATCTAGGTTAATTTAGATACAAGACTCTCGATCATTAAAGCATTTACAGTATCTATTAATTATTAAGCATTCATTTCCTTAATATTTTAGTCCTGGATATTTTTTCCCCCCACATATATACCATTAACTCACTGTTACCAATGTGGCCTCACAATTCCAGGGTCGAGGGTTCGATTCCTGCCTCGGGTTTAGATTAGGCTAATTGACGTTGTAGGTTTCTTGCCTGCAGTGTAAAAGGCCGGGTTCAGTTCCCACCTAGTGCCCAACGGATCCAGTGCCGGTCCCAAACGCAGGGCTGCATCAGGAAAGACATCTGGTGTAAAACCTGTGCCAAGTTGTTGAGGTCCGCTGTGGCGACCTCTCAATGGGAACAGCCGAAAGACCAATGGGCATTGCCAGATTGTCCATAGTGTGTGAAGGAGTGTGTACGCGCGCTATCTGCGATGGATTGGCACTCTGTTGGCACACCTCGTGCCTAAAGTCTCCTGGGAAAGGCTCCAGGTCCCCCAGGGTAAGCGGTCTATAAGATCAATGAATTAATGAATTAATACATTTTACTCTGATTCTTAAAACATTAATGCTTTTGAGGAATGTTCCTGATTACTTGTACATACAAATCCAAGAGCTTTTAGCTTCGTGCACAGTGTTTTCGTTTTGCTTTATGTCTGTAGTCAAAGTGCTTAGATTTACAAAGGATTTTAATAGGCTGCATCCGGCCAAACACCTCCTGCGCTGAAGGGGGCGACGCTGGGAACTTCACATCAGCTCATTGAGCCAAAGTCGCTGGCGCCAGTCTCAATTGTGTGGTGGCTCAGAGCACACCCAATCATAGCCTGATATCCCTCCCTAAACCCAGACGCAAGCAGGCACTAATCACACGAAGCTACACATCACACTAATGATCTGTGCAAAACCATGTCCAATAAGATCCATAAGAATGTTGTTATCGCTTTCTGTTCGTTGCATTGCGTCTCATCTCTGTTTTGTTAGGTTATAGCAGATTTCCCTAAGCGCAACTATTATTAATCTCTTCCTGCCTTGCGTGACTTGTTTGACCCGCTCTAATTGCCAGCACACATCTGGAACCAGGCCTGGATGGTGGCTTAGGTGTTAATAGGTTTGAAAGTCCGCTAATGGGGACAAACGGGAAAGGAGGTGAGTTAGCCTGATGCATGTTCGCCATCAATAGCCAGGTGCTGTCAGGACTCATTTAGGGTTTTTCTGTCATACATTGTCCATTGGGGTCGCTTCGAGGGGCTGCACATCCTGTTCCTAATGCAGATCCAGATATCGCAAACTAATGCCAGGCCTGTTTCCTTTTTAATACTAACACTAGTGTGTGTTTGTTTTTTGTTTTGGGGCCGGCTTGTGTAAGATCTGACAGTTGGCCCTAGAAATGAAGCATTCTTATAGAGAAATGTAAAGGTATCTCTCTGTGTTGCATGCCATTTGTCCATGCACCGATATGATCAGAAGGCGTTATTATAAACGGTCTGGCTGTTTCGTTCCATTGGGAAGGGCAAGCTAGCGTCACCTGATGAAGATAAACCACAATATGTCTGTGAAATATCGAAACGTATTTCGATAAAGCTCGTGTTATGGCCTTTGGCTGCAAAACAGTATCATGGAGCACCACCCTCTGTGCTCGGTCAGATTACCAAATGACTCTAACAATCCGTTTGCGAGGGAAATAAACCACCTTAATTTCAGTGTAGTGATTTTATTTCAGTTTTTTATTTTTTTGGTGGTGGTGGTGGTGGTGGTGGTGAGTCCATGGATGGTTCATGGAGACATCAACAAAGATGTGTGTAAAGGACGATGTCGGTAAAGTGTCCTTCACAGCAGCCTCGTTCATTATTCAGATAAATAATTTATGTAAAAACCTTTACTACAGCACTTCAGAAACAGTATTCGTGCCTGCTGTAGCCCTCCATCACTATGCTTTACCTTGAAGTATAATTAAAATTATACTTATTATAATTAAAATCCTTACTTTTTATCTACTGTAACTAGCATTAAATCTTTTTTTTTATTCCATGTTCTATTTATCATTATAACTCATGAATAATGTACATTTGATTTGTGGCTTATATACAGTATATTTATATAGCTTTTTAGATAAAGGTGAAGTATTTTAGATAAATGAAGGTATATATCCTTCCCTATAGAAACCTCTGTAGTCCAACCAGAGTCAATGGTGACCATTTAATTTATTCCTATTTTGTATGACCATGGTACGACCTCCGGTCAACATTCACACACCCATTCGCACACTGCGGGCAATTTGGGGACACCAGTTAGACTAATCTGCATGTCTTTGGACTGTGGGAGGAAACCGGGCAACCTGGAGGAAACCCATCAAGCGCAGGGAGAACATGCACACAGAACCAGGGCAGGAACCGAACCTACAGTAGGACCTGGAAGTGCAAGGCCTGGACCACTAAGCCACTTTAAAATGTATTTAATTTTAGGTGTTGTGCTCTAAACTGTGCAAACATTGGCAGGCATGTATGGTATAAAAAAATTATTTGGGACGATTGTTTAGAATTGTAGCAAAATCTAAAATAAAATGAATATCGTATTATAAAATCATGATAATATTGCAATACAATCTGGGTATCGGTGACAACATTGTATCGGCTAGTCCCTGCCAACTAGATTAGCTGATTAAACTAAGTTATACACCAGTCGACCGTGCTCGGCCATTTGATTGAGGTTCAGAAATGTAGAAACACTCAGTCATAATCAAGTGCAGGTTTGCCTTTTCATCATGATCTTCTGTTCCTCCAGCATTGTGGTGGTTTAGCATGAGAGGAACCTGGCCACTCCGGCTACTGACTCTCTGCTGGGCTTCTGGGAACCACGTCAGTCATCATCTCCCTTCGAATAAGTGGTCCTTCAGTGCTGTCAGCGTTCATAAGTTTGAGTTTGATTCAAAAAGCACATTCCTGGTGTTTTACCTCAACTCCACTTGACCTCACAATCAGTACGGAATAGTACGGTACGGGTTCATGGGCTTTACTGTTAATCACCAGCTCTCTCTCCTACAGCGTGTACCTCCTCACATGCTCTGTAATATGAACCACACATTGTGTTTGTAATGAAAAAAAATAGGTTGACTTGCACCTCCTAGGGCTAATGGATACTGTGCGTCTGCAAAGAAAACACATGCACATGTTGGGTTGTAAAGGCTCCGTAGACGAGAAGGGATTTTGTTCTTTATTGTTTTTGGAGGGAGATGTTTGTTTATTTATTTATTTTTTACTTCCTTATGTGAAAGTATGGAAGTGTGCATGCAAACAAAATAAAGTATTCTCGAGCACAGCATAAGTAATTCCATTTCCCCCCCCCCACATACTGCAATTGGATTTTCTGTACTACAGTCAAAGATTTTTTTTTTAATCATGTTCATTACATTTGATTTGCATTTGTGCGTCGTTTTGATCCGTGCAACACGTTCAGATAGCGTGCATGTACAGTACTGTATATACACTGACGCGGTCAGAACCGTTCGCGTAACGCTAACAGGATCCTCTGTTTCCTAAACACACGGCTTTATATTCCGTATGTACAGTAGGAGCGCTTTGTGTTGCCGTGCTACACCGAGCTTTCAGGGCTTTCGAGAGGCAGCTCTGCGTCCACCTGCTGTTCAGCTGACATTTTGGCTGTTGGTTGAAGTAGGGCACATGGTTGTGCGCGTTGAAGGGTTTGCAGCTGCTCGAGGCAGCAGCGTACACGTCTCGCGCTCATGCTGTGGACCCTGCTGTTCCTGGCACGGGCCTCTTCGCCTGCCAGTCTTCGCTGTATAAACAACTCGACCCTTCTGTCTCCGTTGCTTCTCTTCTCCTGAGTGCATGCACTGCCTCCGTGTACATACAAGGGCATGTATGAAATGTAGCGAAGCAGGGACTAGGGTGCACTAAAGAGGTGGGATATTGTGTCTCCGTTTGAACAATATCAGCTTGGATATTTGGGGGGGGGGGGGGGGAATAGCCGCTTCATGCAAAACATTATTTCGTTTTTTTTCATCTTTTCTTAAAAAAATAGGTCAAAATGTCTGCAGCGCTGTAACGATTCGATAATTTAATCAACATTATCCCACATATGATTCATGATTAAAGTGGTGGCCTGACTTAATTCATGATGGCAGCTACCAGCCAGTTGTCACTCGCTCTGAAAATAACCACAAAACACTAATATGTCATTAGCAGTTCCATATATAGTCAAGCTTTTGCTAATTTAAACAATCGTTCTCGCATTACGCAATCCTCCATGGAAGATAAAGGTTAGCCGATGATCCCGCCTCGTCTATTTTTTGGCTCTGTGTTAAGGCTCTGAGTTACTTACTGATCAGGAGGTTGCCGGTTCGAGCCTCGGGTCCGCCAGGTTGCCGCTGTTGGGCTCTTTAGCGAGGCCCCGTCTGCTCCTGTGGAGCCGTATAATGCCTGACCCTGCGCTCCGACCCCAGCCTACTAACAATGAACTGGGATTTCGCAAAGAAATAATGAATTTCACATAAATAAAACCTGAACTTATAGAAGTTTGAACTCTGGTTATCCGTTGCCTTACCCGAACTCTCCAAGCACCTACGCGTTTTTAAAGATATAAAGACCAAACAAATGCGTGTTCTACAAAAAGACAATAAAAGCTCCCTCATGTTAATGAGAAGATCGCTTCGAGGATCTCGTGTGTTAGATGGCACCAATAAATCATTCATAGTCTTAATGAAACGGAGCTCAGTGACCGTGTTAAATCTTCAGAGATGAATGTTGTTGAAAACTTTTTTGTGTGTGTGTTTGTCTAATTGCGTGTCTAACGCTGGTGGAACATGAAATGCTGTGCCTCCAAGCCAAGGAGGTGCTAAAGCATGCGGCACGCTTTCCCTCCACGGTGCATAAAATTATAAAAGTTTGGCAGATGTTCCACACGTACAGGCACACTTTCGGCGTCCCGCACACACACTTGTAAGGTAGAGTGGCTGAACCCTGGCCTTCTGTGTGCTTATTCCCCTCCGAGCGCAACGGACGCTAAGTCCATCATCACGAGTGCCAATTAGCACTGATTAGGAGGCGTTGTGGAGGCAGTCGACAGCTGCACCATGCCAACCCTGTGTGTGTGTGTGTGTGTGCCTCTCTCTCTCACTTTCTCTCCCTCATCACTACATCACTAACCCACCGGTGTTGTAGCTTCTCTTGATGCTTTGCTCAAGGTCAAGCCAGCAGTACAGAGAAGACATGCTTACAGGTGTTGGTTTACAGCTACACCTTGGAGATCTTGGGGTTTAAAATTTGAGAGTGTCACCTCACATTCATTTAAATTAAACAGTTAATGAGTTTTGCTACCTCTACGTAGACTTTACAATATTATACATTTATTTACTTTTTAAAATATCATCCTTTGCAAATTAGTATTAATCAGTTCATATTTTCTTTCCTCTTCATTATTTTTATGCTTTTCCTCTTCATCATTGTTTGTAACCATCCATCCATACATCCACCTCTGTAGTCCACCTAGGGACCGTGGAGGCCAGTGTTGACCCATTGTATTTATTTTCATCGTTAGTGTGTGAATGTGGAAGGACCTCCAGTCAACATTCACATAATTTAGGAACGCCAGTTAGCCTAATCTGCATGTCTTTGGGCTGTGGGAGGAAACCGGAGCACCTGGAGGAAACCCACCAAGCACGGGGAGAACATCCAAACTCCATGCACACAGACCTCAGTCGGGATTCAAACCCAGAACCTTGAGGTGTAAGCCACCTTCCCGCCTTATTGTCAGCTTCTGGTTGGAGATCTCGTCACACGAGTGCTCCATGTGGTCTGCTCTGGGATGCGTGTGTTGACTGGAGACGGTTCCACTACAAAGACGGTCCTGTCCTCGGCTGATGCAGACAGCTGTTCTCTGAGGACTCGTGACTGCAGTCGCTCGATAGTTCAGGGCTGGAGTTTCCTACAGTCTACCTGAGCCTCCAATAATAAACTGGACTCCATATTAACTTAAACATCTACTGTTATACCTTCCAACATAACTTCCAGTCTCGCACAGTACGACTGCAGATCAATCCCTGCTTTTTGGATCCCATCTTGGATTCTTCCTATCTCAGGGAGTTTCTCCTCGCGAATGTCGCCGTCGTGCTCGACTGGCTCGTCTTATCATTTTAATCAAACACATTCACCTTTCATATAAACTTGAATCATTCTTTAAATTGAATTGAATCATCGGCTATTATTTTGTCGTCGTCGTCTGCCATCTCTTCTTTTTCTGCTTCTCATCTAATTATCTTACAGTCGACCCTTCTGGTTTCTCTTAAGTTGCTTAGCAGTACGGCTCTGACTTTTGTTAGTTAGAATGTTTTGATTCCCAGGGAAGAAAAGGCCAAGGTCATGTCTGCTTGTTATTTTACCGTTTAATCAGATGAGATGGCCCAGTAGGTGGCGTGTACACAGAACAACCCCTTGCTCCTTTTCTGCCAACTTAAACATTATTAATCCACATGCTCATGAAATGAATCTCACATTCATAGCTGGCATGACAGGTTTTTTTTTTTTTTTGCCTGAACAAGAAAAAAATAAATCATAAATATTGCTTCATGTTATGGGACGGAACCCTGGGAACCTTGTAGCCTTTCCTCCTTATGTCATGCTGATTTCTCGAAACAGGCTCGGGCCAATACTGAAGGCCAAGTGTGGGTGTGAGAGCGAGGTTGTAATACAGAAATAAGAAGCAGGTTTGGATGACACACCTTGCAAGCATCAAGTTTATTAATGAAGAACAAGCTTTTTTTTTTTTTTTTTTTCCAGGATCTGTTCCAGTTTCTTAATTCTCTTGTATATACTTTTTTTTTTTTCCCTCCTAAAAAAATCTAGTCCTAGTCACTCTTCCTGGGGGTAGGAGTGTCTTCTGTCCCCTCCTGCCTCCCGTTTCTGAGATGCAGTGAGTAAGCTGAGCCAGCAGCAAATCAATACAGGCCTAATTCTGAATAATTGAGGTTATTACAGTGCTGTCACAGTCACTGTGTGAATCCCTCGCCGTTCCGAGTCGCCCTCCTCTCCTCTCTCCGCATGTCACATATTCAGATAATTATAGAATGAAGAATGCTTGTTTAGCTTTGTTCGCGCCTCTCTCCACTCCTGCATTAATCAGATGTGAGCGTGCATATCCTGCTGGCGCGACAGTGCGGTGTGGACTCTCGCCCCAGCCTTGCTCTTACTGCTGCGTGTGATTTCCTCTTGTTTACCTGCTAACCGCAACCTCCCGGTACCCTGCCCGTGATCCCTGTTTTCTTCAGACGAGCCCGGCTGTGTTTCTGGGCTTCACTAGAGGGCACAAGCTGCATGTGTAAGAAGAGTTCTCCGCAGTCCTCAGCTCAGCAGTACTGTTCAAATGGCTGAACTTTTTTTTTTTTTTTTAAATCAAACAATTAACAAGACTCAACCCAAATGGACATGTTACAGGCAACAAAAGCAGTCTTGGCTTATGTGTAGAGTAAAAGCATTTTTATGGTCCAAACCTCATGAATGCACTTCACAGAATGACAAGAACAAATAAACCTTAAAAAAAATAAAATAAAAAAATAAATATATATATATTCATTCCCTGAAAGATGGATTTGAGCAGGCTTGTCAACGTCTAAACAACCTCCTTTCTGTTGCCATGTCTGTCCAGGATCTTTCCAGTCTTTGACGAAACAAGGTGCGCTTTTTGTCATGGTGTTTGGAGCCCTGAGTTGATGCATGGTGCTGTCAGATTGGAGCTACTCATTAGAGCAGACAGACAGGACAGTGACGGCTAAACTAACAACTCAAACGAAAAAAAAAAATAAAAAAATCAATCAGACGGTCAGGGAAGTGGAAAGAGGAAGCGTACGCTGTGCATTTAAAGGCGAGTAACAGCCCTGAAGATGAGGAGGGTAGTTATGATGGAGCAGATGATCAAGAATCATTTCTTGTGAGGGCATCAGTGAATGAAATTCATCACCATCAAGGTAGATTACAGAGATTTACAACCTCTGGCCTGAACGCATCGTCTCCCAGTACTGGAGAGAACGCGACCAGTGACGTGGAGAATAAGAAGAAGAAGTGAAGATTCTTTCTTCCACGAGAGAGAGAGAGAGAGAGAGAGAGAGAGAGAGAGTTAGTGACTCTTGTGCTGGCAGCAGTCTAGCCACTTATCCTCAAGTATCAAGTCAGCAACTCTTACAGTAAGTCCCTGTTGACTCGTTAAATCATCTCACCAGCAATAACCAAGTCGAGTCTGAAGTAACTAAACTGCTCCTGAGAAGTCCAACTCAAGTGCAGGGAAGAAAGTGATTTAGGTTGATGCTGTATAAAATATATTTAAAAAAATATATAAAGTTTGGATGGGTTTAGAGTTCGCAGAGAGTGGGTGTGGTGACTGTCACCAAGAAATTACGTTATACAGTATATGGGATGTCCCAATACTTTTGGGACACCATCTATTATCCAGTTAAATCATATCACCACCACTTTCATCTCCACCACGTAAATCGACTAAGTGTGGTTCACTAAATAGTTTATGGCAGAAAGTTTGCCGACACCCGGCCCCATCACCCGGCCCCATCACCCGGCCCCATCACCCGGCCTGTCGGCCTTTCCCAGTCTGCCACAAATTTGGAGGTCCTCCTGTGCACAAAGCAAAGTCCAGTTCCTGCAGTTCCTGCTTGCTCAGTCACTGTTTATATTTTAAACACATATACTTAAAGATATCTGTGCTCTGGAAGATACACCGCTTTATTGCCACCAGGACAAGTATGTTTGTCTGTCTACCACTCAGCCAACAAGTGGACAAACACTTCAGCCTTTTTTCATTGAGGCTTGGATAAAACTGTTCCTTCTCCTTTTCCGTCACTCAGTACGTCTGGAGAGTTTGTACTCTTAAGTAATCAGACTGGCCTTCAGTCAGGCTGGCCAAGCACTAAAATTCACTAAAAAGTCACTCTTACCACACACACACACACACACACACACACACACACACACAATGTACGTCTCACAAGTTCTTATTTTTGTCAGTGCTCTTGTCCCACGCCGACCCATAAAACCGAACTTCACACAGACCCACATTCTCCAGAGTCTGCTTAAGTGCGCGGTCTGATTTATGTGTGTGCTAAATCCCGGAGAGTGTGTTAATTGTTCTGCTACACTGGTGGGGTGCTGGAAATCCCCATCAGAGGCCAACGCTGGCGCTCTATCAGGCTTTGAGTTCTTACCAAATATTTTTGCTTTGTCAGTCTCGATCTGTCTTTTCTAGACTAGCGCTCAGTAGATTTAAAGTCCTGGCCACAGAACACTTAGCACGGATGGAAAGAACATCCAGAAAGGCAACATTTATACTAATTATTCCCGCCAGAAGGAAATAAAAGCAACTGAACAGAAGCGTACAATTTTAACCGGGATGTCCATTTTGTGGAAATGTCTATTAACTCGGTTTGTGTCCCTCATGGTGGATGATGACTTTTGTGGCTGGAGTTGAACGATAATGAAAGGGCTTCCCCTTAAGGCGCCGTCAGTCATGATATAGACGGTTCTGCTTCCAGTTTTGGGTATTTGTGCAAGCCGGGTTTCTTTTGGGTCACTCTCCGTGCATTTTGGGGTAGGAGCATCTCCTAGGGTTGTGATGGACCGAGCTGATGTCGGGGGGCCGGTGCGGTCTGATGATCCCCTCCTGTTGTCTCGCGTCTTCTGCGAAATGTTTCACACTAACACATGGCAAAAACGACAGCTGACGGCTAACATGGATGTTTATGAGTCTGTGTGAAACCAAGATATCTCATGACTCAGAAACTGAGCTGATAATAATAAATGATTTAAGATCTAGTCTGTAGTAAGATTTACTATATAGTGTACAAACACACTATACGGCCAGAAGTCTGCAGTATGTAGACATGATCATCAGACCTGTATCTGTTTGCTGAACATCCTGTTTCGAGAGTCTACGCGTTTATAAGAGCCTCCATTGTTCTGGGCATGATTTTATTTTGCCAGACTGTGGAGCGTAGCTGTTGTGATTTGCCTGTTTGGGAATCATAGATAGACTGTTGATTTGATTCGATTTTTAGGCTTTTCTACTTGATACGATTGAAAAGCATTAGTGTTCACGGCTTGATTTGTCTGTCAGCTATATTAGGTATAGGTTTTGAATGATTAAAAAAATGCTCAATACAGTATGTATGAAATGCTGTGTATCTTGTGTTGGTTTAAATGTCAAGTCCAGTGCATGGTGCTAATAGTTTTTCACCTCCTAATTTTTCGCTCCATACTCCAGACCGTTATTGCACCATGAACTCAAAAGAAGACGACGCGATACACTTACAAAACGCGAGTATTTTCACATGCTTTGCAAAAGCGGTTTGTATTTTCTCAGAAAGCTGCTGTATATATTTAAGGCGTTCCTCCATATTAAATAATGGTTTAAATAGTTTAAAGTGTGAATCAATTCTGATTCGGAAACTGACCCACCGATTCAATGAAGCGACTCATCCGTCAAAAGATCGATTATATTACACGATCAATTAAATAGTCCGCTCTAAAGAGCATTAGTAAGGTCAAGCACTGATGTTAAGTAAAGAGGTCTGGAATGCTTCCAACTTCTGTAGAACACGGTTTTGAAGAAAGCTTCGGCCATGTAGAGAGTGCGGCGTCTTTTTGAACGTCTAATGTAAAGTATTGCTGCGTACAGAAGTGCAGTTTTGTTTTTGTTTCCCTTTTCCTGTACTGATTCTCTCAGCGGAATAGCTAATCAATGAACGATTTCTCCTGACAGTTGCAAGTCCAATTAAGTCATTTAGGCAATTTAAATGGTTTCATTGGTATTACCCGTTATTGACATGTTCCACCTACTACAGGCTCGTGGCAAAAATAATTAGAGGTACCAGCAGTGTTTGACTGCTTTCAATTAATTACATAACGAGTCTTCAGAACAATAACTGATGGACCTTTTTTTGCTCTTTTCTTTTATTTAAGCCATATTGCCTTTTTTTTTTTTTGCCCACTATCTATTTCTCTGGTGATGAAGTGGAATTGGGGGTTCTGCCCTAGAGCCCTCCTCTTGATGAAATTAAGCAGGACCTGTTTGCGCAGTTTCACCACCGAGGAGCCTCCGACCCACCTCGGGCCTGCATCGATAACGACCAGAAAAAGATTTTATGGTGTCTGATGGGACACCGAGTTGCTGGTTTATCGCTCACTTATGTCTGATGAAGTGTTTATTGAGTCATTAATGATCGCACTGAGTCACAGATGAGTCAGAGGTTTGCAGTCTTCGAGAAATATGTTTGATGATGAATATCATCATCCCTGGATTGAACCGTTAACTATTAAGTTAATGAACACTTAAAGGAGCAGTTTGGTAAAAAAGAACGGAATAAAATTGTCCATATAAAAGTGTATTGTCACTTCTTGCATGGCGAGCTATGTTTTAATGAAAAGAGGCGCGGTTGCTAATACTAAATTCCGCTGGAAGTCTGCGGGAATGTTGGATAAATTCAGCTGCGACAGAAAGCACAGAGCTCTTCATGCTGCTCACTTTTTTGCCTCTTGATGTACAAATTCGTCAGGCAGTGGAGCTGACGGTTAAGCCCGTGGCAGAACACCGAGTCTAGCTAGTGAGGCATGCATGCTTGATGGACAGAGCAAGAAATCATTAAATCGTTGCTTTCTTGTCTTTTAGTGATTTTCACATTCACTTATGCCTAATGCCATCGCCACGGGTGAGGTCCGCATTGTTGGAAACCTCTTTTTCTTTTTTACAGCGTCTTTCTCTCTCTCTCACCTTCAGCCAGTTAAGATCTTAATTACCGTGTTTTTTTGTGTTTAATGCACAGGAATGAACGAGCATGTTTTTCCTTTTGCAGTTTTTCTTTCCCGAAAGGATGAGAAAGTTATGAGATACAGATGTGTATGAAAGACTTTTTTTTTTTTTTATGATTGAATTTCTTTATATAATTGTTTATTTGTGGACGGTAAAGTTATACAAGGGATTTATTTCCGAAAGGCCACTCGACAAGAACAACACCTGCTTGTAGTTTAAATAGGCCTAGTTATATTTGGACAGCCTGATAAATTACAACACAAAGGAAATCAATAGGGAGCATCATAAACAATGCATTAGTTAGCCAAGGCCAAGTCCTTGTTAGAGCGTTCCTGCTTATGCCTTCCAATATATTTGATGCAAACAAGGGGATTGTGTCCTCCAACCATTTATACTCATAAGACTGGCTTTAATTTAAATGCGGCCTGAAATACTGATAAGCAAATGTCACGTATGCGAGGAGTTGAATTGGCTACTCAAAAAAAAATCCTCCCTGTGTATGCGAGTGTGCGCATGGAGCCGGGGTATGTAATGCTGCCCTGCTTTAGCTGTTGGATCCATTTGGCCAAAACATGGTATTTGTGCTAAAAAGTCTCTCACCTAGGTGAAAAAGTGAATTTTTGTTTATATAATACTTAATGCTCATCTCCTGATCCATGTTTCGTTGTTTTTTTTTTTTTTTTTTTTTTTGTAAATATACATACACATTTATATTTTTATCAGATAAAAAAAATTTGGGCCTCTGGTCGCTGGTTCGATCCCCGAGTGATGCTGTAACCTCCCGAAGCCGGAGGTCTAGAGTGAGTTGATTGGCCGAGCTCTCTCAGAGGGGAGGGATGAGAGGTACTTGGTGCTCACACATTAATCACGGCTCTACAGCCAATCAGGGGCGTCTGTGATGTCGCACACGCGGAAGGAGTGGATAGCGCTGTCCTCCGAGTGTGTTACGCCGCTCCCACCAGTGCGTGAGCGAGCAGTCCGAAAAGTTGCGGTTGGCTAGTCTTCGGCTCTCCCGACTGAGTGGTTGTAGGAGCCTTAATGTGGGAGCCCCCTAGTGACGGGGAGGAATTGGACACGACTAAATTAGGGAGAAAATCGGGGGGGGGGGGGGATCTAATTAGATTTTAGATTTAAATTAGATTTCACATGAAAAGACATAAACCTGAAAAGTGTATTGTTCAAAAATGCTTAATTGTTAAGCAACATGAATTTCACATGGTTACGGACACTACAGATTTTTTGGGGAAATATCCTTAATTTTACACAGAATCCTTTAATTTGAGCAACACTTTTTACAGATCATAAACTTCTAGAAGCTTACACCAATTTTAGTATCCATACGCATGAAGAAATATGAATAATTTGCATTTTAAATGATTATAGTTTGATGTGAGACAGTAAAACGCTGAGAAATGGCCATTCTTGGGGCCATACAGTATAAAGTCGTCTGTCCAAAACTGCTGCAGGTTTTACAGAAGCAAGATTGATCACTTTATAAGGAGATTTTCAGCACACACATTTTCTGTGTTATATAAAAATATAAAATCAGCACAGTTGTGATTGAGATCATTGTGATGTACTGATGTGGCATTGGACACAGTAACTGCTGCTACGGAGGTATTTTTTTACTGGCAGGATAGATGGGATTTTTCCACACTCGTCATTTTGTCACTAAATATGACTATACGCAGGCCTCATGATATCACTTCAGGTATGAAGTTCTGTCGTGCTTAAATAGAGGAACCAGCTGCAGCATTATCACGAGCCCAAATGATCTGAATGGATTTACAAAAGACCAGACTCGGGATAGAGGCGAGTAAAATTTAAAGGGATTTTTCAAGTAGCCAAGTTCTTCCTTATCTGTATCCAGTTCCACGCTATTCTGCCTCCACACCCCAATGATCTGTCCAGTCGTTTCCCCTCTCTTCGTTCCCCATAGATTCTCATGCATCACCAAAACATCTCACAATCCCAAAGGCCTCGTTTTTATGATTTATTCCTGCTTTGAACAGAGCTGTGGTTACGAAGATGACCAAAGGTTTATTGCCGTAATGCATGTAGAGGACGTGCGTTTGGAGTTTCTCCCACTTCATCAGCAACACGTGTACTGTAGGTCGCAGCCATACAGTACACGCCTGTGAAACTGCACTTCAATTTTTTTCCCCTCGTCTCCTGCAGCTCAAGAGAAACTTCAAAGTATGGTGAGGAAAGAAGAAAAAAAAAAAAAACCTCCTCACCCAAGTGGATTTCAAAGGATGAGCCCCTAATCTGCTTAAACTTGGCTCGCCCTGTGTATTATCACATCACATTCTCCACCTCCTAAACTAACCCCGAATCTTTTCAAGCCTTATCACTGGGAAAAATCTGCCATGTTTATGACTCGTGTAAGGAGAAAAGAATGATGATGTAATGCTCCTGGTTAAATAGGTCAACAGATTGCGTATACAGTAAGTCTGCTTTTTGATGTGAGAGCAGACCTTTAAAGATGTACTTCAGATTATGAGTTGATGAACCGGTCACATTTTTCCGTACGGCTGGGGCGTTTGATTCTGGAGGTTCCAGGTTGTTTTTTTTTGCAGTGCTTCAGGGCTTCATGGTCGCTACCATGTATGACTCGGGTCTCGGAGCGAGCTCTTCCCTCGCGGCGAGCCTTTTGAAAATTAAATCCCTTGGAAATGGGGGAAAGCATTTGGCCAGTTTGGCTGAATATTTGATGCTTTTAACAAGAACTGGAACAGCGCTAAGCTCTCAGTGCTGGAGCACGGTGAAGGCTGTGCTATGGAAATAATAGATGGATAAAATGAAATATTTAAAGGCAGAAGTGTGATGAAGTGTGCACTAAAGCATGACCAAGCAGGGCTTAGCTCCAGTGTTTTTGGGTGAATATTACTTTTTTTTTTTTCTCGTATATTGCAGTAAACCATAGAAGAAAACAAACCCAGGTTTTTCTCTAATCGACGACCTCGTTTTTGTGTCAAGTCTCTCTCTCTCTCTCTTGCTCGCTCTCTCTCAGGCTGCACTATGACAAATGAAGACAGATTTCAGGTTTTGCGACATGCATGAAAAGTCGGATGCATGAAGCATAGATGGATGCGAGGAGGGGACGGATTAAAGGATGAATAGGACAGTCTTGGATACCGAAATGAAAGGAAGAGGAGGCAGTGGGTTAAGCTGGTTTCGCAACTTTTCAAAGCTGAGGAAGATGAAATGTTATTCATCCCTGGATGCATTGGATGCCCTTGCAGAATAAATAATGACAAATACTGAGCAGAATAAATATGAACTTGAGTGTGTGAGTGAGAGAGAGGGAGTGTGTGTGTGTGTAAGATAAAGGGACAGGGGCATATTGAAATTAGAACTTTCTCATTGTAATATATGTATTTTATTTGAGGATTTAAATAAAGTAACCAACTTTATGGGATCAGTTGTGACTCCGTTTCAAGTTAGAACGTCGCTGGAGATCAGGCTTTTATTATAACAACAGGAGGAAGTACCATTATTATGACTTTTACACACTTTCCAGGCAGTCGACGTTTTGGACACTTTTTTTCTTTCTGAGAAAAAGTTCTTTCCCTGGTTTAATTTTCACCACTAGATTTTTTTTTATTTTTAAGGAAATAATATCTTTTTCAAAGCCCTGAGAGCATTTTTAAGGGTTTCAGAAGGAGGTTCCTGCTTTTCTTCATTCTAACTTCATTGCAGTCTGGCATTTATTCATACTTTTTGCTTCTTCCATTTGAGAAATGCCTGAATTAGATGCGTCATGCTTCTTAAGGATGCAGGAATGGTCTCACAGTCTTCCATGTTATCACGCCTGGTCTCGTTTAATGCATTTTTTACTTGCCTCGCTCAAGTAGAGTTGCGCAACAGGGGGAAAAACGCCCTCTGAGACCATAGATGGTCTTGGCATTGAATTCAGTCTCTCTCTGTGATGCTATTTTTTCTTTGCATTGAGTCTATAACTGTGATTTAGCACGTCATGTGCATTGTTACACTCGCTCTTTCTCTCCCTCTGTTTTTTTTTTAATCAACACTAGACATTCATGAACATCTGTTCACTTGCGTCTCTTCAAGTGTGTTACGCTGCCCTGTTACGGCAGTTTGAAAGGATGCAGTGTTCGGCGTCATGGATCTTGTGTGTGCTAGCCTTTACACAACCTGATTAGACAATTTTTCTTCATCTGATAAACGTTGAGCTTTAGAATTCAATGGATATAATTATAATTAACATTTCCATGCACATTTATAAGTTTTATTAGAGGTGTCCACGGAAAGGGTTTCAGCTTGGAACTTTCCATACCGGGGGCCTGGACACTATCTGTGGAACAAGGCAATGACTACGGGCTATTTGGAGATGCCAGTCTGCCTACATTGCATATCTTTGGACTGCAGGGGGGGAAAGAAAAAACGAAGTACCAAGAATAGCAAGATTTGAAGCCCCAGATCTGGAGGTGTGCGGGAACGCACCTTATGTTAACCATAAAACCAAAACCCGCAAAGGCGGTCTTTGTTAAAGTTCAGCGCAGTTATTCTGTAATGCCACTTTAAACTACACTTTGCTTGCCTGCACGCTCGTATTTAGAACCTTCGTCAGCCGTAAATCTAACAAAATTATTTGACACACCGCTGAGGAACAGGCATCCGCCTCTGTTCCGCGCACTCCACTGTTATTTTCTTAGCAGAGTGGTAGTATTTGGAGTAGCTGCTGCCGGGTACCTGTCTGTCTCTGATTTGTGCTGTTATTGGTAATTGCCATAATGCATGTTGAGTCAATGGAAAGTGAATGAGAGAGGAAAAAGGAGAGCGCATGAGTCATTTGGCAGAGTGGTTTTATTGGTAGAGGAGAGCCCTTTGGCCAATAGAATTATGACCCACTACTAAGTTGTTGCTCTGGTAGAACAACTGCTGTTACACTATTAGCTGTTGAGGGTACGCCATATGCTCTCTGATGGCCCTCTATTACGAGTGGGCTTCGGCTCCCGCCGAGCGTAATTGATTAGGAGCCCATCAATTTGATTGTCTGTGACAACCCGGAAAAGCCACCGAAGCAAGCCGTGCAGAACAGCACAAATGTCACTAAAGGATTAAGGCGTGACCTGGATGTTCGTTTTGCCAGAACACATAGTAAGTGCAAACCGAAACCGCATAATGAAGTTTCAACAAAGAAAAGTTGAATGGAAAAATTCTAATTCGTAGTTCACCCACATTGTCTATTCCGTTCATCTTGTACCTAGGGAGCACTAGGTAGGGTCCACCCCGGGTGAGTAGCCAATCCATCGTAGGACGCACAAGCACACACATTCACACACTATAGGCAATTTGGAGACGCCACTTGGCCTACTGTGCTTGTTTGACTTTGGCTTGTGGCAGGAAAGCGGATTCCTCGGAGGAAACCCACAAAGCACGGAGGGAACATGCAAACTCCGTCAAGTTTTATTTTTATGCCTGTGAGATTTGTAAGTGTAACAAAGTTAGTGACAGATTCCTTCCCAGTCAGCATTAACATTTCACGGACGGGAATTTCATTATCTGCTGCTAATAGCAGCCCAGGACTGACTGTCAGAAGACTTGTTCTGAAGAAAAACACACTTTCTTGGTTCTTTTTCTTCTTTTGCTCTCATTCTATCAAGAGCAATGATGAAACAAAATCAGAGCCGTGAAGGAAAGCGAGCGTGTAACTTGATGGAATAGAAGTGTGATGGTGTTGAAGTGTTGATACTTATCTGGGTCTGGCTGGATAATGGTGAACTTTTACATACATATTTATTATTTTTTTTAATTTTGGTGTTGGGATTTTATCTTTAGTTTAATTGTATATTTCTAGTGCAGTTTTCCTTTTATTGTAGTACAATCGTTCTATTCTATTCTATTCCAACCTGTTCTATCTTCTCATTTTAGGTCACAGTTGTTTATGTGGCAGATTTTGTTTATTTGATTGCTTTTAATCCGGATAGGTCTTCAATTATGCTAAAGAAGGAATTCTACCCATCTTAGATGCTCAGCTAAACTTTAGTCATATTTATTTGTATTAATATTTTGCTATGGAATGCAATAATGAAATGATGTACAAAAAAGTCTTGAGTTTGTATTTTTGTTATGTTATTATATTGGGCACTTGTTTCTCGCCTACCATGTGGAAGGCCCTGGTTCGATTCCCAGCCGATAAAATGGGAGGGTTGCATCAGGAAGGGCATCCGGTGTAAAAACCTGTGCCAAGTTGTGTACAGCGACCCCTCGACAGGAGCAGCCGAAAGACTTACGACGTAGCTGTGTTACTATATTACCCAACTTTTACTCCAGTCTGTTGTTATTGTTGTATGTTGTTATTACACTTTCACACTATTACACTGCTCCGAGGGCTGCATGGACGCTTTCATGGCCCGGTCATAAAACATTGGTCATACCCAACACTGAGATGTGGTTCTGGGGGTGAAAATGTGCTGTGAAATAAAACTCCATTAATCCCTTACTCTCGGAGTTTGCCAGTGGGACGGCGTTTAATACAGCCTGGCAGGCAGGCGACACCAGCGCCCAAGCTGTAATTGAAGTTGTTACAACAGAAATTTCCACACTTAACCATTTGGGCTGAATGGGGTGGGGGGGGGGAAACGAAGTGTTTTGGAGTATTGCTGCTTCTGCTGGGTGTTACAGGATTAGACTGGCAGCTGAAGTGGGTTGTCTGTCTAACGGGCACTGTTGGCGCTTGGTTTTGGAGGTCTGAGTGGAGTTAGATGTGCCAGTCTGTATGCCAGCGTGATGAGGCAGATCACAGGCCTTCTGTGCCATGATGTCTAATAGAATAGGATTGAACATCAGGCTCTTGTTATAATGGCTCAGTGTTTCGCGCCAATGGCTGCGAGATCAAACAACGCCGGCATAAAAGAGACCGTCAAGATTCACCTCGTGTCTTATCCTTTCCATGTGTCTATCTGGGTTATTTCTGTATTTCCTTCTCCCCTACTCTTCTGCTATTGGGTCAAGCTTAGCATATACACTGCTGTGTACACTGCTGAGTGAAAGTCTTGACCCCCCTCATTTCTTCATATTTATATATTCATATTATATTTAGATCTCCAAACTTCCTGAAGGACTTTTTTAGTTCCTGAGCAGGTTCAGAGGAATGTTTTTTGTTTTTTAAGCTACCATGAATCGGTGAGAAACGGGCGCAGACGATGACTGATGATCAAACCAGTGATAAGTATATTCATTATATATAGTTAGTGATCTTGCGTTTGCAGAAATATTAGCATAAGATTTGAAAATTTGGACGTTTGAGGGAGCTGCATATGTGAGGATGAGAGAGAAAAGGACAGATCACAGGACTGAAGTGCAGCTGCATCAGTCTTTTTAAGATGGAAATGAAACAAGGGATCAATCTCTGCAGTGCCACCAACTGATATTCGAACAGCATTGTGGGTAACCTAGGAAACCATGAACTAAAGTGAAACCCCAAAAAATCTGACTTTATTTATAAAAAATAATGTTGGCATCATTTTAAAGGTATATGTTATTAATAATAATAATAATCATCATCATCATCATCATCATCATCATAAAAATAGTTATTTGTGGTGGGTTTCTCCTTTAAGGTCATCGCAGCAGAAGAGCATCCAGCAGCTCGGCTCTTATCTCCTCCTCCTCCTCTTCCTCCTCTTCCTCCTCCTCCTCCTGTTTAGATGTATGTGCTTCGTGAGATGATGGGAAATGGAATTGAAAATCGTCAAGAGTTTTGAGGGTCCGTGTCCAATTTGCAGACTGTCCACGAGTGTGTTTGCGTGTACGTGTGTGTGTTTCACTGATGAGAAATCTGCACTTCTACCCAGGTCCACTGCCGAATATTATTTCTTTTTGACCATAAGAAAAAAAAAAGAAGCAGTGGAGAAGAAAGTTCGAACTTTCGAAAGTTTCCTTTTTATTACAGAAATGTGTTTTTCTCACGTAAACAAGTCCTGCACATATCGAAGAGCCTGTGAAATGTACTGATTTATTTATTATTATTTTTTTTTTCATAAATACTAAAAATTATGGTTTTTAGAAGACCCAGTTGGTAGATACGTTTTTAACATCATGCACCCATTAGCAAGATCCTGAACGGAGGATATGCTGCCATAGCAACTAAGGCTTACCATTTGTTCTGCCCGCAGCTCTTATGGTTCAAGTGCTAAATGGAGAGATTTTTTTGGTGTGTGTGTGTGTGTGTGTGTGTGTGTGTGTGTGTGTGTGTGTGTGTGTGTGTGTACTCCTCAGAAATAGAGGTCCAGATTTAATCAGTGAATTGGGTTGAACAGGATCACTTTATTTATTTAGTATTATTTATTTATTTCGGAGGTGGGCGGGAAGAATTAATGTGCTGAATCACATTTTTATAATTTATATATATTGTATATAATTTTATGTGCAGATCATGAAAACACAAGGTGGTTTCTGTCAAATATAAAAATGCCGGCTTAGTGGTCAGCACGGTCGGTCATGTTGCACCGCCAGGATCGAGGTTCGGTTCCCGCCTCGGGTCTGTGTGCATGGAGTTTGCATGTTCTTGTTGGGTTTCTGGAGTGGGTGATTGTTGACCAGCAGTCCTACCACAATCATAAACACAAATGGGGAATAAATACAGTGGTCACTGTAGACGGATGGATTATGAGTGGACGTTTCTATCCAGTGCTATATTCCAGTGTGTCGGTCAGTCCCGAAATGATTGGATGCCTTAATCTTTCCTGATCCTAATCAGACTTAACATGCATAGATCTTCGCTAGAGGTGGAAGGGGGAAAAGCCGACGCAGTTATGCGATCAGTTTTTAAAAATGTTTTTTAACTTGTATACATTGTTTGCATTTTTGGTGGAAAAATGGTGCAGTTCCTCTGTAATCCTGCAGGGGGTGAGCGCTAAACTATTCCTACATTGGCAGGCAGCACAACATCCTGTATGGCATAAGTGAATTATTTGCTCGTTTTGTTTAGAATTGTAATAAAAACAAATAAAAAAAAAATAATAAAAAGATGTAAATTGTAAAATGGTGATACTTACAGAATCAATACAGATCGACTCGTAGCCTAGGTATCGTGATGATATCGAATCAGGTGTCTCCTGATGATTCCCATCCCTAATTATCTTAGAGTTTTACTTGTGAAATAACTCATGCTCAACAGATTCATTAAATATGAATGAATCATTCATGAATCAACCAGTTTCAGTATCCTGAATACCTCAAGTCTGTTTTGCTGGTTCAGCTCCCCTGATGATGATGATGATGATGATGATGATGATGAGATAATAATGTGGTAAGGTGACCGTGTGTTTTTACACTCTTCCCTGGTCTCACTTGCTCTACGAGAGGCGGACTTTCCTCAGCGCTACATGCGACCGCAGGCCAACCGAGCCCGCCGTACAGGGAGTCATAAATGCTTCATGATGGCTCTACAGCGGCCCATTTAATGACCAGAGCCGGCCTTTATGCAGGAATGAGGAAAAGTATTTAAGGGTGTGTGCACTGTACAAGTGAGAAGAGGGAGACGCGTGTTGCGTGCGTGCAAGTCCGTGTGTGTGTCTCCGTGTTTGTGCTTTATGACTGAACTTTATGTAAAAGCTCGACATCGATGTCACCAAGCAGAATGTGTTGGAGAAAAACATTAGCCCCAAGAAAAGGCCTTTTATTATTTACATTTATTTTATCAACAGCTTGTCTTTATGAAAATGAGTCCCCTTTATTTGTGCTCAGTTAAACATGATTGAATGCTCATGTGGATGCGAGAGTGAGGAATCAGAGAGCAGATGAAGCTCTTTAACCTCCACATATGGCCTCGCACAGTCTGTCTTAAGTGTTACTACAGCAACAGTCCGGCTGGTCACTTGGTTTATGCCTTACTGCAGTTCAGTGTGTTTTCTTGGACTCTTCAAATACTGCTTTTGTGAATTATACTGAGAATAATGATTTACTTATTGTTTATTACAAAATAGTCACAAATGCGACATGTAATAAGTTTTGAAAACCGACCTTGGATAATGCGAAGCTACACACACACCAGGGTTTGACATTAACGTTTTTGCTAACTGGCCGATGTGTCTAGTGGATTTCGGGAGTCACTCGCCATTCAGCCTTTTTACTCGCCACAATTTTGTTACCAGAAAATCGCAGTTTTTTCTTCCCCATGATACGTTAATGTTTGTTATATCTAGATTTACTTATAAATGACAGCATACACTGTATCACTATAGTAGTAGTCAAGTATTCAGTACTGTTAAGATCCCAATATAAAAACATGTAAACATGAAAAGTATATTCTGCTTATTGAACTTAAATTCAAGCCTCTTACCACATGACATTGAAAAATACCAGATTCAGTCCAACTGAACTCATTCTGATATTAAAAATACAGCAACTCAGAACATTTATCATGTTAGTGTGTTGTGTTCTATTATCAGGTATTATTATTCATTATGTATTATTATATCAGAATTCTGAGTTAGGACAATGGACTCTGGTCTAACTTGTAGTGTTGACTCTTTATAGTGAAGGTAATTCAATCAATTGATGAGCCCGAATAATGGGAGTGTTACGTCAGTAAGGGTAAAACCTGTGCCACGTTGTGTGCCAGCTGAAAGCAAGTTTATGCATTTGGGGTGGTGAAACGTCGCAGTTCCTCTACAATCCTACAGGTGGTGTGCTCTAACCTGCTCACACATTGGCAGGCACCAGAACGTTCTGTGTGGTAGAAGCTAAGTTTGCTTAGAATTGTACCCAGGCATCGCAATAATATGGTATCGCGCGTCCCCGGTAATTCCCATCCCGATTATTTATTTATAATCACAGCAGAATGGAGATGAAGTCAGAGCTACTTTTTACATGACTAATGATAATATAAAACAAAAAAAATCGAAATATCACAGGCCATGTAATGCATTAGAAAATATATCACGTGGTTACTGTAATATGTTTATCGATAATACATTAGTCGCGCAGAACGAGTTGAAACTTTTTTTTTTTTGCAATATCATACAGGGTTTTACCAGCTCAATTATTCATGTTTGTTTGTTTGAAATGAAATGTAATTAAATGTGCGCCCTAAGGCTTTACTTCTTCCATCCCTGACTCGCCACCCTGAATTAATATGACCTGCGTTTCAATGTTTTTTTGTTCAGTTCTGAATGGGAATGCATATAATCCACACATAATACAGTACATAAAGTATAGACCGGCACATAAACAGGAGAAGCGGGACAAAACGTGTAGCACTGGCGTCAAGGTTAATCAACTAAAGATGAAACCATACAAAACATTAAAGAGGATTTGGAAATAGAAATATTTCTCCAAGGTGCCGGAAAATATTTCTTTGGAGTAATACAAAAGGATAAAAACGAACGCAGTGAATTAAATTAAGGGTTTCTGCGTCCTACGTTCTGTACAGAAGCTCAGGAAAGCACCAATCAAAGCAAGCAATCATCTTTAGTGTATATACTTGAACTCCTCGACTAGGCCTTTAGAAACAAATGGCTTGTCACTTTGAATTAGAGAAGAGAGAAAGGAAAGGAAAGGAGAAAAATTCTGTATGATTTACAGTCAGTGTTTTTATGGCTCTGGTTGTTTAAGTAGAAAAACGCAGGTCTTTTTGTCCCTGCCATGGAAACACACACAAACACACACACACACACACACACACCGTGGCTGTCAGTGCTGCTTCATGCTCTGGCCCGGTCGCCAGCACACTCGTCTCTGAATACGTCTGAACGAGGGGAGCGCAGACGTAGACGGATGCCCGCCTTCTAACTCCTCGTTGCAATTTTCCACTTTTGTCTGTAGCGTGGCGGGATTATAGAGTACACTGTTTACGCGCACGGCCTGGAACACCTGCTAATCACCCGATGAGTGTGTGACCATGTGTGCAGTTAGCAGAGCTGTGTGTGTGTGTGGGGCATCTCTATCACCTTGCCCCCTTATGAATTCTCTCTTTCCGTCTGAATTTCAGCACATTGTGTGTGTAAGCTCGTTATTGTGTGCGACATATACAGTATATACGAGCGCTACACTGGTATCAGTATTTGGCATGGGTAGAGGCAGCAGCAGCAGGTGGGACAGTGGAATAAATTGCTCGCTCTGGTGCTGTGTGTGTGTGTGTGAGATCTTGGCAGGACCGTCTTGTTGGCATGAACTGCTAAAGAATGGCACGTTCTGTTCTGAAGGTGGAAAAGCTTACTGTTTCAGAAAAGGTGAAGGAGGGATTCTTGGAATACAAGTTTATGAGATACACCTTTAAACAATGAGATGCATAAAAAAAAAAGTAATTTAATTTCTTAAGAGCAAGCTGGAACATTAGCTGTTTTTGTAATTATTTTTCTCAGTGCAATGTTTTTTTTCCCTCTTTTTTTATTGTAGATTTTTTTTCCACTGTAAAAAAAAAATAAATAAATAAATAAAAAATCATTCATATGTGAGAATAAAGTGTATTAAAATATATATAAAAAAAAGAACTACTGACTTCTTTGACTTATGACTCTTGGGGAAGTCATTTGTAGACGCGTGTTTAATATAAAATAAATATTTATACAGCGATGTCTGGCATTACTGTGCAATATTTCTTGAATATTTCAGCTGACCTCTAGCGCACTGTTCAATTCCACTTAGTGCCTTCGTGTCCGTATTAAACAAAAAGAGTTGCCTCTAACTTTATGGCAAGCCAACGACTTATCAGGTTTGTCTTAAGATAAGCTGAAATGTCAGTGGTATGAAATGTCAGTAGGAAATAGCTGTCAGAGATAGATTTGCAGATGACAGATGTACTGGTGCAGAAATGTTAGTGCTCGGTTGAGGAGATGCGTGATTGTCCAGGGAGCTCTCTGAGCAACTTTTGGTGGGGGGTGGAAATGCCCTTTTGATTGTCTGTCTGGTTTCATATTTGCTAATAACTCAACTGTTTGATTAGAATAAGTTTTCCCAAAGCCTAACCCATGCTCTGTGTGTGTGTTTGTAGCTGGTGGCGGTGTATGATGAGCAGGACCCTCATCATGGAGGAGACGGAACGAGCGCGAGCTCTACGGGCAGCCAGAGTCCGGACGTGTTCAGCAGAGGAGAGATCAGCTCCGGCACACCATCTGCCTTCCAGCCATACCAGAACAGCAGCGAGATCGAGGTCACGCCAATGGCCATGCGCGCCAGTGAGTCTCTCACATGCACACGCATCAGGCAGGAGAAGTAGGAGTGTGTAAGGAGTTGTGTAAGATGCTGGATGGACAGACACACACACTAAGAGGAGTAGGCAGGTGAAGTCACAGGGGGAGAGATGTCAGAGAGCAGAGAAACACACTCGAGCGAGGACAGATAGAAAGGATGATACATGCAGTATCTGTGAGCATACTTCTCTTTTGGGTTTGGGTGGGAATACGTTGAGAACACTCTGACTCGTGGAGGGAAGTTTTGATGGAGGAGATTCTATTTTTATGTAGCACTTACAGTAGGGTTGGGTATCGTTTTTTTTTTTTTTTTTTACAATACCAGTGCCAATGGTATTCTAGTAGATACTGGTTCTATAGGTACCGGCACAGGGTTTCGGTATCCGACCGTAGCAGCACTGTGGTCTCGCACCTCAACGTTTGGGGGTTGGGATCTCATCTCCGGTTTGTGTTAATGGAATTGCAAGGGCAATGGTGGCACAAATGGTTAAGGGTCTGGGTTACTAATTGGAAAGGTGGGGGTTCAAATTGTTGCTGTTAAGCCTTGAGCCAGGACCTTAAGCCTCTCACGCTATCTTTGCTGACCTTGTGCTCTGTCCTCAGATTCTTACCTGGGATATGCAAAAAAATTAAATGTTGCTTTGCTGTGACAAATAATTCAATCTTAATGACATTCTCGTGCTTGGTGGGTTTTCTCTGTATACTCTGGTTTCATCCCACAGTCTAAAGATGACTGCGGTAGGATACTCCTTGTTTCCATTTTGCCTGTAGTGTGTGAATGCGTGTGTTTTGTCCTAAGCTGGGTTGGCACTCCATACCGGATGTCCCCCTCCTTGTACCCTAAGCTTCCTGGGATTGGCTCCAGGCCCCCCAACCATACACAGGATAAGCGGCACAGAAAATAAACAAATGATGAATGTTTGAAGTTTGATAACTAAAAGAAAATAAGCTTTCTCTCTTTTCTTCTTCTTCTCAGACAAACATGTACACAATAATGAAAGCTGAAATTTGGACATGTTACCGGGCTATGGGATCATGGATTTGAGTCATTATTTCTCTCTCAAAGCCAGCACAGAGGGAGGGCTGAACTACAGCACAGTACACTAAGTCTGTGCATTCACTCTGTGATGTGAGAACTATCAGCGGGACACTCATTCTTCACTCTGTGTGCGTGTGTGTGCATGCTCCTATTCTCACTACCAAGCAAATAAATATGAGCAACTTTCTCTAGGACTATTTTTCATGAGCAGTGAATAGCCTTGTGTGCTGAATCCTCAGTGTGAAGCTGGTTGGTGGTCTGATCCCATATAACCACTTCTAGTCTGATCACGCGGTGACCACTGATTGTAACTGCGCAGTCGAAGGTTGAGGCAAGGATTGGCACCTTGGCAAAGCTCGATTTGAACTCATAACCCTCTGATCAGAAGTTCAACATCTTAACCACTTCCCCAGCAAGCTTGGGTAGAATACGCTTCTCCAAAAAAAAGAAGAAGCAAAAATTCCTATTACTCATGACTGCCGCTAGATTTTATTACAGCACGCAATGTTGTGGCCAGTTCATGCATGAAAATGATTCCTCATGCTCTAAAGGAACCACTCTTTCACAATTTAAGTCCTGGAATAAGAACACGGAATTAGGGAAGAAAACTCCGTAGATGTGATAACCTGGTTATTCAGTACATTCAGGTCGTCAGCTGACTTCATTTTATTGCCACATAATGCTGCTGAGTCTAGACCTGAGCAACTGAAGCAACCCCAGATCATAACACTCCCTCTAGAGGTTTGTACAGTGGACACTATGCATGATGAGTGCATGCACTTCCCTTCTTACCCTGATACCCCTATCCCTCTGGGATACGGTCCTGTCAGACCACATGACCATTTTTGTAATGGCTCCAAAGTCCAATCTTTATCATCTCTACCACATTAAAGACTTTGTTTATGATCAGTCTCAGTAGCAAGTGGTTTTCTTATGGCCACACAGTCATGTTTAGTCCCAGTTCTTTGAGACTTCATACTGTTCATGTGGAATTGTGCTTATTTACACCAGTTAAAGCTTCAGCACTACCCCTCCAATTTTAAATAATGTGTCTGACAGCACTTAACCCAATTTGACCCTTTTGAATCAGCAATGTTTTGGGCCAAGTTGAGTAATAAAGTAAGTTTCCAACATAAGAACGAGTTTGTAAGTCCAATTTGTTTGTAAGTCTAACCAACATTGTCTAGCTACTAGGATACTAACACAGCTGGCTATACACAGTATAAAACACATTTCATGATCTTGTTCTTTAGAATCTTGCTGATCATGTTAAAAGATCGAGCAATGTCTGCCATCTTTTCACCTTGCAGTATTCTCTCAATTATTTTCACTTTTGTCTCCGTCGTTATTGCCTGGCACTTCTTAGCAGTACCAGCTTCATCGTCGTTCCTTTTACGCGTGCTTCCGGACGTCCTGGGATTCCAGGATTGACTGTACAGTAGTTACATTTAAGTTACAAACTTTCGAAGATATGAACATGTGCATGTTGTTCTTCTTTGTCTTTCGGCTGTTCCCTTTCAGGGGTCGCCACAGCGAGTCAACTGCCTCCATCTAACCCTATCGTCTGCATCCTCTTCTCTCACACCAACTAACTTCATGTCCTCTCTCACTGCATCCATAAATCTCCTCTTTGGTCTTCCTCTAGACCTCCTGCCTGGCAGTTCCAACCTCAGCATCCTTCTACCGATATATTCACCATCTCTCCTCTGAACATGTCCAAACCACCTCAATCTGGTCTCTCTGACTTTATCTCCAAAACATCTCACATGGGTTGTCCCTTGTCCCATGTGCATGTTCAATTTGCTCAAATGTTTTCGATAGTTTGTAACTCGAATGTTCGTATGTAGGGGACTTGCTGTATAGCGTTGTGTAAAGGGGGAATGTATATTCGTTCATTCCTCATCACAGTTGTGGTGTCTCCGAAGTCCGTTGTGATAGTACCTGGAAGATTCACCTCGAACTGAATGCTGCCTGTGGACAATGCGGCATCCTGAATGGCACCACAAATAATGAATGGAGAATACGTTCGTCAAGTATAGATGGGTAATCTTAGCAACTGTTGACATTTTCTCCAGGTAAAGACAAGGTTCCCCAATAAGCTGTGGCATGTTTTTGCCTCCCAGTCCCTCTACACCAATGGGATTCCCAGGAGTTGCATGCCACTAGTTTTCACCAAGATATTCTTTTAGACAGGTTTGTGTTCATATAAAGCTCTTTATATTTTAATTAGATAAAACATAACATGGTCTATTGATTATATTTCTGCTTCTGGCTCTAACCAAGACCATCGAATTGCCTTTTAGCCACCACTGGTCATTGCTCATTGTTCTTACCCCAGTCCACAGTAATCTGAATTGACAGCATGAATCTCACACACTCGCATTGTGTGTGTGCATGCACACACACACACAAACACAAGATCCAGAAGCCCAGGTGTTAGAGCTCTGGCTCCAAATGTTGGGTGTGTTACTAATTTACAGAGCTTTGCCGCAATTGCCAATTTAATTACAGCCACCCGGCTCAGTCTTTCTCCCTCCCTCTCCTCTGTTTCTCATCTGTTTTTGGTGTGTGTGTGCGTGCGTGTGTGCGTACGTGTTTGCATGATTAAAACGTCTGGGTTGTTTGTGATGGGTTTATGAAGCCGACCCCAGGAGGAGAGACGAGCACATTAGCAGCAGGAATATCTGGAATCAGCGCCGCGATTGCACCAGCGACGCCCCTCGAACTCGCTCGCCCCACTGCACAATCACAGCTATTCAAACTCATCAGGGCCCAGATATCCTGTGATTGTGCTTCCTCTCCTCTCTCTGCACACGGCTGATTATTAAAAAACATGCAGATGAGGTCAAGCAACTAATAATCGAATTGGAGATGAGATGTAAATTGCAGTAATGAATGTAATTTGCTTGTAATTATGCGGAATCGAGGCACGCTTTGACTTGCCGCACATGCAGCTCTTGTCTTGGGGAGAGGAGAAAAAGAAAACTTTTAATATGTTACAATATTTTCATCTGGTATTGAATCTTAATGAGTGTAAACCCAAGCTTGATTGCAGTTCTAAGGGGAAAAAACAAAACAGCAACAACAACAAAAAAACTTAATTTCTCTTGTGTAACAGTGCACGCGAGCATGTTTAGCACAGAATCATTAAAAAACTTTCTTGACTTCCCAGTTTGTAGCAGGCATTAGTCATAACACTGTCTGCGAATCTGACGTTTGAGATGTTGTTCACATAGTAACCGTAGCAATCACTGAAATGTACGTTGTTAATAGAACCCGGACTAACGCTGTCCTATTATTTTCAGGGGGAAAAAAACTACCTGCTTTGCTTGACTACTTTTACCATTTTCCATAATCTGGCTTCACAGTCAATTGGCAGACTCGTGTGAGCCAATTCTAATGTAGTCCACTTCTAATCATAGCTCAGGAGGTGGAATTTGAGGGAGTCCAAGCTGGAAAAATCGAATGCTGGACCCAAAGATTTAGGATTTCTGGTTTATACCACTTCCCGATTGTTGTCCTGCCATGCAAGTTAATGAGATGAAATGAATCTTCCAATGCTGTGTTCACACTGGCTGCCAGAATAGATCAAATCTTTTTCTTTCTTTTTTTTTTTCTTTCTTTTTGCTCAGATATTTTTTTCCCACCAATGCCAGTGTGAACATCGCAAATCACATGAAACCTGATCTTTTCAATTCAGCGTTGGACCACGTCCATATGTGGTCTTAAATCAGATACAGATCTAATTTTTTCCGCAATTCGATCTCGGTCTGATCAGTCAAATCAGATTTCATGCCACTTCGACGTCAATCCAAGAAGGTACTCGTCTCAATTTCTCTCTAGGAAAGATGAAAGAAGAGAGAGAAGAAGGATTTCAGTGGCAGGAGAGCGAGATAATGATATAGTGCTGCCACAGCACACTGGGACAATGCCACACCCTTTTTATAAGAATAATAACCAGACAATCCAGGTGTAATTTCTATACATTTATGTAAGCATCGAAAGATCAAACCATTAGAAAATTGATTCTTATTACCTGCAAAAAAAAAAAAAAAAGAAATTAATGGGGCGATTAAACTTTAAGGCTTGTTGACGGATTCACATCGTCAGTTCACATCGCATTGACACGCAGCAAAAATGATAGTGTAAAATAATTTATTTTTATTTGTAATAAATATATATAAAAAAGCTAACAACCGTGAAAAATAATGTAGGTCATTAACAGCTTGAGATAAAACGCATGCATGGGCATCATATTGCGCTCCGGTAATCAAAGAAATGGTGTTTAGACCTCATAATCGTTTGGGGTGATGCTGCTGTTAAACTAATTATTGAAAGGCGTGTATTTCAACTACACCATGTTTAAACAGATCTCAAAAGAAACAGCCGGACTCAGCTGACTGTAACGGCGAAGGAAAGCTAAACTGTGCGCAGCAAAATGAAAGTGGACGGGTAAACGCGCCTTTTTGTATCACGTGACACCTTTTTCCTCGCAGTGCGAACGTATCCGAAGTAAGTTTGCCGTCTCATCACTTGGACGTTACTTTACTTTGGATATCTGTTTGATTCGTCAGAGCTTTGTGGTTTAGCTGAATGCTGGACTGCAAGGCGGTGTGCGCCGCGCACCAGGCGAGTGTGTTCGAGTTCTACACGTCTCAAGTGGCCTTAAGGGAATCAGAGGTGCTCATTAGGAGAGGAGAGTGCAGCTCTGAGGCACCTTTCCCTCAGGCGCTCCGGCACTCCTCTGCCCCCAACACTAATGCTTCCCCTGGCTCTCTTCAGTTTGTTCCCCGCACTCATCTTCCTCTACATGGCGTGTGCGGAACGCGTCCCATTATGCCCCGCAGCTGATTCTTTTCAGTTCTTACCCATCAAACCTAAAGATTTACATTTACTCATAGATGCCCTGAAGAAAGGACCCACAGTGGCAGCTTGGCAGTGAGAGAATCCCACTTTTCCACCAGTAGCCCAAAGCGTTAACCACTGATCCGTCACTGTCAATGGTAAATAGTTAGCTGTGAAAAGTAACCAAAAAAAACCCCCATTTTTTTCCCCCCTTCCCCACATTGCAACTGGTTAACAGCCTGAACGTGTTCTGTTGTTTGGTGATGGTGTTCCTGCTGGCATGGATTTGATCTCTCTGTGGTTTTGTAGTTAGCTTAGCATTTTGCCATCACAGTACCTGTGGGGGGCCACTTCCCTACAGGAAGTATGAGTAGAGGGGGGAGCCCGGGGGCGTCATGCTGCTCACACTCATTCGACTGGACCATTAAGGGATTGCCTGCAGAGAAAATTGTGGACACCTATGGATCAGCTGCCATTTGGCCAATCAATTTGCCTTGTGGATCACTGCTGGGACGTCTCTCTCTCACTCTCTCTCTCCCTCTCATCCACCCCCTACCCACATCCCTCCCAGATCGGGGCGTTAAAGGACATGGATGGATTTGCCATCTCCGCACACTTTTTTCATTTCAGGCATTGATCCACCAGGAAATGGCACTAAAAACCACTAAAGTGCAGGTGGTTAAGATCATTTGCGCCATCTCTTGAATACCTTCTAATAATGGCGTTAACTTTTAGTTATCAGTCGCTGGCGTGTGTCTTTCTCAATTTCTAAATCAGTCTCCACCATCGTCTCGCCTTCATCGTTATCATCTTCAGTCCTGCCTTCCAGAACCGAACTCTGCAATACCATCGGCAAATATAACGCCGGCGATCGTCAACATATCTCCATGTGCGCACAGCTGAGGCTGGAGTATTTTAATTTGACTGCGCTCATGGGATTAAAAGTTTGGCTCTTAGGATGTCTTGATTGACAGGTCTCTTCCCCCTCCCAGCTAAAATGAAAACGTGGTCTCATAAACGCAGGCTCAAACATCGGCACCCAGGCTCGTGCTCTCCGCCCCAGCCAGCCTTATCTGACATTGAAAGGGTCTTTGCAGGAGTGAGTTAGAGCCGGGGTTTATTGGTTATGGCATCTCTTAATCATCCAGGCTTCTTCCATTAGAAGCTCAGCATGAATGAGCACACATGGAGACAGATAAAGATAGAGAGGAACACGGGGAGAGACTCGGCTCGGGCTTCATCGCATGTGGTGGTTTGCAGGCTCATCTAATTCCAACTATTAGTCATAAAACTATAAATGTGCCACAGTTTAATCTAAAGCTTATTAGAGCTAATTGTTGTAGCCGTTGACACTGTTAAATGGGTAAAGAACTGATCCAGTAATGAAGTGCGAAGCACGCAGATGGATAAAATGGCCCTTAGCACCGACGATAGTGTGTGTAAACGTTAGAAAAGGCTGACTGATGTGAAGCACGGTGAATGAAAGGGTTAAAGCCCCTTATTTGCCCTGAGACAAATTCATGCAGTGTCAGAACAGCGTCTGAGTTCGTCCTGCTCCTTTTCAACACATTTTAAAGTCTCTGTCGTAGTGCATTGATTTAGTGCGATCGCAGGTCATGTAGAATCCTCTAGATCACCTGCGGGCTCCTCTAACCCTTCATCGTCCTCACCCTGACGAGCTGAAATCAAACGTGCAAAGTCTCAAAACTACACTTGCGAACCCTGCATAGTGTGAGCTGAAACAGTGCTGCAGGCCTGTCGCACCCTCCCGAGCTTTTCTTCAACAGAGGTATAGCCGTGTTAGGATCATTAACGGTGTCACCCAGTCATTGGCATTCAACAGACGCAGTGCCTTTCAGGCTGCCTAATTCAAAGCTCCGACAACAAAGCTTCTCCTCCTTCTGAGGCAGCTGCTTCACGAACGCAGCGAAGGCGCCAGATCTGATCCACGTCCTCGCCCCCGTCGGTCCCAGTGGGCCCCGGTACCAACACGCCCACGTGATATATTTGCCTGCAAGGCGTTCAGGTTGTTCGGCGCGAACTTTGGAATTAGTTAGACTCCTTGCTGACACCCCTGTCCCTGCTAATCTGGTTACTTTGTTGTGTTTTGTTTGTTGAGTTTACAGTAGGTCCAACTGGGACTTAGTCGGTTCAAATCTCTCAGTATGACCCTGAATGAGCTGCAGTTGCATTAAAACTCACGAAAAACCTCTGCGCTTTACATTGTCTTTACAACCCTAAAGATAATATACGAATAGGAATAAAATGTAACCACTCAATCCAAACCTGGCTGTTTGACATCATAGTATAGTTCGCAATCTGGATTCATAACTGTTTGGACACTGACATTAATTATATATATATATATATATATATATATATATATATATATATATATATATATATATATAATTATTTTTTTATTGGTATTTTTGTCCTCTGTACAGCACCACGATGGATTTGAAATACAGCTATCAAGATGTCATGAAAGTGAAGACTTTCAGCTTGTATTCAAGGGGTTTAACCAAAATATACATGATCTATTTTCCTTTGTAGAGTGTATTTTCACAAGCTCAAAAGTAATCGGACAAAATAGAAATAATGCAAATAAGAATAATTTTCAATGCATTGATCCAAACCCCAGCAATGGGAGTCTGGAACTCATGAACACCCATGAATATGCTGAATTTCCTCCCTTCCACTGCTTTATTAGGCCTCGACAGTATCTAACCCACACGTTTGTGGGTTTTTCTGCCTTCAGTTTTGCCTCAGTCGACAACGATGGTCCTATAGTACAGTACCTCCATGAAATGGTTCTTGACTTTAGCAGTAATTCTGTGATCATCCACGTTAGTTGACTTCTGTGGTCTTCCAGGCATTTTGGTTTTGCTGACCTGATGAATCCATTCCTCCGGTCTAAGAATGAGACATATTGATGATTTGGCCACTCGTAAAGTTTTCTGCTATCTCTCTAATACAGTAGGTCTTTATTCTTTTTTATAAGAACAGTATCGTCAAATGCATTCGCAACACCTGTCAAGCACCATGATGAACCTACTACACCCATCATGAAGACCTTCCCAGGAAGGCAAGACCAAAAACTTACCAGCCTCAGAAATCCCCAATTTCTCCAAACAGCACCTCGGATTAGAGCCGTTATAAAGGCTTCACAGAGCATAAGTAGCAGACACATCTCGATCTCAACTGTCCAAATCTCAAAAGATTCAGTTTATGGTGAATTTCTAAAGCTGTATGTGTATAAGCTCTAACACAGTACGCAGGCCAAGTGGTGTCTGCATTTTACTTTGCATGTGTGCTGCATTTTTCATGAAAATGCTTGAGTAAGGAAGAAGGCTATTTTTATTCTCTTGGGTAAAGGTTTGAGGGCAGAAAGGGCACGGCAGGAGGAGACATGGGAAAGTCTGCTGGAATTTGCTGATAGTGATGTTGATCCGGCCTCTCTCGGGTGCTGTGTTGTCTTCGCCATCCCACCCATTTTTTAACATTACACAGACTGGGTAGGTCTGGACATTATAAATAGCCCAAATTTTTCATTTAGTGTAAAAACAAGTCCAAGTAATTAAGCCGAGTGCTGTTTTGGCCCCAAGACCATGTCTTTGATCTTGAGAAAACGTTTTTCTTGCCATTTTTAATGTTGTTGTTTTAGTACTTTGGCTCCGTCAGCCCGATTCCCAGTACAGGCCTGTGTCCTATTCAGGAGATGATTTGACAGACTTGTGCTGTAAGAAGTAACTCGGGTTGCTTCATCACCTTAGTAAATTAGTAACACAATTATGACTAATGTTTCTCACTGTGTTGACTCAAACGCTTTACTGTTCGTAACCCTCGCATTTGTTTGTGAGGATTTCATAGTTTTCTGGTTATTTGTTATACTCATCTCCCTCCCTGAAGGTCTTTAATCTGTTCTAAGCGGCATGCCTGCTGCAGAAAAATGGTGAATATGATGGTGCATCTTGAGCTGGCATTAGTCCCCTACTCTCTCCTTAAATTGCTAGCTCCCTGTTGTTCCGTGTTGATCCCGGCACGCTGAATCACAACAGAACCGGTAGGGGTTTAATTATGCCGTGACAACAGTCATCACTTTTGATGAGCCCAAATTAGAGCAGCAGAAATTGGTTCCTGATGACATCACAGCTTGGTTTCGGGAGCCTGATGACATCACCGCATGGGGGTTCTCGATCCCAGTGATATCACCGCGGGGTTTCATAATAGTCATGACACTGCAGCGGGGTTCGGACAAACGGAGGGTGTCACCGTACCCACCTGAACCGGCTGGCCTTCTGCCCTACTACTGTACACCCACCATGAAGCTCTGATTGGTTTGGTATTGATCTGCCCCTCAGACTCGTGTTTCTGAGATCGAAATGGTTTCTTGAAAATATGACCCAAAAACTGTAGTCCTACTGTACATGTACACATTTATTTTTGCTGAGTTGGCGCTTTCGTTTATATACCTTTTATACATTTTGGGTGTATCTTCAACATATCTTTAATATGTCTTTGTATAAATGTGTCATGTGGCTGCTGTAATGCATCAGAGTGGAAAAAAAGAACTGGTAGCTTGACTATCCCCATTTATAGTAGCCTTCCCAGGACTACACATTGACAGTACTGGATGTTGTCTCGGCATGGTGCAGTTTTTGTCCTGCCAAATTCTTTCTCCTGCCACAGACCCCTCTTTGTGTGCTGCATCGTTGCCTTTGAAGTGGAACCGTTCTTTCTGGTTTGATCAGAGATGAAAGCTCACCGTGGAGCAGATCGTAGAGTTCCACCACCCTGCACGGCAATGTCCGCTCATCAAGGCAAAGGCAGACGGTCTAAAATAAATCAGCTTTTTCCTTTCTCTAAACTAACCTTACATCCCTGGACAGAGTCTGTTAAATCTGTTTAATCTGTTAATGCTCTCTCTCTCTTTTTTTTTTTTTTATTATAATCCTCAGATCAAAAGTCATTTTGTGCTATTCTATAATTTGTCCGTGTAACAGAAACCACAGTATGCTTCCAGTATTAATGTTTACATTAGGAGTTACTGGAGTTTTATGAAATTGACATTAAGGGAAGTGATGTACAGTATGCTGGTACATCGCATGAGGTCCATCCGTCCATCGATAATGAAATAACATGTATGGAGTTGGGTAATTAACAAAAAAATAACAACTGACTGCTGCTGGTGTTCTTGTTTAAGACATGGAGGTCAGCTGTTCTGGAATAGTTCTTGCTAGAACAGTGTCGTGTCAAGTGCCTTTGCAAAACCCATCGAGCTCCATGATGAAACTGGCGTTACGTCTGCTGCAGAGAAGTAGTTCATTTAGAGTTATCAGCCTCGGAAATCACACATTAACAAACAGCACTTCAGATTAGAGCCATTATGAAGGATTTACAGATCACAAGTAGCAGAAACATCTCAATATCAACTGTTTAAAGGACGTTATTGTAAATGTTGGACTCCTTCAGTATTGTTTTACATTGTAGAAAGAAATAAAACTGAGAAAGGACCAATGAGCAGATGTGTCCAAACTTTTGATTGGTAATGTATATACTGTATACACACACGTGTGTTTGAGAGTAAGTGCACTATGAGGATGGAGAATTTATAAAGCAATAAGTGGTGCAGATGTTAATGTAATAGAAATGGAATCAGAAGTCTTATTTTTTAACATATAAGGTTTTAAAGACGATGGTAGATAATGTTTAAACGTGAATAATGAAACTACTGTTCTCCCGTGAAATTCGCCATGTAAACCACTATAACCGTTATATAAACCATTCTAATCTCTTCAATCAGTATTAACTTCAGCACGCATTCCGGTGTAATTCTCCGTGTTTTGCTTTGCCTTGCTTTGCTTTGCGTGTTCCCGAAACTTTTCCCTTCACATCACCCTGCCTTTCAGTGAGGAGCTCCAGTGACGTGACTCGTGGCCCCGATCCAGACAGCTCGCTTTGAAACGGGGTGACATTGCTGATTATGACTGACAGCAGAGACTAGATTTACAGCTTTTATCTTTATGTTGCTTATCCGGCGAGGTCCTTGTCTGGGGGACGAATGGTGCTGTGGTATTTACACTGAGCGCCGGAGCCGCGCGGAGATGTTTGCTTAGCTGATTACGACTCCTTCTGGGAGTACCGATATTTAGGGAGTATATTCGGCTCAGCCGGCCTGCTCTGGATGTCGGGGTGGCATTCCTGAGTGTCGCATTAATTATCCTCCCCGAGGCGAGTTTTATTTTGGAGAGTGCTAACGTTTTCCCCCTCCTTACTCGTATCGCTAGGGGAATGGGGGGGGGGGGGGGGGGGGGGATGGGGGGCGGGGGAATCTCTGGGCACTTCACACTTCAGTAAAGTTTCTGTTCATCGTGCCATGATGCAATTATTTATGCATCTGTTTTAGCGGAGTCTTTATTTCCAGATTATATTAGGAGTATAAACTTACGAGGGTGTAACTTATTATTATATATTAATATATTGTGTATATTTAGTTTTCTTTTCCAGAAATAATACTATTAATAATGGTAATAATACTAGTAATACTATTAATAATAATTATTATGATGCTGATGCTTATTATTATTATCGTCAGCGTTAGTCGTCATTATCGACATCGTCATTATTATTATTATTATTATTAGTTATATGTGAATATCAGTCATAGTATTTTTCCAAATCCTAATAAATCAAAATTTATAACAGACGAATATAAAGGCCACTTTCTCTTTCTATTTCCTCAGCACACCTGTCAATCATCCTGTCCGTGCATTAATGTCCGCGTTTTGTTATTACAAGCTCAGCTCTTGTAAGCCACGGTTCCAGCAGACAGATGATAAATTCTCCCAGTGCCTGTGCTAATCTCAGCCCCGCTGCTGTTTGAAGACTGCATTTGTTTAGGGAAACAGGCAGCTTCTCCCTGCTCTTATCACTAAAAGGCCCTGGCTCCATTATATCCTACTTGTTCATAAAATTGTGTTATGAAATATGAGACTCGAAGTGGTTTGTTGTCTCCAAGCTGTGTGATTAGACAGCGAGGGGAAACATGATGCTTCTGTCCTAAATGGTACCCTGACTCAGACAGGAAGCCTCGCGAGGGCCCTTTTTGGAGTAGTGTATAGACTCATTCTGTCTCATTCTGACTGTCTTGTTTTTTTGTTTTTTTTGCTTTGTTTCGTTTCTGCTTTTCACTCTGATAAACCCCACCTACTGTACAGTACACGCTGGCTCACCGTCTCCATCCGTCTGTCCCATGTCTATTTTTATTCCCGCTCCAGTTCTGCGTCCTCCAGCCTCTCATGTCCTCCCTGTTTCTCATGCAGATCCTCGTCCGTGCTTCGAGAGCCTCCCTGATCTGCTCAGCTTTCACACTCCTCTCGGCAGGTCACAGGTCTCTGTTTACAAACGGCGATAAACTCCCCCGCCAGTGCTATATTTAGAGCCCGTCTCCCACAAAGCCGTTCACTCCCATGTCCGGTTAATGCCAAATCCTTAACGTCTGTTGGACGTTCCTTAATTCCTGCCGCGCACGATCGGCAAAGTCCATGCACTGGAAAAAGTTTCCCTGCTTTTTTTTTTTTTTCTTTTTCTTTTGGAAAACTTTTTCTTCTCTTAAGGGAAATGCAAATGACTTTTTTTTCCTTTTTTTTTTTTTTTACTTTTGAAGACGTCCCATGCTTTAATCTCCAGGGACATCAGAATGGACAGAGCATTGACACTTGGCTCTTTAAAAAAAAAAAAAGAAAGAAAGACATTTTCATATTTTATTCTTTTATTCATTCTACTAGACCTATACAGCTCTGAATTTCCAGGTCCAAAAGAAAAAAAAAAAGTATTTTTTTTTTCCATTAGAATTCCAAGGTCATGTTCTTGATATCATACTGAATCCATAAAACTGTGCCCAATTTATCCGCTCACCATATTTGCATAAAGCAAAGGAGAGATAGTGAAAGAAGCGAGTGATGGAGTGAAATGGAATTAGTGCGCTGGGCTCCGTGCCGCTCATCACTTTCTTTCTTTTTTCTTTTTTTTTTTTTTTTCTTCTCTCGCCTGTCCTCTGGCCGAACCTGATCTGTATTCCGCTGTGTGACGGGTTGCTGCTGGCAGCCAGTCAGGGACGCTTTCCTTTGGCAACTAACAGGCCACAAGGACAAAATGGACACTCGGCCAATTTAAATGACTGGAAGCACGCAGTAATATATTAGAGCGACCTGTGTTTGAAAAGGCAGACTCGAGCGATGCGCCAGTGGTGTTGCCCAGCCAGGTGGAAACTTTTATCCTAACCACATTCAGAGTTCATTTATGGACTTGCGATTATTACTGAATGTGGATAAAACGAATTCCAAGGCAGACACCACCAGCGAGAGCTAACCGCGGAAGCCGTCGCTCAGACGTATCGGGCTGCTTCGCCTTCTCTTTAATCTTCCTTTGCTGTGTTCATTGGGAAAGTGTTCTGGGGTCGTGAGTGTTTGTTTGATTTTCTCTGGGTATGAATAACTGTTCCACAGGTTATGATGGAGAAGTTGTAAATCACTTCAGAAGTATTTAGGGTGGGGTGGAGTAGTGGTTAGCACAGTGACCTCGCACCATCAGGGTTTGGGTTCGATTCCCGCCTCTTCGATTCTCCCCATGCTTGGTCGGTTTCCTCCCACAGTCCAAAGACATGCAGGTTATGCTAATTATGCTAATTGCCGTTCCCAAATTGCCCTTAGTGTACCCCGCCTCGTGAGGGAGTATTTAAGGTGCGACTTTTCTTTTTTTCTTTTCCCACCCATTCGCATTTTCACAATATTATTATTATTATTATTATTTTTGCATAACACAATGTAATGAAATTAAACAGATTTTTCTATATCATTTCTAGACATTTGCACTCCTTCTGTTAATTACAGACGAACCCCCCCTCTTGGACTATCTAACACCACCCACCCACACACACACACACACACACACACACACACACACACACACACACACACACACACACACACACACACAGGCTAGAGCCTGAGGCAGCAGATTAGTGATGTAAATATGAGCTTTGTGGTGCTCCTGTGAGTTGAACCTAGTCTCCAGTGTATGGGGGTGGTAGACTTTTTAAAGCGCTCATGCTGGGGCTGAAATTGCCCTTCCATCTCGTTAGGGGCCATGGATGTCCCCCAACACACCTGAGATTGATGGCTGAGGAGCTTTAAGTGGTCGTCCGGGTTATTAAAGGCAGGGGAAGCCAATTTCTGCGCGGCGAAGAGCTAATCCGATCACACATTAGGAGTTTATATTGGAGAAAGACGGGAAAGGGAAGAGAGAGTTTAGCGAAAGGGTTTGTATGTGGGTCAGGGTGTACTCGCATCCAGGTGAATGTTTAGCATAATGGAGTCTCCAGAAAATAAGCTTGTGTTCATGCGTTCATGCCTGATGCATTTCATGTGCATTTTTTTTTTTTGGTGATGTTCGCATCTGATCTTTGCATAATGATGCTCTGATGTGAGAATGAACGATAGGGGTTCGTCGGAAAATCATTAGTTTATCGGTTATTCCATGACAAAAGGAGTAAAAAAGGGGCGAGGAAAAATCTGGACACGATGTGAGGTGCAGCAGTAGTTCGGACGCCACATGCTGCAGGTGATCGTATATCGATTAATCCACTTAGTGGCTTTGATCCGGTTATAAAATGAAATTCTAAACAAACAACAAAAAAAAAAAAAAAAACAGACACGAGCTCCTTCTGAACACTGCCACCTGTTCGAGGGAACATTCAAAGGCGCCCGCGAGTCGATTTGTGCCCTAAATTTAATATTTTGTGCTCACTCAGGGCCCGTCGAGATAAAAAGGAGAAAGATGAAAAGGAGGTTGAAGAGGGGGAGCGCGTCATTTTTTTTTTTTTTTTTGCATATCGTTCAGTCAGGATCTGTAGCTGGCTCTGGCACATCTGCTGAAAGTTTGAGTGTTTCCTGTGTCTCTGCTGGACTTTCCAGCCAGATTCGCTTCAGTACAGAGACGGCTTTTGACCGGTCTTGCATTAAAAGGGATGAGGGGGGAAAAAATCTCTGGACGGAATTTGAAGGCATTTCGCAGATGCGGCTTCGTCCAAACCAACCATTTCCTCTGATTAATGTTTAGTGGGATGTGTTTCTCTCCCCATTCTCAACACCATCCCAAAACTATTATCTCGCAATACAGTTCATGCCAAGCCTTGGTATCCCGTGCCTGGTATTAGGGGTTTGTAACGTAACGACGTTTACCGCGGTCAGTGCACGTGATTACGCGCATTTTGATCTTTTTTTTTTTTTTTTCTTCCTTCCTGCGCAAGTCATATTTTTGTGTTTATGTTGGCTGTTTTGCTTTGACCCCTCAGCCTAATCTAACATGTGGGAGGCAGTTAAAGTGTAGGTCTTGTTGCCTCAGAGGCCCGTCACCTAGATGTGAACTGGACGTGAGCTGACCACAGACGGAGGAGAGCATATGCAAAAATCATTGCACTGATCTGGAAGTCATTTTAGGCTAATTATACTGTAAGCTCGCGATGCCACGGCCCACCGGGTGTCATGGTTTTTAGGCAGCTCCCAGGGATACGCACGCTGCTCCTTCAATAAGGGTTCATGAGGGTTTTATGTGATTGAGTATGGCAGCACATGGGTGCGTTCTTGAGTCAAACAGAGAACAGCAACAGCCGTAAACACTGAAAGACAGCAGGTGGTTTGCTCCAGAGTTTGCATAATGAGTAGATGTACCAGCAGTACGTCTGGGCTTGTCATAACCCGGATCCTTATCATCTGCAAACCCTCTTCCAAAGACTTATCAGACACCAACTGTTAGCTCATCCTAACCGTAACCCCCCCCGGTCTCGGTCCAGCAGTGCTCACGGACCGTGGATTAGTCCTGCTCTAAGCTGGTGTGTGAGAGTAAGAATAGCCTATTGAAGCCAAATGTTTCTGAGCGAGGAGAGAAACTGTTTAGATGGAATTTCCACATGAGCACGGTTAAGCCTGTAATGCTTTCAAACTGCTCTGCCTTTTTTTTTTCCCTTCTTCTTCTTTTCTTGCTTAGGGTAACGGTCCTGACTTGTGGAAACTGGTGGGAAAGTTTGACCAATATAGACGCCTGCTAGGTCAGGAAAGTTCAAGAGTAATTAGAAAGAAAAAAGGAACAGTATTGAAAAATTTAACTCGACCAGACATCATTATTAAATAAATCGCTTGATATTCCGCGAATGTCGACATTTAGGCTCCTAGGGCAAAGGTTTTAGACACTGTGTGTGCAAACTTTGTTATACATGTTTATTTTATGACTTGATTTTTAAGTCAGTACAAAAAAACATTATTCTGATCTCTGAACATTCGTATCCTAGCAAAAAAAATACAGTGCTGTTTACTGTACCATATTATATGCTGAACTGATTTTGTTATACTTGTTTATCATGTCTGCATAATTATGTACAAAATCATTCAGTATTTCCATATAGAACATAAAAATTAATAAATCAATAAAATTACAGGAGAATATATGCGTGGCTGTAAAGAAAACAAGACCTGCCACATTTCCAACAAGAACTTCGAGTCGTGACTCGTCTGACCACAGAACAGTCTTCCATTTTGCCACACTCCATTTTAAATGATCCCTGGCCCAATGAAAACGCCTGTGCTTGTGGATCTTGCTTAGAAATGGCTTCTTCTTTGCACTGTAGAGTTTCAGCTGGCGACGGCGGATGGCACGGTGGATTGTGTTCACTGACGATGGTTTCTGGAAGTGTTCCTGAGCCCATTCTGTGATTTCCTTTACAGTAGCATTCCTGTTTGTGGTGCAGTGTCGTTTAAGGGCCCGGAGATCACGGGCATCCAGTATGGTTTTACGCCCTTGACCCTTACGCACAGAGATTGTTCCAGATTCTCTGAATCTTCGGATGATATTATGCACAGTTGATGATGATAACGGCAAAGTCTTTGCAATTTTTCGCTGGGTAACACCTTTCTGATATTACTCCACTATCTTTCTGCAACATTGTGGGAATTGGTGATCCTCTACCCATCTTGGCTTCTGAGAGACACTGCCACTCTGAGAAGCTCTTTTTATACCCAATCATGTTGCCAATTAACCTAATTACTGTTAATTGGTCTTCCAGCTCTTCGTTATGCTCAAATTTACTTTTTCCAGCCCCTTATTGCTACTTGTCCCAACTTTTTTGGGATTTGTTGACACCGTGAAATTTGGAATCAACATGTTTTTCCTTTAAAATGATACATTTTCTCGGATTAAACTTTTGATCTGTCATCTACAGTGGTGTGAAAAACTATTTGCCCCCCTCCTGATTTCTTATTCTTTTGTATGTTTGTCACACAAAATGTTTCTGATCATCAAACACATTTAACTATTAGTCAAAGATAACACAAGTAAACACAAAATGCAGTTTTTAAATGAGGGGTTTTATTATTTAGGGAGAAAAAAATCCAAACCTACATGGCCCTGTGTGAAAAAGTAATTGCCCCGTGAGCCTAATAACTGGTTGGGCCACCCTTAGCAGCAATAACTGCAATCAAGCGTTTGCGATAACTTGCAACGAGTCTTTTACAGCGCTCTGGAGGAATTTTGTCCCACTCATCTTTGCAGAATTGTTGTAATTCAGCTTTATTTGAGGGTTTTCTAGCATGAACTGCATTTTTAAGGTCATGCCACAACATCTCAATAGGATTCAGGTCAGGACTTTGACTAGGCCACTCCAAAGTCTTCATTTTGTTTTTCTTCAGCCATTCAGAGGTGGATTTGCTGATGTGTTTTGGGTCATTGTCCTGCTGCAGCACCCAAGATCGCTTCAGCTTGAGTTGACGAACAGATGGCCGGACATTCTCCTTCAGGATTTTTTGGTAGACAGTAGAATTCATGGTTCCATCTATCACAGCAAGCCTTCCAGGTCCTGAAGCAGCAAAACAACCCCAGACCATCACACTACCACCACCATATTTTACTGTTGGTATGATGTTCTTTTTCTGAAATGCTGTTTTACTTTTACGCCAGATGTAACGGGACACGCACCTTCCAAAAAGTTCAACTTTTGTCTCGTCGGTCCACAAGGTATTTACCCAAAAGTCTTGGCAATCATTGAGATGTTTTTTAGCAAAATTGAGACGAGCCTTAATGTTCTTTTTGCTTAAAAGTGGTTTGCGCCTTGGAAATCTGCCATGCAGGCCGTTTTTGCCCAGTCTCTTTCTTATGGTGGAGTCGTGAACACTGACCTTAATTGAGGCAAGTGAGGCCTGCAGTTCTTTAGATGTTGTCCTGGGGTCTTTTGTGGCCTCTCGGATGAGTCGTCTCTGCGGTCTTGGGGTAATTTTGGTCGGCCGGCCACTCCTGGGAAGGTTCACCACTGTTCCATGTTTTTGCCATTTGTGGATAATGGCTCTCACTGTGGTTCGCTGGAGTCCCAAAGCTTTAGAAATGGCTTTATAACCTTTACCAGACTGATAGATCTCAATTACTTTTGTTCTCATTTGTTCCTGAATTTCTTTGGATCTTGGCATGATGTCTAGCTTTTGAGGTGCTTTTGGTCTACTTCTCTGTGTCAGGTAGCTCCTATTTAAGTGATTTCTTGATTGAAACAGGTGTGGCAGTAATCAGGCCTGGGGGTGACTACAGAAATTGAACTCAGGTGTGATAAACCACAGTTAAGTTATTTTTTAACAAGGGGGGCAATCACTTTTTCACACAGGGCCATGTAGATTTGGAGTTTTTTTTCTCCCTTAATAACATAAACCTTCATTTACAAACTGCATTTTGTGTTCAATTATGTTATCTTTGACTAATAGTTAACGGTTTTTGATGAGCAGAAACATTTAAGTGTGACAAACATGCAAAAGAATAAGAAATCAGGAAGGGGGCAAATAGTTTTTCACACCACTGTATGTTCTATTCTGAATAAAATATTGACATTTGCCATCTCCACATCATTGCATTCAGTTTTTATTCACAATTTGTTTAGTGTCCCAACTTTTTTGGAATCCGGTTTGTATTTTAGAAATTCTTGTTCACTGCTCGAACGGTTATTTGCATGTGCCATGAGTTTTGCACGGTACTGTACTGTATATCATAATGTAATACAGGCAAATTAAACATAACCATGCTCCCCATACAGCTTAATGCAGCTGCTGTAATTATTCAGCCGTAGGTTGCAAACCAGGCTAATGTGCCAGTACTAATGGCTGCTAATACCTTCAAAAAAAAATCATAACTACCCAAGCTTAATTTGAAATGCAGCTGTTATATAGGAAGCATTTTTTCGACCGGAAGATTAAAGGCTGTCCTGCTTAAAAATCAGAGGCTGAGGTTTACATTTACATTTCATATTATTTCATTTTGAATTTGAGAAGTGGAGGGTTAAGGGCCTTGTTCCAACAGTGGGAACTTGATGGCACTGAGGTTTGAACCTACGACCTTCTGATCAGTAGTCCAATGCCTTAACCACTGAGGTACCCCTGCCACATTTAGATTAGAATCGACTCGATTCAACTTTGTCATTGTGCAAAGTACACATAGAGTACAGAGCCAATTAAATGCAGGTAGCATCAAACCAGAGTGACCTTACAGTATTTACAATAAGTACGACTGTGTTACACAAACAGAATATGCATAAGGTAATAGAGTTATGCTTACTTAGATTCCTGCTCATGTTGCTCAGTTGCTATTTATTTTTAGGTTAGATCGGATTTACGTATAATGACGGTTCTTATTCATAATTACAAGTGACTTTTATCCGACTCTAATGTTCAACACATCTGTCCTCTGAAACGTGCACATATATACGTCTTTGATCACACCATCTGGTGAAAACACGGCACGAGTTGTGGGACCGCTCATTCATTTCAAACAACAGATGCAATTTCAGGCAAAAAATGTATATGCTTGGGTTTTTGCTCTGGACGAAGGCAAGGGTTTCATCGGCTGTGTTTGTTGAGGTCCAGAAAAAGAAAGAAGGCCAGATGTATCGCTTGAGATGTTTCAGCAGCTCTTGCGTCCATTGCTATGAAATCCCCGTGCTGCCGGTGCTGACTGATGATGTCGACACCCTACACGTGCAAGGAGGCGAAAAGCCGCATGAACTCCGATCTGATCGTTCTCATTCACGTCGCGTGTCAGATACGAAAGTGGCTCAAATCCAATCTGGAAAACATCAGATCTGCCAAAAAATCAACCAAGGAAACTCAATTTTGATATTAAAATGAAACCAGTTATTACCTCTGGATATATAATCTCTCTGCATGAGGTATTTATGACTATAAGTTTATGACCTGCGTTTAAAGTTTAAATCCAGCCTAATTAAAAAGCTTCAACTCATTCCCGCTGACCTTCACGGAGATGTACAGTAGTAATCAGTTTCTCCTTGTGAAATCGAAGGCTTTGTGTAAAGAAGAGCACATCAGTCTCAGTGCCTGGCTGGAACTCTCGAACCCGACCTGTAGTTCAAGTCCATTACACCTTACCACTTCAGAGACATGTCTCTCAGTCTTTATTCTTATCCACTGTCTCCGTCCTATTCCGGGTCTCTCCGTGCGTCTAAAGCACGTCTCCGAGATCATCATTGCCGAGGCTCATTTTTTTTCTTTCTTTCTTTAAGCTGCAAGAGGCCAGGCTTTGTGTCGGACATGAGAACACTGCTGCTTTGTCATCCTGTTTGAGCGCAGAACTGAAATGGGAAACAAAACCGCCTAGCTGAAGAGCAGTGGGTGGAATCAGCACGGCCTTGTAGGACACGTGCTGCTCTTCTCGCCTTAATGGGGTTCCTATTGTGCGGTGAGACAGCTACATATTAGAAGGAAGAATGTGATATTAATTCTCTTTGTGTGTCTCTCTGTCTTTCTCTGCCACAGCCATGAATCTGCAAGTGAGGCGCAGTAGTGACCCGGCTCTTGTGGTTCTGCCAGAGACCCCACTCCAACCAGAAGAGCCGTCCAGGAAGAACCCGACACGCTGGTCCACCACGGCTGGTTTCCTCAAACCTAACGTCTCCAGCGGAACCAACAGCTTGGAGAGAAAGGTAAGACAACCCCCCCAATAAATAATAATCTATCTCTATAGTGAACCATATGATTTATTTGAACAGGATCATATGTAACTGTTTTTGTGGTCGAAACACTGTGCAACGAACTATAAAGTCTTCGCCCCCTTTACTTGCTTTATTAACATATAGTTTTTGACTTTTCAAACACTGACGCACTCTGCGTCATCACCACTCGCCTGAAAAGATTTAGTAATGCATTTTTGTTTGTTTGTTTGTTTGTTTATTTATTTTTACATTAAAGGTCACATATTAAACTCCTTTATAGACTGATTTGCAAATATCAAAATGGGTCTGTGAATTTTCCAGCTAAAACAAAGCGTTTTTTTTTTTTGTGTGGTTTTTTTCTCGATTGTCTCTCTAATTTAGTCGTGTCCAATTCCTCCCCGTCACTAGGGGGCTCCCACATTAAGGATACTACTACCACTCAGTCGGGAGGGCAGAAGACTATCACGTGTTTCCTCCGAATCACGTGACGCCAGCCGACTGCATTTTTTCGAACTGCTCACTCACTTGGGGGCGGCGCAACACACTCGGAGGTCAGCGCTATCCGCTCCTTCCGCTTGCTTACGTCCCTGATTGGCTGTAGAGCCGTGATAAATGTGTGAGCACTAAGTATCCCTCATCCCCCCCCTCTGAGAGAGCTCAGCCAATCAGCTCCCTCTAGACCTCCGGCTGCGAGGGCTTACAGCATCACCCGGGAAAACAAAGTGTTATTGCGTTGTACACTATGAGTTTTCTGCATTTCTTTCTACTGTATTTCAGTGTCTATAGCTTTAAGTTATTTATCCCCCTCCCCAAATGCGCCCTTATGAGCATGTACATTTTTCCAGCGGGTCAAAACACAGGGATCAAAAACCTTCATGTTCAGCAATTCCCAGGCTTTTCCTATCTGCATTAATGACTAACAAGATAAGAGGAGAAATACAGGTTGGCATTGATGCTCTCTTGGTACTGTATACAGTATGAGGTCGCCGTAGGAAGAAAGTCTGATTTGCCTGTTTAAGCCCAAAACAAAGATAAATACAGGACAAACGAAAGGGAACCATTTTTCCTGTCTCCTGTTTTCTGTCTGTTCCTGCAGACCATGGAATATCTATAAATGATGAGTATTGCATTAAAGGTCTCCTTTAAATGTGGCTTTAGTAGACAGAAGATGCCCAAAGAGTCTTTGCACATGGAATATTTTCTTTGTCTTACTCTACCTATATATATATATATATATATATACATATATATATATATATATATATATATATATATATATATATATACATACATGTTTGTACTTTATATCGTTGTCTGGCTTTCACTTTACGGTGAACATCTGCACTCCTACTTCACTATTCCTCACGAAACTCCTGCTCGCTCTGGACTGAAGTCCTGCAACTCGTCGTCTTATGGCGGATTCCATTATTTAAAGGGTTTCTCTGTGCTACGCAGAATGCAGAGAGCTCCTTTGTAGTGCTAACGTTTGCTTTGTTGTGTGGCTCACTTTGGAGGTCGGTGCCTTTGGCTCCTAATGAATCATAGAGATGCTCCTTCACTCTCCTCTCCCCTGGCCACCCCATGGCAACGAGTGAAGAAGAGGCCAATTATTCTCTCAAAATGGCCCTTCTTTCTCAGCGATGACGACTCTTCAGTGCCTTGGAAATGGTAATATGGCGAATGAAAGGGTGGAAGAGAAGGCGGAGAGGGCGGATGCTGTAACCTGAATGTGACACGGCAGCTCGCGACGAGATTAGCGCGTCTCGCTGTTTCGGCTCGTAATCCTATTTAAAAGCACTCCGCTTGTCCGGGGTCTCCGTAATCCAGCGCCGTGCGATCATTTGCCTAAAACTGGAGATGTTTTGCACTTTGAGAAAAACTTGGATGGGTTTGAAGGTGTGTTCAGGGTCGATAATTATTGAAGTGTATTGACTCTGGCCTTTAGCGAAGTGCTTTAATGAAAAAAATTTCAAGTAAAAAAAAAAAAAAAACTAAATGTGCACTTGAATTCTAATTCGAATTCCTCTAATGTGCTCCTGATGTCTTTATGATTGAGCCGGTATGGCCGACTATGTCTTTACGGCTCTATGGGATTTCCTGGATCTATACCTCAGTCGCATATTTTGCATAGAAATCCAGATGTGCTCTATTTCAGGAGGTATCTTTGTGCTTTCCTGGCTGGGTTTTTGGCCAGCTGACTGGCCTTCCATGCATAATAGCATCAGTCTGATCAACACTAGTAAGGTCCATGTTTTCCTGGATCATTTCCAGTGGGGTGTTTGAGAGTTTGGATGCCATCTCTCAGATCTGCCAACATATTTGTGTAACGGACACGTGTCTGGACCCTGTCTTCATTAATAAAGCTAGACTTTATAAAAGCGCTTTTTCTCGGTTCGAGTGCTGGAAGCAGAGACGGTGGATAGCAGATCCACCCTCCTTTTCCACTGATTTATATTCTCCGTGCCGTGTCATTTACCATGTCATAAAAATTAATAAGCAGGCGTCTTTTATGATCCCGAGCTCCGAGAAGGACTGGGATGATGATCAGCGGCCATGATGACCCGTTTCCTTTACATTCCTGTCTGCTTTTCATTACCAAGTGCCCCAGTTAACCATATGGATCACTTTTCCTCCGCTTTGTGCAAACCTCCTCATGCGCGCCGTCTGATTCTATAACCAGAGCCGTGTTTTTTTTAATGCGGAGATGTCTGTAGCCACGAGCCTCTCTGCTCGGCAGGCTTTCTAGGCCGAGGCCCCTGACGTGTGAAACTAACCTGCTTTATGTCCGTTTGCTCCATACAGCCAGAAATAGGAGATTCGATTCACGTGGCTGTGCTTCAGGGCGTTTGATTTCCCCTCCAGATGAAATAACATTATAGCCGCGGTGTGAATTAGCAGCGTGTAATGGAGTTAATTAGCAAGGGAAGGAATGAGTGCATGTCGGAGATCCGGCTGGAATGTTAGCATCTTTGTAGGGCTCGGGTCCAAAACAAGCTTCCTCGGCGTGCCAATCATAACATCGCTAATAACGGCTCAGCGTGGCGAGTGGCATTACTGTATTGCATATTTATTATGGTTTATCGAATACAGATAATTTCAGCACAGCGGCAGGAATGTTAATTTGAAATATCTTGGAACTAGTTCATTAGAATAAGGCTCAATGCAGAATTTCATTTAGAGATATGATGGTTGATTTTCTGTAGACAACTTTTAATTGTCTTGTGTGTGTGTGTGTGTGTGTGTGTGTGTGTGTGTGTGTGTGTGTGTGTGTGTGTGTGTGTGTGTTTCTCCAGGTTAAGGGACCGGCAGGGTATCGCAGTCTTCCCCGTGACACAACAGCATGGGCCAACCAGTTCCACAGAGAGGGTGCCCGCTCATCCCTCAGTGCCAACCATCCCATGGTGGATCGCTGGCTAGAACGCCAAGAGCAGGTACTGAAGTCTTAACCAACCACGACTCCCACAATGCATCTCCGAGCCGTTCAGCTCTCCACAAATGACTGTTTTCAACGCTAGGTAGCATAAAATAGCACTCCAAGCTCTTCTAGAAGTCAGCGAGAGAATTGAGATTAGATCCTCCGAACGGAATAACACAGCAAAAAGAAACAATAATGAGACAAAGACTTCTGAAGTACAGGGAACAATTGGTCCGACCTTGTACGAGAGCACCGCACTCGACTAGTTTTGACTCGTTCAACCCATCTAATACCCGTCTCTCTGGCTCTCGACACACACTCGCTCTCGGCCCCGTCAGTCCTTCAGCAGAGCCGTCTCGAGGTGTGTGGGCGGCGTTGGGAACGCAGAAAGGAGCGGAATGAAATGGGAGAGGTGCGAAAAAGGAGATTGAGTCGTTGGAAGCGCGGAGCACGCTGGAGGGAATTCACTTATTAATTTCCACAATCGATTTTCTCGAGCTGCCACGATCCATTTCACCCTCTCGTTCTCCTATATACACACACACACACACACACACACACACACACACACACACACACACTCGCACTCTCACCTGGCTGCATTGGCTGAGCGTGTGTGTGTTTTGCGGTGGAAGAATCTCTGTTCGACGTCGTGCATCATCATTAAGGCTGTGGCACGGCGCGCAGAGGGTCCTGGCTGGATGCGAAGCCCATGCTGCTGCCGGCTGGTTGCTCGATCCGGAGAAGCAGTCAGTCAAGGCCCGGGCGCTCGAGCTGACAGTGTAATTTATTTCAGCCGTGCTCTGTTACAGAACAGCCTGACCCCAGACACACACCTCTCGCTCTGTGTTTGAATCTGGATCGGCGTCTCAATCTCTCGCGCGGGATTTTCCGCCCTTCTTCGTTTCGCTTTCCCACTTAGGCAAATCGGCTTTTTAAGATTCAAGGCGGAGACCAACTCGCACGCACGCGCTGTCCCCGTCGTCCCTCTCTCGGCTTTCTCTCACGTTTATGAGCGATTGCGATTTTTAATGCCGCCTACAGTTTAATGTGCCATTACCATTTTACAGTTGACTCATGGAGAGAGAGCGAGAGAGAGGCCTGGGCCCTTTCCACGTGAGCGAGACGCTCAAGTTCGATGTTTCTCCGCTGATTTCTCACAGACCTTTAATTGCCACTTAATTCTATTGACATAATGTTGTAGCCTGTTTTATAGGTTTTGAATAAGCCGCCTCATTAAGTCAATGGCTCAATCTTCTCGCTTCCTGTTCTACACGTTTCATGTACAGTGCGAGAGTGGAGGAGAGAGGAATAACGGTGATGAGATGAAGCACGATTTGAAGGATCTCCTGAATCCTGATGTAAAGTGAGAGAGGGTCTGATTAGCATGTGATTGTTCGGTCAGAAGGTGTCGATGTTCGAATCGATCCTAGATGAAATATCTTCATATTGGTGGGGTAATTAAAGGTTACACACACACAACGTGTACATTCTATGCCTTTGCAGTGGAATGAATGTAATTATCTCACCCCTATTGTTTATAACGACTCCTTTATTCATCATCGTCATTTCTGTGTTTTATTCCCCGACGTCCTCTTATTCTGTCCGAGATACAGTACAGTATTCCTGTCGTCTCCTTCAGAACTCACTGGCTGTAAGGTATCTGATCTGGAGCCTAGGACATCGAGCCATATCACTCCACACCGCACACATTGAGCATTGTTCAGATTTTAGCTCGGGTTTATAGGTGCGGAATAAACAGTGTCGTGATCAGCCCGAGGTCTAGTTCATGCCTTTTAAATGCGCTTGGAGTGAGGTGCAAATTGTCGCTGTAGAGTGGTGTAAATGATCAGCGATCGAAGTGTCAAAAAGCTCCGTATCGAAGGAGGAGATAGTGTGTTAATAAACCAATCTGTATTACATACAGTCTGAAGTCTGGACATGTAGCACTCCGAGCCAAAAGCGTGCGATTTAACCTCTTCACGTTTTCTTTATCGCCGGTTTCAACTTATGGAAAATGGACATCATCGCCGAGTTTCTATCATGAGGGTTCTCAGCTCAGAATAGTGCGTATGAAGGGACAGGCAGTATTGAAGGACAGGAATAAAAACTGTGTGCGTCAGCAAATGCAGATGGATAAATGAAGTAGAACTGTGCACCTGGTTATAAAATGCAAAGCAACGATCACGACACCAATCTTTCTATAGGAGACTCCAAATACACGTGCAGGACGAGTCCCTGAAAATCAGGGAGGGACTGTGTGTGTAAATACCAGCTTTGCACTTAATACATAGCTTTTTTTTGTTTGTTTTGTGTGTGTATTCAAAGCCAGGTTAGGTTGTCTACGCATGAGAGTTTAATACAGCATGCACCAGGTAATGTAATAAAAAAAATGGTTCAAACCTGTTGAATAGAGTGATGTAAGAAGGAATAGGGCCATGCTGCAATCGCTTCTATAGGAGAGAGGGGGAGAGAGAGAAAAAGCCTAAGGACACTGTATGTAATGAGTGTGTAATGGACATAGGTTGACTGTGAAGGGAGCAGGCAGTCAAGCTTCTGGGTCATTTGCAACTGCAGGCTCTGAATCATGCGTTTGTGTGTCTGTGTGTAAAAAGGATAAAGAAAGTTTGTGTGGCCATGTTTTACAATGCAGGGAAAAAGAGTTTTCAAAGTGTGTATACGGTTTATAATCCTCTTGCACTGATCTAAGGCTCTGGTCCTGCTTGTATACGGACAGAGGTATGCAAAGTACTCGAATCTTGTACTTGAGTAAAAGTAGAGGTTCGCTAGGGAAAATAGTAGTCGAGTAAAAGTAAAAAGTAAGTCCTCTATTTTCTTGTCTACCGGAGTATAAACGTACAGAAATACTCAACAGATTTCCTTAAGTGGTAAACCATTCCAGGGCTAGCATTAGCTCACAACCAGCTCCTCGTATGATTACGTTATTAGATGTGTCTGGAAAGAAAGGCAAACCACGCAGTTACGCATAACAGTCAGCAGGTGGCGAGATTCCTCGAGAAAAGTAGAGTCAAGTAAAAGTACAGATATTTCATGTACGTTTAAGCAGAGTAAAAGTAAAAAGTACTTGAGGGACAGCAACGCATTTTAGAGTAAGAGTAATACGATTCCAAGGTCGAGCTTTTGAATAGATTTTGCACATTCTGAAATTTGTTACATTACTTCCTATTTCAGGTTTCACAACGTCAGATAAGGCTGCTTGTGGTGTACAGTGAAGAACCTGCGGATGTCTTGAGCAAAGAGACTGTTTTGATCAAGGTCAAGTGGAACATGGATCAGATAAATGCAAATAATTTATTTGCCATATTATAAAGCAAAATATGGCATAAGAAGTGACACAAAACTGCCACCATGATTTCTTCCATTCTGCTTGAGCTGCTGTCTCTAGATTTACATATAGATATAAAATCCCAGGGGTAATACACAACGTCTATCCAAACACCTATTGATCTAATAGATGAGAGCCTTCTGTTTCACATGTAAAAAAATAATAATAATAATAATAAAGAAAAAAAACTTTTTGATTGAAAAAAAAAAATTCCCCCAAAGGCAGAAATAAACCCAGTCAAAACTCAAATCCTCAGACATAATGATTAAGATGATTGATGCAAGTTTTTTGTGTGAAAGTTTTGTTCGTATTCACTTGAGTCTTTATTTAGGTGTTGTTTCCTCTTGTGTGGCACGGTGGTCGTCTTGCACCTACAGGGTCTGGGTTCGATTCCAGTCTCTGTGTGTACGGAGTTTGCATGTTCTCCCCGCGCTTGGTGGGTTTCCTCCGGGTACTCCGGTTTTCTTCCCACAATCCAAAGACATGCAGAGTAGGCTAACTGGTATTCCCAAATTGCCCGTGGTGTGAGTGTGTGTACTGTATGTGCAATGGATTGGCACCCTGTCCAGGGTGTACCTTCCCTCGTGCCCCAAGTCTCCTGGGGTAGGCTCCAGGTCCCCTGCGACCCTGAATACAGGTGAAGCGGTATAGACGATGAGTGAGTGAGTGTTTCCTTTTGGTCACAGCTGCAGTATTTAACTTGACCCATTTTTTTAATAAAATAGTTCAAGTGTGAGCTCTAAAGCAACACTTTTGTTGATGCAAAAGTCAGAGTATTTGTGGCTCTAATTGCTTCTGATTTTAGACATAGCCCTAGGATTCGTGTCGCTCTAAAAAAGGGGTGCACAAATTAACTCGCGCTCCGCTTCGATAAAATAACCCCTCGATTATATTAAGGACTTTTGAGGTTCAGCTCTGATGTTCTGTTAGCATGGTGTTCAACCTCGCCCAGGGTTTTTGTCCATTTTTATTTAACTTTTTCGGGAAAGGCGTTAAAAGTGTTGAATGGCAGCCGCGTGTTACAGCATACCGCGAGCGTGGTGGATGCGTATCGACGTTTGCGTGTGGGCTCGTAGTCGATACTAAGTGCCGCATTCTGGCCTTGACTGAAGTGCTCCGAACGCCTGTTCACCTTGAGTTGTAACAGCGCAGTTAAAAAGCCTTATTCATTGAACGTGGAGTGCCAGAACAGTCATTACTTAAACACATAGCTTGGGTAGACATTGACCTGGTCTGCTCTGCTCAAGCAATCCATTATATAAAGTTTACTTCAGTGGACAGGAATGTGGCGACTCTGTTAATCAAGGCACTAAAGTGGCAGTGCTGTCAATCATCCTGATTGCCCAGTGAGCACCATTTTTTTCCTTGTTTTCTGATCTTCTGATTGGCCGAAGTCTCACGCTGGAGTGCTCAGAGAAGAAAGATGGTCATTTTTTACATCCCCCCCCCAAGCTGGGCTCTTTATTATTTAGAGAACAGAGCCGTAAATGCACAGAGCTAAGGGAGGTATGCAGAAAAGGAAACCAGTGCTGGGTTTTGTCCATGAATTGAGCACCTTGTCCAAGCCTTAATTATCTTGATGAAAACAGAACGCCAGGCTGCAAGGAGTCCGGTGCTGCTTTGCTTTCCAGCATGAAAGACGAACCAAAATGGATTTATTCATTTATTTTAATCCTAGAAATGGAAAGAGACGTCAGGGGGAATTTCAGTGGCCGATTTCATGGTGTCACTTAAAACGTCTTATTATTCTCTCTCTATAAAAAGGTGTATGGGGGGGTTGAGATGTCCAGCAGGTGGGCGGGCTGTCTGGCTGTCTGGGCCACACAGGCAGAGGGCCATTGGCATGCTGCAGGCTGTAACTGCCCAGTCAAGTGTAATGAGGTCCGTAGGCTCTAACACACAAACACAAAGGAACACACCCCATTCATTCAAATGCACACAATCTCATACACACTAAACCACGTAAAAAGAGAAATGCTTTGTTTGCATTATAAATTTTTTTAAATAAAATGCAACAGCAAGGGGAAAAAATTGCATGCTCTGTAAAGAGCTCCATTTCTGAAAAACATTGTGATGCTTTAACATTTGTTTTTTCTTTTAAGGTAACGCAAAATGATGTATAATCTTAGCCAATCTAGATAACTAATGATGGTACCTAACAAGTGCTTATGCTAAATGTGTAAAAAAAAATCGTCTCCTCCTTTTTATTTTATGTTACCTAGTGATTGTGATGTCTCATAGCTAAAATAGTTCTTTTCAGCAATCGGGAACATGCTATGTTCTTGCGATGAGTTTTGCCATGGCAACATTTACAGTACAAGGCTACATCACATCCATCTATGAACCTCTGTAGTCCTCTATGGAGCGTGAAGGCCAAGAGTGATTACCATTGTATTTATTTCCCTTTTATGTCCTCTGGTCAACCCTCGCACACTCATTTAACACACCACATGCAATTTGGAAACACCAATTAGCCTAATCTGCATGTCTTTGGACTGTGTGGGGTAACCGTAGCACGCGGAGGAAACCCACCAAATGCAGGGAGAACATGCAAACTCTACGCACACGGACCTCGAGGCGGGAATCGTAACCCGGGACCCTGAATGTGCAAGGCGACATCGCTTACCGTTTGATTTGGTCACATGACCAGCTAACTTTCCTGTACGACAGGTTGATGAGCTGAAACTTATTGAAAAAGGCTCATAAGGTAAAATGTACATGTTTGAATTTGGCCTAAAGGTCTCGCTCTGGATTAGGAAGGTGAACCCTGGAACAGTAGTTTAAACTTTTCCGTTAAAGCGTCGTCTATTATCTGTCTCTCCTGCCCCGTCTCTCCACATACCTGGACAAACAAAAGAAAAAAATAAATGACAATAAATTATTTTCCTATACTCCACTCCAAATCCTGTTTCTATACTCCATACACACACACACACACACACACACACACACACACACACACACACACACACACATATACACACACACACACACCCCCGCACACACACACGTGATTATTCACAGTGCAAATGGCAGCCCACTGGAGAGAAGCTCCCTCAGAGCAGCCTGTGCCGAAGCCCAGCTTTGCTTCCCTTAATTAACTAGCTGCTTTGTTTTTTTCGCTGCTAGCAAGCACACACACACACACACACACACACACACACACACACACACACACACACACACACACACACACACACACACTCCAATTCCCCCCATTTATCCTTGTAAATTCTGAACCCAATTACGTTTGCAGTTTGTTTTTGTGGAAGTACACTGGCGAGTGTTTAAAAGATGTCGGCCAGCTTCCACACAAACACTCCACTAAATCTTTCTCTTCTTCTTCTTCGCTGCTTAATTTTTCTCACTCTTTCTCCCAATTTATCTCATTATTTTTCATTTTGTCCACACCTCGGCAGTAGCAGCGCTTCAGGAGAGTCTCGCTGTGTACCAGTTATTAACAACCAACAAAGAACATAATCCAGTGGAAAAAAATCTAGTGACGTTACTTCTACACCAGCAGTACAGATACTGATGCGCTGACTCGACGTGTTGAAGAAAACTATTTTACCTTCTTACTGTCCTTCATTCCGGTGTTGAGTGAAATATTCAAGTAAAGGATATGTGCCTGGCATTGAAATTCTTGGAATTATTGTTGATGATTAACGTTGCTCCTGCAGCTTGCTTTGATCTTTATGAAAAAAACAGAACACTGATGAAGAATTAGAAAAGTTTTTCAGAAGTTTGTAGCAAGATTTTTTGTTTCTTATGATAAAAGGGTCGATTAATGTGAATTTTGAATGTGAATCGCTTGTTCCACCTGATCTTCTGCATTATTTCCTTTGATATTTTAGCGGGTACTGTAGCTCAGTGATTAAGGGATGGGACTACTGATCGGAAGGTCCTAGGTTCAAACCTCGCCAAGCTGCCATCTTAACCCTCAACTGCTCAAATGTATAATATGGATAAAAATGTAATTCGCTCTGGATAAGGGCATCTGCCGAATGCCATAATGTAAATCTCAAAGCTTTCTGATTTCCAAATCTGCCCATGTCTGTACTGCTTCCATACGTACATAAGTTCACCTGGGTACTGAAGACTTGTAAAAGTGTTTGGTATAATCATTGATCCTATCTATGGGCTCAGACATGCTTTCTGTTAAAGCATGTTCACATACTTACCTATACAGGGTGGGTGAAAAGTAGCTAGACATAAAATTTTTTTAATAAAGTCCATATTTCTAATACAAATGTGTTGGAACAAATTGTACAAGTGTACTGTCTCCAAGTCCTCCAGTGTGCGAGGCTTTGTCTTGCTTTGCGTACAGTAGCCCCACAGGTATGACGCCATTCATGAGGTCCACGCTGTCCCAGTCAATGTCCATTAAAATGCTGGAAGACACACTGGAGGACTTGGAGGCACGGATTCAGGAACAAATGACTTCCTTCAGGAGACTGTTCATTCCATCTCTGGCCATTTGAGGAAACTGTTTGACGCCACCGGTGCCTACGTTGACATTTAAAGATTTGCCTTCACTTTCCTATGTAATAAAGTACAATTTGTTTCCATAAGTTTGTATTAGAAATACAGTATGGACTTTATCACCAATTCTCAATGTCTAAGATTCCCAGTAGGGGGCACACTAGGGAATTTATTCAGACAGTAAACAGACATGTTGGACTACCAATGAGCTTCGTTTCTATGATGGCATTTAAGATGTGTACTTATGTCCTTCCAGCTGCTTCGACATGCGTATTTGACGTACGCCGTGCAACAGTGAAGCCGGGGGTAATTGCAGACCTGGTCGCAGAACTTCTATTGGAAACTTTGTCATTTTTGGTGTGCCTGCTGACTGCAATGCCCCTACCAATTGGAGTGCATATTGTATCTTGCGGGAATATTATTTTCTGGACATAAGTTACATGATTCATCCATCGTGTTCGCATAAATGTACTTTAAAAGTACAGTATATTTACGCCCTTATTCTCATTCGAGGTCATTAATTCACTATTTGTGCATCCTTTCATCACAGATAATGCTACTAGTCTGTTCTCTACATGCCTGCAAGTTACCGTAATGATTTGTACAGTACTCTGTAGTCTCATCCTGACTTTTCGGACGCCCTGTAGACTAAATTTGGGGTGATTGTGTTGAACAGACAAGCTCAACTCTGTGTCTGGTCTCCCCTTTGCTCCCGTGTCTGCTTTTTTCATCTCCTCCGTCACCCCTCTCCTACTGCACCATCATGTGTGTCTGGGGTCACAGTATGTAGTGCACGCATGACCCCCATCCCTCTTGCACCTGTGTGAGGAAGAGAGTATGACAGGAAGTGGTAAACAGGAGCTGTTCTGCTCCGCTGAGCTGCCAGAGCCCTTAACGCAGCCTGGTCGTCTTAGCTGACCTCTAAACCTTTATGCACACGTGCATGTGTGTGTACGTGTGTCATACGTTCAGTATGAAGACTCGCATGAACTGAAGTGTTGCTACCTTTCCATATGACTGAATGCATGTTCTAGTGATGTGACCTTTGACCCAGAGTCTTTTGTGCCGGTCCCTGACACCATGGCTGACCTCATTCTAGAGGTCACTTTGGGATCTCTCTAGAGTGTGTCATGGGACCCTCCCTGTTTTCAGATGTGAACGGATCTTGTAGCAACAGTATTTTCTCTGTGTGCCTTTCCTACAACCAAGTAGCAAAAACTGTATCAGCGTAGGATGATGCGTAAAGTGTGTTTAAAGGGAATGTTTGGGACAACCAGATTAATCAAATTAATCTACGGTCAGATATTGATTTCCTCCCATTTCATCACCTGCATAAATTTAAACTCAAGGTATACCCCCTACGCAACTGCGTTTTCCCACTTAAAATGTCTTAAGATTTGCATGTTGCACCTAAATCAATAATTAGACATCTGACTTAGGTTGAGTCAAAAATTATCTGCACCCTGGGTATATAAATTTTGTAGTCTAAGGGTGTACCTGGTGCTGAAACAATTCATGGAAGAGCATAAATAGAAGTATTTGGATATCTACTAACAAAATTTGGACCGCTACTCTGAGGAAGGTGGAAGTTTCTTAAAGAGAATCATTACTGGAAACGAGACACGGATTCATCACTGAGAGTCTGAAAGTAAACACCAGACTATGGAACGGAAACCAGATCACAGACTGAGAAAAAGTTCAAAAGTCAACCATCAGATGGAGAATTCATCAATGTTTAGAGTTTTCTGGGATTAGCAAGGACTAGTATTGGAACATTATCAGGAAAAAGGTTCACCAATCAACAGTGCTCGTTACAGTGAGACGCTTATTGACTAGCTAAAGCCTACATTTCAGATTAAAGGCAGAGGACTGATACAAGGATGAAGATTCACTTCTGATGAAGATGTGAAGACATCAGTGCATTTGTGATGAGCCACTCAGCCTAAAACATTTTTTAGTGTGGGAATACAAAATAGTGATGACTTCATGAACGATTTGTTATTTTTGAACGAGTCTTTAACGAGAAGAATGTGTAATCTCGGAGAGTGGGTCGTTCATTTTTCACTGGGTGTGCATACGCAAAACATCCAAAAACCTATGTACTGTAGGTTATGTACAGAAAACAGAAATGAGTAATTACCTTTGAGTCTTTATTCCGAATCGTTCGTTCTTTTGTCCTGTGACTCCCATAGACACTATGCGGTGCAATAGATTCAAAAGAACGAATGACTCTGACTAGAAGATATGCGAGGTGAGCTACTCATTCTGTTTATCATAATATGTCCTTACTGCATTAATATTTTCATTACAGGAACTTTAGCCAAAATTGGTCTGTTTATTGAAAATGTAACATTTTATTTTATTTCTGGTCAAAAGAATGAAATGAACTAAATGACTCAAACAGATTTGTTCATTTTGATGAACGAGATAAAAAAAAAACGAATCAGTAAAATGATTCAAACTTCCAATCACTAATACAGAAGAGTGTTATTAGATGGACAAAGTGTATCGAAAATCAAGAAGGTGATGTTGAAAAATTATGCGAGTGTCAAAAAATAAAGTCTACAGCCAGACTACAGATAATTTCAGACTCGCATATACATGTATATAAAGCTATGTTGTTTTTCACTTTAAACACGTTAACGATTTCTAGCTTGTTGAAACTTGTTGTAGAAAAAAAAAGGTGTCCTCAATTATCCTATGCATAAATGAGTTTCTCATAAATGAGTTTAGTCCAAGTACTGGAGAAACAGATACGTCTTGAGTCGTCGTTTAAAGATCGTCAAAGTCTCTGCTATACGGACATCTAGAGGAAATTACTAGAGGAAATTGCTATAATTATCACCTTTCGGACTATAAAAATCTGCTGTGGAACTTTTCGTCAGTTGAACTCGACACAATGCAGAACTGCACAATTATATCAAGTAACGTCCCCCGTGCCCCCCCATTCTGGGAACGTGGCTTTATTTTTCTCCTGTCTTCAGTCTCTAGTTCTCGAAGTGGACCGAGTTCGTCTCTTATCTCATTAGCACAGCAGAATGACTGACCGGGTTCTCTCAAGGCTTAATTTTCCTGTGAGGCCCGGCTTCATTTATTCTGCTCTGAGAGATAGAGGGAGCGAGATACAACGAGAAAGACGGAGAGAAAAAGCAGAAGTGCAGCGAGAGACCGGGGAACGGGAAAAATCGAGAGCGAAGGGACGGGTAGGGCTCAGGGAAGAGTAGATAAAGGGAATGAGTGACAGACATGTACATAGACAGATAGCTAGGATTGACCTTTATACCATGGAAATCGTTCGGGTTTAATATGCGCAGGTAAACTGAAGTGCGTCATTGCATTTTAGCATCGATAAACTGCAGGGGGAAAATGATAAAATCTATATTTAAAAGATATTATTTTTAAATGGTCACGTCTCTCCTTAATTAATTTTTTTTTAATAAATAGATTTCAGCATGATATTAAACGATGTGTTGCTTTTCTCATCCAAGTCTTGCCAATGCATGAGCTACAGTATGTGGAAGTTCTCACCCACTCACCGTCTCTTTCTGGAGCCTATCCCAGGAGACTTGGGGCACGTGGTGGGCTACACCCTGGACAGGGTACCAATCCATTTCAGGTCACACACACATACACTCCCTCACTACGTTCAATTTGGAAACGCTAGTTAGCCTAGTCTGCATGTTTTTGGACTTTGAGAGGACACCGAAGGAAACCCACCAAACACGGGGCGAACATGCCACTTCCACGCACACAGACCACGAGGCGGGAATCCAACCCTTGACCCCGGAGGTGCGAGTCCTTAATGCTTACCCCTACGCCACCGTATCGCCGTGTGGAAGATCTTTCGAAGATCAGATTTCCGATAGTCATAGAGCTTTTATACCTACACTTAATTAAAGAACAGAAAAAGCATGCAAGGCTGAAAACGTCCTTGTAAAACACTTTCCCTCATCGATCAGGAAAGTAAACAAACCTTTGCTAAGCGCAGGGAGAGAATAAGAAAAAGCATCCGAGCATGGAGAACACGGCGCTGGTGCTAAATAAATGATTGGAAATTATACACACACTTTTGTTTGACATCCAGTATTTATTTCCTTCTTTTGTTGTTTGTTAGCTCAGTTTACCTTCAAAACTTGATGCTGCTACAACCCAAAGTATTGATGATTCGCACCCGAGTGTCGATACCGCGTTCATACCTGTCGAACTGAACTAAAGGATAAACATACACTCCATTAACGAAGACACCCTTACGGTACTGGAATGTTTGCCTTCTTAATCCATAGTCGGCTTTTCCATTTTAAAAAAATGGAATAAAAAATGGTCTCCTTTCATCCCGCGTTCTCCACTTTATTTCTCCTTTTGAGATTACCGCTTTAGCACTACCTCATTTTCCTTTAGAATGATTGTGGTGCAAAGGCTTTAGCGCTCTATCAGAGTATAATAAGAGTCTAATTTTATTCCTATCCCCCTTGATCATTCTCTCTACCTCTCCTCATCATCCATCATCTTTTTCTTGCATCTCATTCATAGTATCTTATTTGCCCATCTTCTCATCACCTTCACTTTTTCCCTCTTCCAAAGGTGGGGGGGGGGGGGGGGGCGGATAGGGAAAAAGTAAAGATGACTTAGGTCCATGTCCATCCAAAAGTCCATCCCTTCTTCAATTCAGCACCTTCTGGGCCTTGTATTTGTCAGGGTGCCCATGTAGACCCATGCCCACTGGTAGAAATATGGCCCTACAATGGCCATGTGATGCATCAGAACTGAACCGGAGCAATGAAAGAAGGTGTCCCGTTCAAATGTTTTCTTTTCCATCATGTGGATGGCCGGGTGTACGTCGAGTGCGGGTTGCTTATCTGAGGAAGAGATGGCACCAGGATGTACTTGAGAGAGAAGGCAAGCTGGTGATGCTTTGGGCAACATTTTGCTGGGAATCCTTGGGTCAGGACCTTAACCCGTTCATGGTAACAGTATTTCCTGATGGCAGTGGCCTCTTTCAGCAGGATAATGTGTCCTGACACACACACAAATGGTTTGAGGGACACAACTATGATTTCGAGGTGTTTACTTGGCCTCCAAATTCTCCAAGACTTAATCCGATTGAGCGTCCGCAGAATGTGCTGGAAATAAGTTCAATCCATGCTCCTTGCAACTCCCAGGACTTAAAGAAGTGCTCGAGCCAGATTCCACAGCACACCCTCAGAAATCTAGTGGAGTCCATGGCTCAGTGGTTCAGAGCTGTTTTTTGGTGGCACATGGGGGACCGGCACGAATTTAGGCAAAAGGATTTAATGTCATGGCTGATTGGTGTAGTCTTCCTCATTATTTTTTGTTCCCTCTCTCGTCTATTTTTCTCTGTCGCTCTTTGTTTTTCCAAGACAGGTGATTATGAGAGTGTTAAGTCCTGATTGGAATTAGCGAGTACGCACCGTGCCCGGCTCCTTCGAGTGAGAAATCACTCCGTCAGTGAGAATAATTGAACTTAGGCCCAGGTGCCAGCTCATTACCCACAGATCATGGTGAGCCAGGGCACCTTAACAGGAGACAATAATGACTTTGGGGAATTTGGACTCCCACTGTGGTGAAAACTCTCAGTACGGTGGAGTCAAAACAAGGGACATGCAGTGTGCAGCAAAACATGACCATTCTGCTCAGGGAAGTCTTATTTACGCATGGTCAGACCATAAAAGATTGCCATGAAGCAGTGTGGGTGTGTGTTTTGGTTTGTGTGTGTTTGTTTTGAATGTACTGTAGTACATTGACCTTGAGAAACCTTTTGATTTGCCTTTGCAACAGAGTTCAGGTTCTTTTGTTGACCGTGTGCTGGAGTAGCCATGCTTAAAAGCATTAACATCCATCAGGCCATAAAAGCTCCTTTAAAAAAGCACTTTAGAGTTAAGCTGTGTGTTTTTCCGTACCTTCCCGTCTCCGTGTTGAGTGATCCACACCTGCTTAAAATTACATGCTCGGAAATTGTCGCGAGGAGATTGCAGGTGCCCCGTCGGCCGTGATCGACACGCATGGAAAATGTGGCAAGTATACAGCATGCCGCCCAACGAGTCTGTACTTTTCTACACCTATTAGACTAAATACCTAGACGTCATATATATTTGCCTGACGGAGTTGCACTGAGCTGGAAAACAGCCCGAACCTGCCGAACGCACCAACTATCGATTCAAGTTGGTTCGTTCCGCGTTTTCGTGGCTTTCCCGGCGAGCGTCTCCGATTCTCTTTCTGCTTTTATTTGGGTCCATTACAGCGCGATGCTTTTTGATTCGCCTCGCCAGTGTAATATCCAAAGCACCGGGAGGGCATCAGCATCCCATCTAAGGCTGAAAGAGACCCATTTAAACCTGAGACAGCCTCTTTACATTTGCATGAGTGGGAAAGAAATGCGAAAGCAGTCAGTCGGGAAGGGTTTGTATTATGACACGCAGGGACGGTGAAGAAGAGGGTGAATGGCCTCCCCGGTGCCGTGGGAAGCGGATTGTCTCGGGACGCATGAGGAGCTGGTTGTTGTCCCCCTGTTGGCTGAGAGGTCTGGCCATCAGAGAACCCATTGCACGTTTCTTTGCAGATTAAACACACTGAATGCATGAGTGTGTGTGTTATTGGGCTTGAATTCTAGCCTCATATCTTTTCACTATAGACACTTTAATATAACGCTGGCAGACGATATTATTGCCAGAACTGCTGAGACCTTCAATTTGAGACCTTCAAAACCGAGAATTCAACATCGCTGAGGTGTATAGGGCCTTTTTTTTTTCTATTGGCAAACTTTTGTGTAATTGTATTTGTGCAGGCCGAGTACTTTGGTGATTTGTGTCATGTTGGCCGATGAATTCTGTTTAGGAAATGTATAAATGCGGACTTCACAAATCAATACAGATTTAGGTGAAACAGTTGTTTCACATTATAACCGTAACAACAAGCTTCCTGCCGCATCATTAAAGCGACGCATTTTTCTGTGCACATGAACACCCACAAGTTCAGGAGGCGGTTCATTAGTACCAAAAAGTGAAATTCGGTCACGTTGACACTTTCCCTGTGTCAGCATTTCACGGCGTAAAAGGAACAATGCTGCGTTTCCACATATTAATAAATCAACGCGCTCAGAGTGTTGGCTGTTCAGCCAAGGTCTGCATCAGACAGGAAGGGGGGGGGGGGGGGACGCACTTTCCTAATATTTTGTCTCAGTGGGTCGAAATGCGTCTAGCTGTACGGTTACAGCTTTCTGGTTTCCTGCTTTTGTTTTCGCGTTTCTATAAATCTTGTGTGTGTAAACAGGCTTCCATGGCGCGAACAGATTTTATTCTGTATTGTGTTGTAGAATAAAAGCTACCAGTCAAAGAGGGAATCCGTTAAACGCTGTGTTTATGAGACTGGTCCACTTAAGTGTTGACACACGGATCTGCTTTCCTGTGAGTGATGAGCATTATGGGAAGTCTGACATCCTGTGCTGCCGGACCGTACCGGCTGGAAATGGGTTGGTGTGTGTGGGGTCTGGTCAGACCAGGTGAGATCAGGCTCTGGAAGTTCAGAGAAAGGACAACATCTGGGCCGTTTTCCTTGAGCAATAAAATGATAAACCTGTAGTTTAGTACGTCGCACGAATAAACATGTGCTTGTGTTTATCTGCATGGTGTTCTATGCGAAGGTCGTTAATATTACAATAATTATTTAGGAAACGCTTTGTGCACTTATTTCTTAGCTCGGCCTTATTGACTTTAAGGTTTTTCTGGGATTTTTTTGTTCCATGCCCCATACAAATAAACACACATGCACAAACCTGTATGTCTGAATGAGTGACGTTTCCCATGCACGGGCTTCAGCCCCACGTCCCCTAGCCTGGCCGTCAAGCTTCAAAATGGTCAAGAGAATGAAGTCATGAGACCAGAGAGCCAAGTGTCAGTCCCTTACACCGGTCAATCAGTCGGTAATCAGCCCCCGCGCTGGCTCTACCCCGGCTTTACACCCTGCTAAATTATTCATAGCGTGCTATGAAGTGTCTGCAGTCAGAAACACCTCATTTATAGCCGAGAAGAGATGTAGATAGCTCTTCAGCAAGCTCATTATCACTGATGACCCTAATATTGATATCTTACCTGCAGAAACTGAGCTTGTTAGCTTTGAAAAAATGCCGCCGTTTGCCTACACCATTTCTTTCCAATAGCAGCGAAAGACTATTTCAAACCTGATATGTAACTCAAATGCTATGGGGTTTAATGCACAGTCTCGAGTATTGCATTTAATTTTTATTCCGTTTGCATTTTCAGTTTGTGTACTTTTCATACGTCATCACACATGCACACATACAGTACACACACATTCAGTGACCTTCACAGCATAAAGCTGGATTAATCACTTCAATTGTGGGTAGAGAAATTGTCCTCCCTCTTAATCACCTCGAAATGGTGATTAATTAAGGAATGGCATCCATAAGCTCACTTAACGCTCAAGTGAAGACATATTCAAGTGTCCGTTGCCTTTTTTTTTTTTTTTTGTAAGGATGCCGTAATTCATCGTTTCATTTCAGCGTAACAATAAGTTAAGTGAACAAATGCGGCTTTTCACTCATTCTTGATTAAAAATAAAATCCATTTAAAATGAGAATTTGGTTTTGACCGTGTATCGTTTCCTCTGTCGAGGATGACGGTGACCGTGTCATGCGTTAACTCTCATTTGTCACCATGCTTAATTTCCTTTTGTGTCCGATGCATGTGTTTCATAAATGATTAAAGAAACCAAGCTAAAACCCTTATAATTTCCCAGCATGCTCCCCACCAGGCCCTCGTCTGCTCTCCGGCCGTCAGGGATCATGTCAGAGCGGCCTCGGACAAAAGCAAATTGCAGTAACTTGATTTTCAATAATTCATACCCTCTCAAAGCTCCGTGTGGTATGAGAGAGCGTTCCTGTCTGTGGTTATTGATGAGCGCCTGCGAGTTTTAGGCACGGCAGGCTTTACGTTTTCGTTATTGACTAAGTGATTGATTTAAACCCTCATAATTAGGCAGCCTAATTTAATTAAAGTGCAATTTAACGATACAGCCGCCCCACCAAAGCGTGCCCTGGCATTGATAGATACGGCCGCGCGCGTACGAAATCGCAGTTGACAGATGATGTATTTGGCGCAGATGCGTTGCATTGACTGAGGGGGGGAGCGGAGGAGAAATCCGTCCCCTGGTCCTGCTTAGCAATGTCGCTCAGCGTCCCCTCACTTCCCCTCTCCCGACTCTTGATCTGGACAAATGCGACCAGCTCACGTTTCTGATTTAATTTAACTAATAGCATTAAAAAACCTGTTCAGCTTTAATTTTCTTTAAGTAATTCACGTCATAGCCCAACTTTTTATACACCATTAGCAGTGTCTCAGGAAACGAAATGCAGACAGATTTAAGCGGTGCCATGTCTCTGTTGATTAAAGTAGAGGGAATTAAGAATGGCACGGAAACGAAGTCAAGGTGAATAAAAGTGGAGCGAGCACTTACGGGAAACTCCAGCCGCCGCCTTGTTTGGATATTTATATATTTTTTAATAGTTAAAGAAAACAAAGAAATCGGATTCTTTTATGAGCACTTAAGATTCTTTTGATCTTTATGTATGGTTTCGGGTCACAATTGATTAAGATTGAATGTATATTGATTAAGACAGATCTTATTGAAGATAAGACGAATGAAACTGGATAACTAGAAAACAAAGTTTAATAGAATAAAAAAAATAGTACTTAGAAAAGTTGTGATTTCAGCTACACTATAATAGCGTCTTGCATAGATTTCGGAGACAAATATAAAGTGCATAAAAGTACTCGTGAGACGATGTTAGTGGGACGAACCCCTGATAACGCTGCTTAAAATGTACATTAATCGTTATCGTTAAATAAATAATGCGCCTACTGTATATAGGAAGCAAATTAGAGTTTAGTTTAATGCATTGAGATTAATTCACATTATAGGTCCATATTACTAATTTATTGTTCTTTTTTTTTTTTGTCTTGTCTTTAAACCCGAAATACATTCTCGGCTTAATTACTCTCGCACATAGGGCACATCTCGTCTCATAGGTCAGGGCTGCGTTACTTTTATTTATGAGCCATCTTCGCTCCTGAAAAATGTAGCTCTGGCGCGGCTGTGTAATTTGCAACACGTGCATCTGTTGGAAGATATTATTGATCGACGCACGGTATCGACTTGGCATATACCTTGGTCTTTTTGTCATCCAGCCTTTCTCGTAATGTCAGACAGGCTGCAGAATGATAACCGGGTAGGTTGACGAGCGATTCGATCGATACAGAAGGCGACGGAGCTGGGATTGAACATGATTTGAGGCATTAACAAAGTTGATTGCTCAGATCGTCTGTTAAAATCGCATAACAGTCGAAATGATGTGTTCCTTACTGACACGAAATATGCTTTACGTCTCATCCAGGTCCATACAGGACAAAGTGAACCGCCGTCATACGGTATTCAGGCTCTCTTAGTGTCCGCTAATGATTTTTAGTCTGAGTTCTTTTTTTTTTTTTTTTTTTTGTTCTTTTTAGCCGAATGTTGGTCCAGCATAAATACGTATAAATGTCTGAGAACTGCTGAGCGGTGTGATAATAGGGGCAGTGGTGGCTCAGTCAGTTAAGGCTGTGGGTTACTGATCAGAAGGTCGGGGGTTCGAACCCCAGCATCGCCAAGTTGCCACTGTTGAGCCCTTGAGCAAGGCCCTTAACCCTGTCTGCTCCAGGGGCGCTGCTCCGTAAGCTGGCTGACCCTGCACTCTGACCCCAGTTTCCTAATTGGGATATGTGAAAATTGAGCAATTTCCCTCTGGGATTAATAAAGTTCTATAAAATTAAAAAAAATTAAAAAAATTAAATAGACTGCTGTAATAGGGGTCATTGAAATAGGCGATGAAGATGGAGCTCTGAGGGTTGAAAGGGTTAATGTGCGGCTACAAGTCAAGTCCAATTGAATCAAGTTTTCCCCCTAAAGCTTTAATTGGGATAATGGACATTGGCTTTGAGGGACATCTGTATTCTAATGGGTCTTTGTCAGGAATGGACGTGCCCGTTCCCATTTGGGTTTGACACGGCCTCGAGTGCGCGGCCTTGGCGTCTACATGATGGCGCGTCCCAGCCGTTTGGAAATATTATCCAGTTTGTCAGTTTGGGTGGAAAGTTGTTGAATGGATCATAAATAACCTTCTATGGTTTGACCGAAGATCTGCTGCGCCCACACTGAAGTGTGATCCGAACGATTCTTAGCAAAGAGTGTAGAACATTATCATAGCATTTTGAAGGCTGATCATTATGTAGTATAATGTAGAACCATCATTCTCAACATGTGATCTTTTTGGATTTCTTGTGAACGTACCGTACAGTACATGCGACTATGCTCGTAGTTACATTACCCTGATTTTATTTTTTTTTTACCCTTTTCCGTCCTGAAAGCCTCGAACCCATCTGGACAGGGCTGCGTCCCAATCACTCATTAGATTACGCCGGACAAAGTGCACCAGGCTACTTGCCTGAACATGACCTCTCATGTATCATAAATCAGAGTGTGTATTGAAAAGATTGGAATAGAAATGCATTATCATATTTTTAAAACGGCCTTTTATTTAAATAGAACAGAATTAAAAAATGTTCTCAGCCTTTTACCTCTCAAGCTTTGCATGAATGACTTCACACACAGTTGTTTCCTTTGGCACCTTCTCTCTCACTGTCTCCGTCCCTCTCTACATCTTTTTTTAGGAGGTGCACCATGTGTACTAATTGCCACTTTATATTTTCAGTCCGGAGCATGACTGGGCTCTTTGTAGACATTTCAACAGTCATTGTTTCAGAGTCTGCACAAAAATCACCTTCTTCCTTCTGTTCTTCCACGCCTCATTTACGAGCTCCTTATGCTGCATGTAAAAACAGATGCCGAGGCCAGTGTGGAAAGGGAATTCCAGAGCTTGGTGTTTGGTTAATGATTTTGAGATATACTTTAAATGCTGACTGCAGTTAGATCCACGGAGATGAAGACCAGCCATTATCGCGGTCTCGCCGTGTCAGGTCGAGCTGCCGCATGGTTTGTTTAGGACCACTGTTCTGGGTATAAATGTGACCGCTTGACTTCCACGATGTCACCATCTGACTCATGAACCCCGACAAGTCATGAAATCATCTCCGACATTTGGAATTGTCTGGTTTCTGGGGGGGGGGGGGATGAAACTTGGACTTTTTTATCGTTGTTTATTTCATTGCCATTCCATTTCTCTGTCTTTTTCTTTCTCTCTAACTCATAATTTGTTCCCACGCACTGCACAAGGCCTAAGTGTGTCTGCAGATGTGCCCTGCTGACACCCATAAGCTGGTGGTAAAGGACTCAGTAAATGAAAGTGAGAAAGTCCTGTCCCCTTTGGGTGAAAACGACCTCTGATCGTGTAGGACAAGCAGAACTCATTGGGAAAAAAATAAAAAATGATGAAGGCATTCCGTGATGCTGGTCTGTCACCTTGTCTAAGTGTCTCCGGTTTGGCAGGTGGTCAGAAGTGAACAATATAATGCCTGCCAGCCATCTTGTCCCTCTTAAACTATCTCTGCTCTCTTCTCTCTGATTGACTTGTTGCCTTCAGGGACAGACAGTACCTGGTAGTTCTCTTTCTGCACAAAGGATCTTGGGAAGGTACCATGCTTTGAAGGCAGACTTTCTATCTGGATTTTTCACGGAAACCTTGCTTTCTGCCAAAACTTGAGGAGCATACCAGGCTTTCCAGTCTGAATTTGCAGGCATACAGTGATTTCAACTCTTCAAATGTGAGCACTTTTTTTTTTATTTGTACTTTGAGAAGACAACATAGTGTGAACAGTAGCAGTGCCTTGCACCCAGGATTTAAGAATATACAATGTGTTCATTGTAAACTTTGGTGAAGTAATCCTTCTAACCAGAATTTGGGAGGTCACTTAGTTCTTTCCTTATTTAGACTTTGGAGCTTTACACCTGAGCTTTGGGAGTGTACTGTACCATGCTTCCCGTCTAAATGTTGGAACAGTACCATGCTTTCCAACCACATTTTGGCAGGGTGCTGTCTTTTCTCCTCAAACTTTAAGAACGTACCACTCTGAATTTGCAGAGATACTCCAAATTTGGGAAGGGGCCATGCATTTTTTATTTGGACTTTAGGTAGATACTTTGTTTTCCACCTAGACAGCATACTTCGGATAGGGGATATATTTTGCACCCAGAATTTAAGAAGATACAATGCGTCTTTCCAAACAGATTTTGGGGAGGTGCTGTGTGTTCCCTCAAACCTTGGAGCCTTACACCCAGACTTCGGGAGTCCACCTTGTTTTCCACTTGAACTTTGAGATAGATGGATCGTGCTTTCAGTCCAGGCTTTGGGAATGAAGCTCCAAAGGATGGTTTCACCGAACAACTCATTTTCAGAAATCTGAACTTGAACCTTTGAATCTCTTTGACGTACACGCCTGTCGCACCTTAAAAAAAAAGCAAAAATCCAGTTAAACCAAACTCACTTGAACGTGCGTTCTCATCACATAATCTTTTTTGCTCCACAAACAATGAAGCTGGGAGATTCTCTCTCTCTCTCTCTCTCTCTCTCTCTCTCTCTCTCTCTTTACGCCTTGAGCAGCTTCTGTTACTGGAGTTAATGACTTGTCAGTGTCAGTGGTGATGAATGTGAAGCCGCCCAGCTCCTCCACGCCATCTTAGAGCTGTCAAAAACAACGCAAGCGTGTGTTTCAGTCACCAACGATCTGCCCTTAGTGTTCTCCCCAAGACATCCTCCCTCTGTTTGTCTCTCTCCCCCCCCCCCTCCCCCCAATATATATTTACTGACTTGTGATTGTCTGCTGAATTCTGAAACACAATACGTGTGACTTGTGATGGATGAAGTGGCCCGTGTTTGCTTGTAAATGTACGTATGCAATTTAAATCAGTGTTTGACTCTTATTGAGTGAAGTGGGCCATTTGCTCCACGATCGGGATCGAGCCTGAATTGAAAATCGTGAAACGGGTTCACGCGAGAGATCGTTGTCGGGACAAGTCTGTTTTATTCTCAGCTACTTTTCATATAAATTAATGTTTGGATGACATGTAATTAAAGCTCTGACAGTAGGGGTGTGTTTGGAGACAGAGGTGATTGACTGGTTTTTACCGGCGACGGTTCACTGTTTTTCCTTTTTTTTTTTTCCTTTTTGATAGAATTTTCTCGACCTAATCCTTTTGACAGAGGAGTGACGGAAAGGTAAAGCGAATGTGAGCGGAAGGAGGAAGGGTGAGATGGTGATGAAGAGGAAGAAAGCAGAGGAGAAAGAATAGGAGAGACGGTCTCTCCTCCTGGCTGCGGGACGCACTTTGTAGAGGATGATTGTCTGAAAAGGCTGAATGCATTTCCATATAAAGACGGCGAAGCGCTTATTTAGCTGCGCTTGACATTTCGGCGGGAGGCGAAGGTTAAGGGTGAGACTGGCGGAATATTAATATACGTGGCTGACAAACCAGCGCAGGGTGTCGCTTAGCGTCTGGGTCGCTCGTTCGGCCTTAGAAATGATCTCCAGTCAAGGACTCGAGTGGAATTAGAGAGGGAAAATTCACTCGTCATTATGCAGATATTCCCTCATTTAATTCGGCAGCGCTTGATTGCGCGTTAAGCCTCCGTCTTGTTCTCCAAGGAACAGAACAAGGCACAAGCAAACACAACCGGTGTCGTTTGCATTTGCACGTGACGTCTGACGCCGCAGCTTTGTCGCCTAAACCTCCGGCGGTGTAGCGGTAAAGACGTTCAGGATAAAAAGACACGGAGAAGAAGAACTTGAATATAAAAACACCCGTTTATTATATCGTATTAACTGTTAAGGCAAACCCTGGAGAACTCGAGCTGATTGATGGGAGGAATCGATTTCAGACATTGTTTCGTTCTACTTTTGCTCAGTGAAATACTGAGTCACTCCTCTCATGTCTTACTAAATTAGAATAGAGCGAGACAGAGAGCGCGTGTGTCTCAGAAAAGTAACCTATGCTGCCTACTCGAGCTGTGTTCAGCATGCATAATGCTCCCTGATGGAAATCCCCCGTCTGACTGCTGTTTAAAGACGTTGCACACACATCCTCGTCGGCGTATCCGTAATCCACTACACAGTGTTATTTTCTAGCATTTTGACTATTATTTCTGCAGATTAGATTTCTCACAGGTGTTCCTTGGCATGTCGTATATTTGCTAACATACTGTAGAGGTACGGCTAAGATGTTTGGAATCTAGGATTGGTAGAGCTAGAAGACGTTCAGTATGTTCTGTTCTGCTTATAATCTGGATTTTTCATAACTTCTAACATTTCGATTTTTCCACCATTTACATTACATTTAGGTATTTGGCAGATGCCCCTATCCAGAGCGACAAATGTTTATCTCATGATCAGTGTTTGGGGGATTACATTACAGCATTACTTTCTGATCAAAGTAACTAGTTCGAGTACTTTTCCATTGCAGAAAATGAAATCTCCTTTGATTCCTCATGCATATTGTTTTAGTCAAGACTTTTGACTTTGACCTGTTCTACCATCATCACTCAGCGAAGTTTGGCCGAATCTGTTAACTACTAATACCCCTATCTCACCGACGCGGTTTCGCGCGGTGGCTGTAAGTATGATGTTCATCATGATTCACCGCGAGTTTTGGCGCTCTTTCCATTTTTCTGCGCGTCGGTCCTCTCTGAAGCTGGCGGGCCTCACAGAATATCGTGGAACGTCAGGTCACTCTCTGTGGCTCACGGTACCCAACACCGCTTCTCACCACCAGTCAAACCGCATAGGTGAGATAGGGGTATAACAACAGGAATAACAGGGTGGGGGGGGTATTGGAGGCGGGACTTGTAGGACGACATTCACTCACACACACACACACACACATGGAATGACTGCTGTTTGGCTCACGGATTACATAAATTGTCTGAATAACGGATTACATTTTTAAAAAAGTAACTAAATAACTGAGTACTTAAATGACTGACCTAACACGTTAGAAACACATTACACGCAACACTGCTCATTATACATCTGAGCAGTTGGGGGTTAAGGGCCCTGCTCAAGGGCCCCAACAGGGACAACTTTGATCATGGGATTTGAACCTATCTACAATATTGTGTACAATAGAAATACTCTTATTTCTAATGGTTTACTTCAGCCTATGTCATACCGGATATGGTTGTCTACGTGACAAATAAAAGTAGAATTGGAATAGAGTTGGACATCTTGCTAGCTTGCAAATCGAATAAATAGGTTATTTGTGATTAGTGCACATTGATTACGTACGTCCGTGCACACAAATGCGTAAAGGGTTAGCTAAAACCTAACGTCAGATACCATACCAAAAAAAAATAAATAATAATAATATATATATATATATATAGTTATGGGTATCCTATACTTGGTATCCTATGTGATTTGGTTTTGCATCTCGAAAGACGAACCGAGAAACTTCTACGTTCTTGCAGAATAAATACAGTGAATATCAAGTCAAGTCACGAAGATGCACCTTACTTACTCTGTTTTTTTCCCCCTACTTTCCACAGGACGAAGAGGAGGAAGAGAGGGGCAGAGACGAAGGCAAGAACGGACGGATAGAGCCGGTGGGCCGGGCGGACTCCATCTCTCTGGAGTAAGCTGAAAAGCCAGGGCTGCATAATGAGGCATTATAAAGGAGCATTTTAATCTCCATTCTCCAGTCTAATGCGGAGCCTCTGTTAGCCGTCAGCCGGAGTAGAAAGCATTTATGGCATGCGGTTTGATTAATTTCAGATTCAATACAAACAAATGCTGCACAGGGCTAATAAAATTGTCTTTAGGTTATTGGAGCATGCTGTTCTCTTCACAGTCAGTCTCCTGTGCGAGAATCTGACTCCAGGGCTGCTTTTTACAAAAGCGCACATACACACACACACGTACATGCCGTCTGCTGCAGGCCTGAGTCTGATTGTAATCACTTAATTGAGGTGTCTATTTGGGTTCCTCATCGACCCACATGTCTTAATGGCTGTCTGGATTATAGATGGCCCGGTATAGAAAGAGATCCAGACTAGTCGAAGTGCATAACTGCCAGCCTTTTCAGCCTCCCACCTAGAAAAACTGCTGTGTTATCCTGTTTACTTCTCTTGTCCTTTTGTTATGTCCCTGTTTGTTTGTTTTTTTGTTTATCTGCCCTCCGTGGTTGCCCCGCAGTGACCTGCTCCAACCGGTGGAAGTGTCGAATGTCGGCGGGCCGCTGGGAATCCACGTTGTGCCGTTCAGCTCCAGAGACAGAAGGTAAACCGAAAGTTCAATGCAACAACCCTCTTCCGCGGTTAGCTCATTAGCCATAACCACATGTGGTCTTTTCTTCAACTTTACTATCCATCTTTCTTTCTTTTCACACCGTTTTTGTATGTTGAGAACGTTCCCATGTTGTCCCCGACCCTCCCGCTTTCTTTTCTTTTTTCTCTCACAGCTCCTCTCGAGCTTTTGACAGTGACTGACATTGTTCTGCGTTCGTTCGGTTTGTCTGCATAACATATCTTATCAAAGGATTTGCCTTTCTCCAACAATGCGAGGCACATTCTCTCTCCTCCTCAACAATGCAGCGCTGAAACATGTGCGATTTCTCCTTGACTGCGCATGCCATTTTCCATGGCTCCCTTCCAGAGCTCGCACTGAATAATAAATTGAAGATTCAATAGCTGGGGTCTTGAGAGAGTTCACTCAGGGTGGCAGGAATGATTCTGCGTCCCTCTACAGGCTGCAGGAGGGGACACGGGACTCCGTGCGCGGGAGGAGATGAAGCTTTTACGGTCGAAGAGGGGCGCGGAAGACGGCCAAGCCAATCCAGCTAAAGCGCCAGACCCAATCAGGGTAAAAGCTCATCACGAAACGATGACAGTGGCTCCTTCAGTAACGACCCTGTGTTTGTCCAAGGTCGCCTTGAAAATTCACTAACTAATGAAGGAAAGTCTGCTTCGTCATCGGATGTCCCTGTTACGTATCCTAAAAGGATGTTTTTTCGAGGTGTTTTAGGGGCTTTGGATTGAGCTATAAATAGTTGACCTTTAACCAATACAGATTGATGTCTTTAATTTAAAGGTTTTAAAAACAATAAAAAAGGAACTAAGTCTTAAAGAGATATTATAAAAATATGAGATTAAAAGATATGATGAATAGATTGATGGATATGTGGATAGATGGATAAATAGATGGTTAGATAGATAGATATGTGGATGGGTAGATAGATGGATGAATGGATTAATAGATAGACGGATGGGTAGATGAATAGATGGATGGATAGATAGATGGATGGGTAGATGAATGGATAGTTGCATTAATGGATGGATGGTTAGGTAGATGGATAGATATATGGATGGGTAGTTGAATGGATGAATGGATTATTAGATAGATGGATGGGTAGATGAAAGGATAGTTATATTGATGTATGGATGAATAGATTCAAAGATTCAGATTCAAAGAACTTTATTAATCCCAGAGGGAAATTGCTTAAATGGATGCAATTAGATGGATGGATGAATAGATGGATGGACGGATGGATGGATGGATGGATGAATAGATGGAGGGATGGATGGATGAAAAGATAGATGAGTGGATGAATGGACGGATAGATAGACAGACGGACATACAGATGCGTTGATAGATGCATGCATGCGTTATTGATCATGAAGGAAATTACAAAACAGACTTAAAAAAATTACTATTGAGAAAAAAAGTAAAAAAAAAAAAAAAAAGAAACTCAAAAAGAAAAGACTGGAACTTCAGAGCGACTGAATGTGCTGCCGCTCGCATCAGCGCCCAGCAGTCTTGACATCACATTATTGCATCACGTACCTTCCAGGACTAAATAAAAGTGATTTCATCTTGTCCTTCACTGCCTGAAGTGTGTCTTCAGATGCTGCAAAACTCCTGTATGTCCTATAATCAGTGTCAAACTAACAAATATCTCGAACCAGAGCACTCAGCTGTGCTTCACATCCTGCTAATAGCTTCATCAGGGCCTGTAGCAGTGTCCCTCAGACTGCTGTTTTCCATTAGCATTCGGACAGAGACCAGAGGGTTCAAACCAAAAGATGCTATCTTCATACTGAGACTGGAACCAAGCATCTGCTGTTAAGATAAATATGCATGTGTACACACACACACGCACACGTGCATGCTCACTCCAAGGATTGTGAATACATTATTCCAATAATGAGATCTCATCCCGTGACCAGTGTGAACTGTAAACAACCAGCGGTGTAATTGCGGCACATAAATGGATTCTGATTGCATTATTATTCAATTAAAGGCAGCGGAGGAGAACAGGTGGTCTCCCTCTCGCTAAGCATTCTGGGCCATCACTCAAGCGGCGGGCGGCTCTGCCACCGATCGGATAATGATGGAGCTGCAGATTCAGCCAGTCACGTCTGAGGGTCCCGTAATGACGGCAGCTGGGACAGCTCCAGATTAAGATCCCGCTACTCTGACTGAGGAGCCTCGCTCTTATTCCGTTTGTTAGCGCCGAAATAATTTTAATCAAACAAGCGGCTGGAAAGCCGGGCCGAGCAGGGTCACTTCAATCTTCTCTCACTTCAATCCAACATTAATAGCTTATGAATAATAAAGCACAGCAGATCCCAGATCGGTCCTGTGGGAGTTTAGCTCACACTCCTGGTCAGTCATTGTCTACTTTATGAAGATAAAGCATGTGTGGCTTGACTCGTACAGAACAGTGGACTATTCATCTCTGATCATTTTTTGGGGAGAACATTTTGTTTATATCTAGATATCCAGTCTCTTTTTATTTCTCTTCATCTCAGCCTTTCTCCTTCCATGTCTTCATCTGTACAGTATTTATATCCTTGTCTACATTTATATTTATGACTAATATCTTCTTATATCTGATCACCTTGCGTATTTTGGTTACAGTAGTCAGATTAATTTGTCGTTCATTCATTCGTTCATTCATTTGTTCATGCAAATACTTGGCCTGTGTCCGTCTTGCAATGATAGTTTTATTGTCAACATTTCAAATTAATGGAATTAAAACCATCAAGAGTTTTTATCATAGTGGCACATGATGAGGGGCACCACTTTACATCACATTATTTCCTTCATTCATCTACTAGACAGTACCACTTATCCTGTACAGGGTCACGGAGGCCCTGGTGCTTATCACAGGAGACTTTGGGCATGAGGCGGGGAACACCCTGGACAGGGTGGCAATCCATCCCAGGGCACACACACTCAATCACACATTTACGGATAATTCGGGAACGCCCATTAGTCTAATCTGCATGTCTTTGGACTGTGGGAGGAAACCGGACAACCCTGAGGAAACCCACCAAGCACGGGGAGAACATGCAAACTCCACGCACATACTGTACACCCCGAGGAGGGACTTGAACCCTCAGAGGTGCGAGGCGACAGTGCTAACAACTTCGCCACCGTGCCAATAACAGAAATAAAGTAATTATTCATTTTATTCAGGTTAAATGGGCTAATTGCCAGGCCAACTTTATCTCTGACCTGCCCTTTGGACGTTCATGTCATAGTGAGGGCCTTAAATATAATCCTGTTTATCACCTATGTACAATTTTAGGGTGGCGTTTTAGACTGTGCTCTCATCATCATCATCATCATAATCATCATCCCAAATTGAAGAACACTGCTCATCACTCCAGTACACTTCCAGAGTCGTGTAAAATACCAAGAAACACTGATGGTGCTTTGGCATCTTGTGCCGATCTATTCGTCATCCAAAGTCATTCGTCAGCTTTCTGCAATCGTGGAGTTGTTGGTGACTCTCCTACAGTATAATTCGTGTATTTTTTAAGCGCATTTAAAGATAGTGCTCAGCCTCTGCATCTAAATACCCGCTTTAAACTTACGGCAGAGTTCGACTGTCTGCGAGCACATGATATCTTTCCTTTACCCTTTACACATAAACACACACGTGCACATCAGAAACCTGAGAAAGCATCTGATTATTTTTACCATTTGAAGTGAAAGATGTCGGAAAGGAATACTGATGCGCTTCAGACCATGCATGTGTCTTCTTAAGACCTGCTCTTTTTTTTTTTTCCCCACGTTCACTTTTTAAACTTGTCAAATGTGACGGTGCGATGCAGCTGCCTGGAAACGATGGCATCTCAGGGTTTGCGGATTACGCGCGACAGTGCCCTTCACAACGCGCAGCCGAGAATCTGACACCACAGCAGTTGAGAGAATTTCTATATGTCAGACCTCAGCTCCAGTTTCTAGTGTCAGTTTTGATGTGTGAAGATTCATGGCTAAGCCTCTGAGCAGCTCAGCGGAATATAGTTTGGCCGAGATATATTCAATCTCACTCATATTCACAGTGGAACATCACCTTCATATCACCTCTGCTTCCTTCCTAATAAAGTTTGAAGCCTTACCGTATGAATTCGCCAACTCTTCAGTGCATCTTCTTTATCAAAGCATGAAGGGACCGACCGTTTCCTGTCTGTTCTCCGGCCGTCAGGTCTGCGGAGTCATAGTGCACGCTTCTCTGGCCATTCATGATGATGATGATGATGATGATGGATTATTATTTGTTTGTTTTAGTGTGTGTTCACTTAGTGTATGATAGTTTCATCATAGTTATTTTTGTTTTTCTGATTATATGCTATCAGTTTGATGTTATATTATTCCAGGATGCATATCATCACTTGTACACGTACAACTACCTTCAGCTCCAAGCTCAATCACTTTACAGAATGAGTTTTATTTTCATTCTGTTCTATAAACATTTCAAGCATTTTTCATTTTGATAATTACATCTCAAAATTCCAGTATCTCAAAATATAAGAATATTTAATGTCAACTTTGAGTTGATTGATTATTCATACTGTGTATATATGTGTGTATATATATGTATATATATATATATATATATATATATATATATGTATATATGTATATTCAGTTTTCGATTAAGTTTTATTTGTATAGCGCTTTTAACAATTGACATTGTCTCAAAACAGCTTTACACAATCAAAAGAACTATTTAAGTTTGTGTGGAATGTGAATGTGTATGAATCAAAAATGTTCAGATAGTCCCTGGCGAGCAAGCCCGAGGGCGACAATGGCAAGGAAAAACTCCCTGAGACGGTAATAGGAAGAAACCTTGAGAGGAACCAGACTCGACAGGGAACCCATCCTCATCTGGGTGAAACAGATAGCAGGAAATGATCTGCATTTATACAGTGTTAAGTGTTAGGTTCAGCTATAATAGTTGATGTTAATTGATGTTATAATACTTGATGTAAAATGGAGTCCAGTAGTTATTCGAGACTCAGATAGACTTGTAGAAAGTTCCAGTCCTGAACTATCGAATTGTCAAGTCCTCAGAGAAACAGCTGACAACACCAGTCGAGGCCAGAACCGTCTTCTAAGTAGATAGAATCATCCCCAGACACCAGACGCATCCTAAAGAGACACACGGGGCATCCATGCGACGAGACCTCCAACCAGAAACCGGGCACCAGGATGGATCAGACAGGTCCGGAGGGCAGAGGGAGTCTGGATCACTGTCAGCTCAGGAACCACATGTGTAGCTCGACAGAGAGAGAGAGAGAGAGAAAGAGTGAAAGGGGGAGACAGGGGGAGAGAGGAAAGAGGGGGAGAAAGAGAAGAGGAGAGATTGCAATTAGGATTGGTCAGAGTCACAATGTATAATGTGAATGTATATTTACTGTAGAGTGCAAGCAGGGACTCCAGGACTAACTATGACAGCATAACTAAAAGGGAGAGCCAGAAGGAAACACAAACATGAGGGGGAACTGAGATGTAAAGCAAACAATCACCTCACCGTCAACAAACCTGAGTGATCAAATGAGAGTGAGGAAGACAGCATCTAAACATACCAGTTCACCATAATACTCTACGTCCATGAGTCCCCCAGATCTGCTCCTTTACCTTATGGCAAATCTATTTATAAAATGCTTGGCTAAATAAATAGGTTTTGAGCCTAGACTTAAACACTGAGACTGTGTCTGAGTCCCGAACACTATTTGGAAGACTATTCCATAATTTTGGGGCTTTGTAATAAAAAGCTCTGCCCCCAGCTGTAGTTTTCATAATACGCGGTACTGATAAGCAGCCTGCATCCTTTGACCGAAGTAGGCGTGGCGGATCGTAAGACACTAGCAGTTCGCTCAGATACTGCGGCGCGAGACCATTTAATGCCTTATATGTCAAGAGTAGTATTTTAAAATCAATGCGAAGTTTCACAGGGAGCCAATGTAGTGAAGATAGGATAGGGGTGATGTGCTCATATCTTCTGGTTCTAGTGAGGACTCTCGCTGCTGCATTCTGGACTAGCTGAAGCTTGTTAATGCACCCAACAGAACAACCAGACAGTAAGGCATTACAATAGTCTAACCTAGAAGTGATAAAAGCATGAACTAGTTTTTCTGCATCGTTTAGCGACAATATATTTCTTATTTTGGCGATATTTCTGAGGTGAAAGAATGCTATCCTGGTGATATTATCTACATGAGCTTCAAATGAAAGGCTGGAATCTATAATCACGCCGAGGTCTTTTACTGTTGCACTTGACGGAACAGAAAGGCCATCTAAAGTTACGGTGAGATCTAAGATTTTACTTCTAGCTGTATGCGGTCCTATGACTAGAACTTCTGTCTTATCCGGATTAAGCAGAAGGAAGTTAATTAGCATCCAATTTCTTATGTCCTGAACACATTGCTCAACTTTAGTAAGATGGTTTTTCTCATCAGGTTTTGTTGAGACATATAACTGTGTGTCGTCAGCATAACAATGAAAACTAATACCATGCTTACGGATTATGTTGCCCAGAGGAAGCATGTAAAGGGAAAAAAGCAGTGGGCCTAAAACTGAACCCTGCGGAACGCCAAACTCCACTAGAGAACATGCAGAATAATCACCATTTAAGTCTACATACTGATAACGATCGGTCAAATAGGATCTGAGCCAGGAGAGGGTTGTACCCTTAATTCCTACTAAATTTTCTAATCTGTGAAGAAGAATAGCATGATCAATAGTGTCAAAAGCTGCACTGAGGTCGAGTAATACAAGCATAGTTACACAACCCTGATCAGAGGCCAATAGGAGGTCATTTACTACTTTAACGAGTGCTGTTTCTGTGCTGTGATGAGGCCTAAATCCTGACTGATACAGTTCATGTATGCCATTTCTATGTAGATATGAGCATAGCTGCTCCGCTACTATCTTTTCCAGAATCTTAGAGATAAAGGGGAGGTTTGATATTGGCCTGTAATTGGACAGCTCAGTGGGTCGAGGTCAGGTTTCTTAATTATTGGTTTAATAACTGCTACTTTAAAAGATTTTGGAACATAACCAATGCTGAGTGAGGAATTAATTATTCTCAACATCGGTTCTGTTATTACTGGTGCTATCTGTTTAAGAAAATGTGTCGGTATAGGATCTAATATACAGGTTGATGAATTTGCAGAAGAGATGAGTGAAATTAGTTCATTCTCTTCAAGAGGAGTAAAGTATTCTAGGTTTGAATCTGACATGGCTAGGTTAACATCAGTATCAATTACATTGTTTGGTTTCAAAGCCTCAATTTTATGCCTGATATTTACAATTTTATTATTAAAAAAGTTCATGAAGTCCTCACTATTGCATGATGTTGTGGAGATTTCTGTAGTGGTCTTATTTCTGGTTAATTTGGCTACGGTATTAAATAAAAATCTAGGATTATTTTTATTTTCGTCTATAAGAGTGGAGAGATACGTTGATCTAGCTACACTAAGAGCTTTCCTATAGTTCAGGATGCTCTCTTTCCATGCTATTTGAAATACCAACAATTTAGTTTGACGCCGTTTACGCTCTAATTTCCGAGCAGTCTGTTTTAAAGTGCGCGTGTGATCGTTATACCAGGGAGCGAGTTTCTTATCTCTAATAATTTTTCTTTTAGCTGGAGCTACATTATCTAAGGTACAACGAAGTGTCGACTCTAAATATTCAGTCGCCTGATCAAGTTCTGTGGGGTCAGACGGTGGCCTAATCGAAGTTGGTAACTCTGGGAGATTACTGATAAAACTCTGTGTGGTAGTTGATGTGAATGTACGTTTAATACGGTAGCGCGGTGCTGTGCGTACATTATCACTGTGACACGCTTGAATGGAGACAAGATAGTGATCTGAGATAATTTCAGACAGTGGAATTGTGAACACATTTCTTATAGTTAATCCGAAGAATATTACTAAATCTAAAGTGTGACCTGCTTTATGAGTGGGTCCTACTACACACTGATTTACACCTACGGAGTCCAGTATGGATATAAATGCTGTTCTCAGAGGGTCTTCTGGATTCTCAAAATGAATGTTAAAATCTCCAGCAATTAACACTTTGTCTACAGAAATGACCAGGTCTGAGATGAAATCTGCAAATTCACTAAGAAATTCAGAATACGGCCCTGGAGGTCTGTAAATTATAATTAGTGGAATCGACTGAGCTGATTTAATATACTTAAATACACTTATGTTACTATAGAGAATTTCAAATGAGTTAAATTTGTGTCTGTGTTTTTGTACGATAGACAGATTATCATTATGAATAACTGCGACGCCTCCTCCTCTACCAGTTAACCGAGGCTGGTGTATGTAGCTGTATCCAGGAGGACTAGCTTCATTTAGAGCTACATACTCGTCCTGTTTAACCCATGTTTCAGTTAAACAGAGTATATCAAACGCCTGATCTGTGATAATTTCATTAACAATAACTGCTTTTGATGTGAGAGATCTAATATTTAACAATCCTAGCTTCAGATCAGAGGTGCCGGCTGCGCATTCAGTATGATCGGAGTTTGTGGACTTTATGTTAATTAGATTATTGAAACAGACTTTCTGGGTCTTTCTACATTTTTGCTTAGATCGGGGAACAGACACAGTCTCAATATGGTGAACCCTGAGTGACGACTCTATGCAGCTAGCAGACGGTTGGTTTAGCCTGTCTGTCTGCTCCCTGGCCTGGGCTCTGGATTGTCACCGATTAACTAGACCTCTACTGAGACTATGAGCTATACTACAGGAAATGAGAGCAGCACCTTCCCGAGTGGGATGGACACCGTCCCGCCCTAACAGGCCAGCTTTGCCCTCAAAGGTCTTCCAATTGTCTATAAAGCCCACATTATTTTTGGAGCACCACCTGGACATCCAGCGGTTCAGCGACCATAACCTGCTGTAAGCTATGTCGCCAGGTCTCATTGGGATGGGACCAGCAGAGCATATTACTTCATCGGACATCGCCTTCGCTAATTTAAACACCTCTGTAAAGTTACTCTTACTAACCTCTGACTGACGAAGGCGTATATCATTAGCTCCAGCATGTACCACTATCTTAGAGAACCTATGCTGTCCTAGAGCCCTAAGATTACCTGCTATGTCCGGTGCTCTGGCTCCCGGGATACACCTAACCACTGCCGCTGGCGCCCCTAAAGGTCTAGCTAATGTCACGTGTCTCAGTATAGAGTCTCCTATAACCAGAGCTCTTTCAGGTTTCTCAGCGGGTGCAGCACTGAGGAGAGCAAACCTGTTGGACACGTGAGGCGCAGAGGAGGTGTGCTCCGGTGGGCTAGCCTTAGCGTTAGCTTTGGCTGAACGAGTATGCTGCCGAGTCGTCACCCACTCGCCCCGCTGTGAGGGCTCTAATGCCGGAGTCGGGGGCTGTTTATCTCCGCCTGTGGCACCCAGACTGTCCGCTACAGGAATAACGCTGCTCTCACACTGTCTAACACTCTCTAAAGTCTGGATGCGCTCCTCTAACGCTGAAATCTTCTCCGTCAGAGTGCTCACTAAAACACACCTATCACAAATAAAATTATCACTAATGACGGAGGAAGAATGTCTAAACATCCTGCACTCTACACACTGAACAGGCTGAACGGTAGACATGATAACGTACCTCTGTGTCGGAGTTTTTAGTTGTTTAGTTGAGGAAACTCGCGCGTTGCGAAACTTTCGCGGCAACAATACGAAAACAGGAAGCTACGTCACCAACAGGAAACTGCTACTGAGTTTTTAAAAGCATTTGATCGAGAGATTGAGTACATGTACACATACGCACACAAATCAATTAAATTTTATTTGTATAGCGCTTTTAACAATTGACATAGTCTCAAAGCAGCTTTACACAATCAAAAGAATTATATACACACACACACACACATATACATACATACATACCCCAAAAAATGTATACAGACTTTAACAATTATCTATGCCCCTTTTTAAAATTCTAATTGAATTATGGCAGCAATCTGTGTTAGTAGTCGTACCAACCTTGATGCTATCATGTGACCGTCAGAAGAGAGGCGTATATATTTTTCATGTTTAAGTGAGTATACATGCGTGTGTGTATGTATGTAAATTTCTTGCCAATATCTACTTTTCACCCTTTTGTGACCTCATATAAGCAAATACCCTCTGCATTGTTCAAAAGTTGTAGTTGTATGAGGAGTGATAGATAAAGCGAGTTTGTAATGTGTTGGAATAAAACATTATCTGAATGGGATTTGTGATGGAGAGACGCACTTTGCAGGATCTCCGAGACCTGTGTTAAACAATAAAAATATGGGACCTTTAATAAAACTGTCATTCAAAGTCGAAGTTCCATTAAACATAGATAAGTATAGGTGATCGAATCCTTACACGCTGTGACCTTTAATGTTGCCTTGATGAAAGAATGCAATTGTGAGCAGATAGATATTGATAAACTGCCAGGATTAAATAAAAAAAGACGACACTGGGTTGTGGATGATCAGTCATGTGTGTATATAACACATGATTTTTATATATATATATATATATATATATATATATATATATATATATATATATATATACATACATACATACACACACAACACATAATTTTATATATATACCATAAGTACCTAGCTGCACGTTGATAACACATGCTGTGATTGTGCAGGACTCTGGGGCTGCTGGTGAAGAGGCTGGAGAGGGGAGGAAAGGCCGAGCGCGAGGCTCTGTTTCAGGAAAACGACTGCATCGTGCGCATTAATGATGAAGACCTGCGAAACATCCGATTTGAACAGTAAGCCTTTTAAGACAGCGTCTGAGCTGGAGTTATGTTTCTGCTCCTCTCACCTGTAAAGCTGTTTCCTAGAACATCTCTCTCCTCTGTCTCTGTAACACCCTGTCTGCTCTGTGTACGTATGTTCAGCTACAGCTGCATTTTCTTTTTACTCCTGTCTGCAGTAACAGAGATTCTCTTTTACTTTTTGTGCTTTATATTTTTTATTTCATGTCTCTGTTGTTTACCCCCTACCCCCAACCCCCCCCCTCTTTATCTATCATATATATATTAACTATATATTATATATTGGGAACATCTGCATGTCTTTGGACTGTGGGAGGAAACCGGAGTACCCTGAGGAAATCCATCAAGCACAGGGAGAACATGCAAACTCCATGCACACAGACACCGAGGTGGGATTCGAACCTGACCCCGGTGGTGCAAGGCCACAGTGCCAACCAAGCTCCAGCATAAGCCACCATGTGTGTGTGAGAGATCAAAGCACATAATTATGATGACGCGCGAGAAAATCCACCACAATGTTCATCATGCAGAACCCAGTTGTCCATCAAACATATTTTAATTGACTGTAACTCATTTACTCCTTTAAGGAACTTTTGTTCTGTTGACACTTTAAAAATGTTTTTAAACAAGGAAATCCAGATGTAGTTTAAAGTTCTTAGAAAAAAATTTATTCTTATCTAGTTTTAATCTTGAAAATGACTCTCGCAAGAAAGGAAGATGATGATGACACACAAACTCCATGATCTTTTTTATAAACATCATCATCATCATCATCAGTAGTAGTGGTAGTGTAAATGGGAGATACAATTACAAGTCATTTCAGATCACTATTTTTAGTGAGAGGAACAAACACGATATTCGTTCTCCGTATCTCTCACACCAGCTCCAGTTTCTCTCCATTTCCTCGGAGTGCTCCGGTCCTGCTGGTGCTGGCAACGCATAATAGTGTCCAATAGGACACGGAGAGCTGACCGGACCGTAACGTCTTACTAATTCTACACACCGTGTGAAGGAACTGCACGCAGATTCCAGAATAACAGGTTTTTCTCCCGGACATGTTTCAGTTCAAGTTGGCCCAGTCACAGGGAAAAAAAATCCATCTTTTATTTTACAACTTCTCATCTTTAATATCATTTATCTCGGAACTGTCTGTGTAGGGTTTCCCCCGGCCTGGGCGAAGGCCAGACACAATTTACCGCCCAAATCTGCACCTGAACAATTCTTTAGTTTCAACCAGCGATTCACTTCGCAGCTCACAGTAAACAGAGCGAGATGCTGATAACCCCAAGATCAGAAGAAAAGAAAAGAAATCCGATTCTATCTCTGCACCTCCTTTCTTCTCGCCCCCTCTGTCATTTCCTCACTAACTTCTTTCATCCCTTCATCTATCTCTCTCTTTTTTTTCTGACTGGGTGTCATGCAGAGTTTCAATTCAAAGAGATATTCTAATCTTTATTGGATTGTTTTGCATGGATAAATATTTAGTGCTGCTTAATCTAACTCGGTGTAATGATGCATTGATGGAGTCGTTTATTATTCAATCAGAGGCGGGGAGCTGTGTGATTAGCCGCGTGCCGTGGCTCTGCTCGTTAACACGCGTGCCCGCGCTCGCGCACACACGCGGTTGTTTACTTGATTTCGGAAGGGTGAATTAGCATAAGAATAGAGAGAGAGGTCTCTCGGTGAGGCGCCGTTACTCTCTATATGCAGAGACTAAACTAAATGAAGAGCTTATTACAGAAGCTTCCTCAGTGCCTGTCACATGCACACACTCGCGGTCACACACGTGTGACGCCATTCCTTATAATCTTTGGTGGGTTGTAATTGTGAAGGTACGAGTCTTACAGACTCATATACATGTGTATCTAGGATCTTTAAACGGTGTGTAAAAAGTCCAAATCTTCTCTTGTAATTGGACAACAAGAAAACTGGCACAAATGGATCGGCCCTAACATACACCCCATAGCATGTGGTATAGCATCTTACGTGTCCACGGGACATGTCATGTCCACCGAGTGGGATCGTCCTCCAGCTACAGCTTTCTGTACATCATTGTCTGATGGTACTTGCACTTTGTCCACTTCTAAATGAAGATAAATAAGCTAGCTGTTTTGAAACTGAAAATCCAAAGAGAGTGAACTAAAGACTGCGCCGTGTTGCCATCTCCAAAAACATGCAGCCCGAATGGTGGTAGAGCAAAACGTGGGCACTGATAGATGGGCATCTTCTTACCCTGAATGGTTCAGTGTTATTAGTCCATTTTTATTAGTTTTTCCTGCCATTTTTAGAAGCTCCTCTGAGACGAGATTTTATTAACATCCTGCAGAATGTGAAGAGACGTACCATATATCGCGAGTTGTTATTCTTTCGGCTGCGGACCAGCCGATCTGTATACTCACCTCGGCACAGGTTTTTACGCTGGACGCGCTTCCTGAAACAAACCCTCCCGCTTTTCGTCCGGGCTTGGGACCAGCACAAAGGGTGCCCTGCATCCAGTCTCTTGGGTTTTTTGGGGCATTTGGCTGGAAATCGAGCTCAGGCTTTCCACATGGCAGGTGAGAAGCTTACCACTGAGCTGCCAATGCCGTGCAGCGCCAAATATTGCCAAAGCGTTTGTGCGCCACATGCGTGTACCTACTTCTTCATCTGAAAGTACATGCTTTGAGGCTTTTTCTTTTTAGCTTTTACTTTCCGCACATTAAGTTGAGCTGTGTTTGCTCACCCTAATACATTACACTATTCGTGCAATCGATCTTTACACACTTTCTCTCTGTTCCCCTAAAAGTTAACCGTGAAAAATTTGCGTAATCGCCACTCACGGTTTCTGAAGGGTTCGATTCGATTATACGCAGCGACCTTCTCTGTGTGGACATAGATACTGGCCTTGAGCTCTAATGCATCCCTGCTTACTCCCCACGGCTCTGTGATTATGTAAATGGTCGATAATGTAATATGTGAATTAGCCTTGTTTCCAGCTGCAGCGGTGCAATTAGCCCGCGATTAGTAATGCTGATTTGCTGACCTTTTACTGTGTCATCCTCTTAACTGGACAAGTGACTCCACTACAAGGAAAATGCTGTTTGCCTCAAATATCTGTGACCAAAGTGAATAATTTGATCTGTCTGTCTGCATATCGGTGCATCTGGACATTTCACAGTGCCTTTTAGTTTGTACTGTAATTTTTATTCATCACCACTATCTACCTGTTTGTTTTTTCACTCCTCTAGAGCACAGGACTTATTCAGGCAGGCCATGCGTTCCCAGTTCATCCTCTTCCATGTGGTTCCAGCAGTGAGGAAACTACAGTATGAGCAGTTCTCTCAGACTGAGCTAAATGTCCAGCCTGGGCCCGGCCCCAGTCCTGGAATTCCTCTCCCTGGTGGTCCTGGGCTCAGACAGCTCCCACCGCATCCCAAATCTGCTCCCAGTCCTAGCCGACTAACTCCCGAATCCAAACCGGGCGAGCGGGGCAGCGTGGTGGTCGGGGGCATCGATTACAATCCTAAAAGAATGTCCAAGAGCGGACCTCATTCTAACATCAATCACCAGAACGTGTCTTCCCAAGTGGAACCGTATCCCGGATCAACGTCCATCATCAGCCCAGCCAACAAGAGTACGACGCCCACAGGCTTCACCAAGAAGATCGGCCGCAAGTTCAACGTCCAGCTCAGAAAAGGTGAGAACCTGAAACGATCCTAGGTGTAGTGATGCGTAGGAGGTATTAACATGTCCTAATCATAAACACTGAGATTTTTATTTGTGAGATATATATATATATATATATATATATATATATATATATATATATATATATATATACACACACACACACACACGTGTGTGCGTGTGTGTGCACACACTGTGTGCACACACTGTGTGCATCGTGTTGTCACTTCAGGCTAAGATCCTTGTTCAAAGGACTGGAAAATGACTTTTATTTTTTAGGTATCTTTTTTTTTTTTTTTTTTTTGAAGACTAGTCTAAAGCTGGGTGTGTCTGGGGGTTTTCTTTATCGTTTTTCGTGAGTCTTCTTAATGCTATCTAACGTCCTAGCTGAACGTCATCCGAACCCAAATGTATTGTATAAGCAGCGTTCCGCGGGCGTCCTGTAATGCATTGATGGCGATCCCTGCCGATTATTTTCCGCCGTAAGAAGCAGTTTCTCTAAAGCCGGTTTCGATTTCACCCCTTATTAATGGCTGATGATATCTGTTTTGTCAGTGCAGGGATCGTCTCTGTGTAACTAATATAATTAGCACTTCAAAGCACTATAGCGGGCATGGTGAGCGATTGTGAAGCTCACGCTTCCTGTCAGCCTGACCTCCTGCTCTAGATCCTGCAAATTCATCTCAGGATGCATGAAAACCTCACGTCGTCTTCTTTCAAGAACATCAGTATGAGGACAACTTTTAATTATCCGTCCAAGCGACTACAAAACGCGTAAATACGCGCATAATCTCAGAATCTAAGAAGACCGTGTCGTAGCAAGGCCCTGACAGCAGGTTGCAAAAAGATGTGCGGAAACAGACGGAAAGATTAAGACCCCACCCAGTATAATTCCTCATATGCTGTAATCACACATTTCAGCGTGTTTAAATAAAGGCGAAGATTAAAAGGCCTATTTGTCAGCAGGTTGGAAGCAGTAAGAGAGCAGAGCAGCGGAGACGCCATTACTCCCCTGACGACAAACAACAAACCCCCGACAACCTGTCCCACTGGGAGAGATATTCCGAGGGCATGCACATCATCGGCTGCTTTAATTGAAAAGACAGCTGCAGGCAGGGAGGGGAGCGCTAGCTTTAGCCACGGTTACGATACGCGCTTGTCATGCTCTGCCCTGTGTGGTAAATGGGAACGCTGCAGTTTTTGTGTCGGTGTGCTTTTTTTTTTTTTTTTTTTTTGTGCGCGAGTCTTTTTTTGTTCCCACGGTAATGATTGTGTGTGTGTGTGTGTGTGCGCTCGACATAAAATACATGACTACTTGTAAGTTAACACATAGGACGTGAGGTTTTTGTTGCCATGTGTTACAGCTAGTGGGTTAATGCATTTATTTGCCTAACAAGAAAGTAACTAGCTTGCTAACTCATGAAGTTATAAATGCAAGCGCCTGTAATTTCTCTGAACCATAAAGTACGTTTCGGACAGCGCTTATATAAAAGTAAATATTTCCACTAGGAGTTTTCACTTTGCAACTGAGAATAAACATCCACACTATGATGAACTTACGGCATCTCTTAGTCATACTCGCAAGTAGTCACTTGGGTTAAAATTCTTGTTCAAGGGATTTGAAAATGCATGTGTTACATCTTCAACTGACTTGAAGAACTAAATTCTACCCTGTTTTTACCCCATGGTAGGGTGAAAGATTACACTTTCATCCTCTGCTAAGTCACTGGATCTGTTCATATACTGTATAAAGTCACTGGGTCTGTTTATGCTGTTTCTAATGCTGTCACATGGCAGCTGAACACTTGAAGGACGGCTTACTGTAACGTCCATCTTTCGCATGTATGAGCTCACGAACAGCTACTATTAGTTTGTCTCGCTTTACTCTGCCTGACCGAGTGAAAGTACTGTATGCAAGTCATCACGTCCACACAAAAGGGCATGTCTGCTTTTGCTCTCTTGGACTCCAGGCCATGAAGTTATTGAGATTTGAACACGTGATCCTCCTGAGGTTTGCGGAGTATTATTTAAAAAAAAAAAAAAAAAACATTTGTTGCACAGACAGTAATATCCTTCTTTTTTGCTTAGTCCTGGTTTCCTCCATAAATAAATCATGGTCATTGTTTTGTCTAAGGCGTTACTCTCTCAGACCTCACAGAAGCAACCTTCCCTGAATGCTTCTTGGTTAAAGTGGAAAACGCACACCATCGTGTCCTCCTCGTTTCGTCCCACTGATTTAACTTAAAGTGAACGAGAGGAGAGAGAGAGAGAGAGAGAGAGAGAGAGAGCTTGTCTAACCTGTCGGCATGTCCGATCCTGATGCAGAAGATCCAGACGATTTGGCGCGAGGCTTTATCAGAGCTGGCGGGATGTGCTGAGGGCAGCTCTAACACGAGAAGGACGGTGTTGCGAGCTAATCGCAGGGAGTCATCGCATGCCGACTCCAGCTAAACAACCGCTACACACCTCGGCCCTTCCTGCCAGCCTCCCAGCAAACAGCTGCATTTCAACAGTACTCTCATTTATAGTGGAGATGGTGAGATTGACCTCGTAAACGCAGACCTGATTCTCATATAAACTGTGTACAGTCTGCCAGCTCTGACCCGGTTCTGCTCCAGTGAACCTCCCGCCGGCTGCGCCCTTTATTTACAGTCTAACCAACAGCAAGGCTTTCACCATTCGGGGAGAATTACTCTAGGTCGTTTTTTTTTTCCCCCTTCATGTCAGCTCAGCTTTTTGTGTTTGTTTTTGAAATTCCAGTTTTACAGCTTAAGCTCTTTAAAATGTTGAGATTTCTGTAGCAGGCCATGTTTCTTTTTTCCCCCCTGGTTTCTGGAAGGCCATGTGAAATGGCCAATTTGGTCTTTTTCTAAACGAGACTCATTCTGGTAATTTATTTAGATTTTTTTTTCCTCTTGTTGTAAAACAGGATCTGTAATGGCCAGGGCTTTCTTTATTTTCCTTTATTAATCATTCTGTCCTAATCAAATAACGGACCAGGCAGAACCCAATTTTCACCTCGGTCATAACGGCCCTTTTTGCCTTCTAACCGCTAGTTAACTTCATTGTTTAAAATCAGGACTTTTTTTTTTTTTTTTGCCTAATTTGGAAGGAAAAACATTTTTCCTCCTCCATCAATTTAAATTCATGTTACCGGGACAAATAAAGGGAAGTGAAGACATCAGTGAATAATTAGCCGGCTGTTAGAGAGGCATCGCTCTAATTACCTAATTGAGCACCATTAGCGCTGGACTCTCCTAATGTCCTAAGACCTGGAAAAAGCACATTGTATTATCTCTAATAACCTCTCAGGCCAATCTTCTTGACTCTGATTGCCTCTTCTCTGCAACACAAAGTCTAAAATTAGACCCGTGAACTGCGAGGATGGATCCGAATGAGGCCGCTGTATGTTTTAGTGCCGCGTGTTTACTCTTCCCCTGGGTCGAGAAGTCCGAGAGCGGCGCTTTCTGAGTGGCCCAAATAGTGAAGTAGCCCGACTCGATGGCTATAAATGTGACTTAAAATGAAGATACACATATCCCCGTGCTCCTATCGCTCTTTGCATCGTCTCGCTCGCTCTGAGTAATGCAGGGCCGCTCTGGTGATAAGGTCAGTGCCGGCGTACGCTCCCTGCTCCGACCTGCTCTATAGCGCTCTCCGGCTTCACTCAGCCGACCCATTTATATTCATTTGCCTCTCCCAAAAAGGTCGCTTTGTGGATGGCGAGCAAATTGCTTTAGAGACCCCATGCCTGAACCCTTAACAACATTTCCCTAGGATTTAGTAGCGTCTGTGGCAAGCTGTAAAGCTCAATTTGCCTGATGCTTCAGTGCATCAAGCGGCATCAAAAAGAGGCCGCATTACCTTGGCCTTGTAACGAGCGTCTCGTACTTCCTGCGCTCGACTCATCTGACTTCGAGACTCGGATATACGCCGTCACGATCCTGTTATACTAGACAGAGCTAAATCTGCCGTGCTCATCACAGATGGACCGTGAACATTTAATTAGGGTTTGCAGTTTGGTCATATGTTTCGAGTGTTGTATGTTTTGATATGTGCGTTCACATATGGCCAGTTCTGCTCTAATGGAGCACACAGCAACCTGCTTTTTTTTCCACTTGCCTGAAGCTTTTGAAAATAGCCCTGCTGATGGACTCTGATGGGTTATTAGATACAGTAGCTTTCAGGCTTTAGCTCGGGCTGTAATTTTACTGTGGCCAATATAATGCCTTCTGCAGTGGTTTCGGTGGGTGAATCATAGCATGCGTGCAGACCGTATGCGTGTTTATATTAAAGGGAATCACCATTTCCGGACGCAAGACATACCTTTTACGGTGCATGAGTGGTTAGACTGCGCTGTTCCAGATACAGAATGTTAACATTGTAAAGCGTTTTTTCTTTTTTTGTGTGTCAAGATGTGAGCTTGATGTGCTTCTGTGTCCGTTAATCATCTGCTTTCCTCAGGTCCGGAGGGACTCGGCTTCAGCATCACGTCACGCGACGTCCCCATAGGAGACTCCGCCCCGATCTACGTGAAGAACATCCTTCCCCGTGGGGCCGCAATCCAAGACGGCCGCCTGAAAGCCGGCGACCGACTGCTGGAGGTGAGAAGAGGAAAACGTGGCAGCTGTTAACTTTGTGTTTCTTATGGCAGAGGAGCTTCTTGCATGGGTTTATACTGTACCTGAGGCTTTTTCTTAGTCATACTCTCACTTTCTGTTTCTTGCTTCTCGAATCTCAGACTGGAATTTCTGGAGCGAAGAGTCTGTCTTTGCTCATAGTCGTGGCCTTTTTAAAACGAACAAAAAAAGAAAAAGCAAAGACCAAAGATCTACAGGTAGCACATAAAAGCAAACTGAGTCATTTTTTTTAAAAAGTGCTGATTGCAAAGATTTGATCAATACGGTAGATTAAATTGGATATCGACATGAGGTTTGATGCAAGAATTTTAATTATTCCAATTCAAAATATTCCAACTATTCTGGTTATTTGTAATGATTCCTCTTTTCAGTGACGGTGTTTCAGGGCTACTTTTGACTATTCACCATGTTAGAGCTTAGAGATATGATAAGACGTCTGGAGTGAAGATGCAAAACGATGGAAAAAGTTATACAAGTTAAATCGTTTCCTTTTAAATTTTTTTTACCAAGTTATTTTTCGAAAGGTTAAAAGAACTAAATTGGGTCAATTTGTAAAGGTGGCCGTTTAATGTAGTAATAAAGTGGCACACCTGCATGTTCCTGTGTCACTGCTGGAGCTCGAGCCTGAAGCCATGCCTTGTGCAGAGGCTGGCTCAGATCTCACCGGCCTCCAGTCACACACTCACCTGGCTCCATCAACTCACCGCTGTGCACACACTCACCCTGCGTCAGCACCGCCACGGTCACGCTGGTGTGTAAATTAGACCAGTCAGGACCCACACTTACACCGTGTCTGTAACCATGTTTGGGCGTGTTCGCTATCAGCAGGTCGTGTCCCCAGATGCAGGAGTGGAGAAGGAAGTAACCATAACTTTTTTTTTTTTTTTGCCATTTCTGTGCTTTAATATCCAAATGCCTTTTATCGTGTAATAGCTTTTAGTGTTCTTTAGTGAGGGGTGTGTGCTGGTCTAATACGCTTTTAACTCATTTTAAGATGGATTGTAGCTTAGAGAAGAATCAGACAGATGGATGCCACTTTAATAGGAACACCTGTGCCACTGGTTATTCATGCGATATTGCAATAAGCAATGATTTGACCGTAGTGCAATGCATGAATTTAAGGTCAAGATGGGGGAAGAAAGAAACGGGGCAGATCTGCGGACAAACTGACAAAGTCACAAAACCACACTAATGGTGAGGAAATTCATCTCAGAATTCAAAACATATTGAACCTATTGAAGATGATCATCTCAGGTTCCACTTCTGTACGCTTCCTCAGTTCGATGCGTCGGCCTACTAACGAGAAGCTCGGCTCAGCGAAGAATAAAGGATTTCATTGTGCAGTAATGTACTCTATATGTGACGATATAAAAGGCTGAAGTTAACTGAACAGAACTTAACTTGCACTACTTCTGTCCTCGTGTCCAAACTGTGTTTGTTGATCCATAATTTAAAATGCAAAAAAAAAAAACGGCAATATTGTTGTTTCGAAAGCACTGAAAGAAGATTCATGTCATTATTTAGGTCACATGTGTTTTTAATGATGTCGTGTCCCAAAAGTTTCAATTTTCAACCGTCTTAAAACATTTTATTGTTCGGTTTTCCGAAAGCAACTATTTCCCTTATTGTTTCCTCTAGAACTATTCTCTAATACACATGAGGTTTTTGATTCCAATGGTTCCCAGCAGGATGACGCAATACATTTTACATTTAAGACATTTGCTAAACACCCTTAATGCACTTTAATGTTCCGGGCAATAAATTATTACTAGATCACGCACTATGCGAGTTTAAAAAAAAGAAGCTCTGCTCGAGAGGTAATACACACATCAACATCAAATCCTGTTAAAGTAATGTGCTAGTAAGTCGGCACGGTGACTTGGTGATTAGCACTGTCGCCTTGCACCCCCAGGGTCTGAGTTCGATTCCCGTCTCTGTGTGCATGGAGTTTGCATGTTCTCCCCGTGCTTGGTGGGTTTCCTCCGGGTACTCCGGTTTCCTCCCACAGTCCAAAGACACGAATATTTGGCTTAATGGTGTTCCCTAATTGCCTGTAGTGTTTGTACTGTACGTGTGTGTTTGTGCCCTTCGGTGAATTAGCACCCTATCCAGGGTGTACTCTGCCTCGTGCCCTAAGTTTCCTGTGACAGGGTTAAAGTGACTCTGAATACAGGATGAAGTGGTATTGATGAATGAATGAATCGCTGCTCTTGTAATATATTTTGATCATAATGTGCGGGAATATAATTACTATATGGACTTGTTGTTTGTATACAAAATATTCCCGCACATTATGATCACAATATATAATTACAGTCTATAATGTGATGCATCATGTAATATCAACGTTTTCTCTTATACAGTGGTGTGAAAGTGTTTTTCTTTCTCATTTGTTTTTGAATATCTCTGGATCTCGGCATGATGTCCAGCTTTTGAGGATCTTTTGGTCTACTTCACTTTGTCAAGCAGGTCTTATTGAAGTGATTTCTCGATTGCGAACTGGTGTGGCAGTAATCAGGTCTGGGTGCGGCGAGAGAAATTGAACTCGGGTGTTTTAACAGCGGTGGGCTAACACACTTTCGCACAGGACCGTGTAGTTTTAGTAATTTTGGTTTCTCTTAATAATAAAAAACCTTTATTTAAATACTGCATGGCGTCTTTACTTGTGTACTTGTGTTTACGCGTCATGTAATAATTACATTTTCTGCAGCAATAAAGTGTGAAAAACGTGCAAAAAAAAAGAAATTAGTAAGAGGGCAAACACTTTCTCACACCATTGTATATACTGAAGAAGTGCTATGTTTTTGGTATGTGCAAATACAGTAAAGTGTGTGTGTGTTTAGGTGAACGGAGTGGATCTGAATGGGAAGTCTCAGGAAGAGGTGGTGTCTCTTCTCCGCTCCACTCCAATGGGAGGCACTGTTAGTCTCCTGGTCGTCCGACAGGAGGAGGCCTTCCTGCCTCGTGAAGTGGTAAAACACACACACACACACACACACACACACACACACACGTTTACTTTCTCACTTCTGCAGTTCACATTGTTAATTGAATCACACCTCCTGACTATACGTCTGTCATGTGTATACATTTTGGCTGATTTCTCAGAACTGATCGAGAATCTGTATTTGGAATAATGAGGGTGAAAATTATGTTTTAAGTTATTGTGAAATATTTGAGTCTAATTTCCTCTGCCTTTCGCACAAGCTTCAGGGGCGAATGAGTTTGGATGCAGTGAAGATGTGTATTCTACATACTGTACACCGATAATCTTTATAGAGTGCAGTGTAATGAAAAGAAACTCAGAAAGTGTGAGTGTGGTGTGACATGTCTCTCTCGCTGTCTCTCTCACACACACACACACACACACACACACACACACACACACACACACACACACACACACACACACACACACACACACACAAAGCCATTTCCCTTTCAAGCATATAGGAATTCTTGCCCTTCTTTTGTTTGTCCTTATCTTCATCTCTCCCAGCTTTCTTTCGCTTTCTGTTCCAAATTCCTTCTTTCTCTTCTTCTTTTTTTTTGGTCCCTCTTTGCTTATGGATCGTTTTCAGTCTGTGATTTTCAAAGCTTTCAGTGTTTTGCTTTGAGACGGACTGAAAGAAAGAGCGAGTTGGACGCTTCATTACTCTCATTGCCACATTACCATTCAGGGAGCTTTGGCTCAAAACACCCTCAGTTCAGCTTTAAAGCATCTCAATAATCCATACCCTCATGTTCATAAAAATCAGATTAGTGAGACGTCATTCCCCAGAATGAAGGTTATTGCAGACAAAGCGGAGAGAGTGAAGAGAATGGTGGTTTATTCCGTCTGATGTTTTCAAAGCGAAAGAGAGACGAGGGCCACGAGTGGGTTGAGTGGATTTGGGTGAGATGGTTAGGTGATGGGGTGGGGGGGTGGGGAGGGGGGGGGGGAGTCTAGCTCGTTGGCTAGAAGAACGGTGGAACCAATGCCGCGTCCGTGCTCCTGAAAGTTCCAAATTAAGCTCGGTGCTTTTCAGGAACTCCAGACGGAGGTTATATGTTTGGAGCAGAGAGTTGGACGCTGTTGTTGTCTATCGTCTGGTGTAGCATATAAAGAGACCGGCAGTTGAGCCGCTCTTTTGTGGAGCAGCCAGAGATAAGCGATACATGACACGGTAATTAGCGCCTTTCAGACACAATGAGGTTATTGCCTCCTAATGGCGAGTGATGCGTTTTGTGATGTATAGGCACTAACAAGGACTGTTTAATATGGACTGCAGCCAGCGGCCAATGAACAAGTGAGGAAGTAAGGGAGTATAAAGTGCAGAATAAAATAGCGAAATGAATTGAAATGGCAAACATTTTTTATTGCTCATTTTCCTAATAGTTTTCCTCCATCAGCAGCAGATACAGTGCATCAGTGAGCCCAGCTGCAAAACCTTTGGAATTGTGTAACATTTTTTTTAATAGATGCCAATGAGGCTGCTGGAGGTCTTAACTACCCCTACCCAAGTATATTAATTTAATACACTCCTTCTAGAATATGGATCATAAAAATTATATGATCGACACCAAACCCAGCCTATATAATCTCAGGACATTAAATTGCTGAGGGATTTTTGACATTTCAAACTGGTGAGCTGTGACAGTGCCTTAAACTTATGCTGAAAAGTGGTTAATTATTTTGTGTGACATCATATACTGAGTGACATCATATATCGAGTGACATCACCATCAGTGATGTCACTGTTTGACGCTTCCCCCCGCCCCATCATCTTGGTCTCTTTGCAGACATGAAATTCCCCCCTTTTAAAAGTATGTCATACTGGATTGGTATGTCCCCTTTAAATACTGTCTTTCTGGCCCACTGTCTTTTGTATGGCACAAGGTGCTTGGGCCCGCTCATCGTTGCTTGCAACTATATTCCTAATTGTTTTCCTCCTTCAGCAGCAAATATGTAAGTGAGCCCAGCTGTAAAACAATTAGAATGGTGTAACATTAATATTTTACTTTTTTTTTTTTCTTTTTTTTTTTTTTTATAGACATTGATGAGGTTGTGAGTCTTGACTTACCAACCCTACTTAAGTTGCTAAAATGTCTCAATTCCCTCTATGGGGATTTTTGGGAGACCCAGTGGTTTGCTGATTAATTGGATGATGTCATCCACCCCTTGAACTTATTTGTCTAGAACAGCCATTCTGAAACATAACAAGGCTGCACCCCAGTGTGAAATGTGAAAATCTTCTCTGGTCATCCAAACCATCAATCATCAAACTCTTACCAACTATCAAGACTAAGATAAATAATTAATACTCTATTTAAAACCCATAACATTATTTTATAAGTTCTTCTTTCCTTTTACGTGTAAATACTAAATTATAAATATTTTATGGGAATTTTACACCTACTTACAAAATTTTCATCTTTTTATTTATTTATCAAGAATGAGGGTCTCCTTGCCCACCGTCAGTACCCTTACAGCCCACTAGGGGGCTGTGGCTCACACTTTGGGCAAGAGTGCTCCAGACAATAAAGGAAAACTGCATTGAGGCTTTTATAGTTGTTGTTTCCCACCTTATATTGAAGTTCAAACTTTATTTAATACTATGCTGTATAATAAAACTGCAGATATAACATTTTTAGTTTGCACGTCCCCTTAGAGCTCCTTTGAAAGTCTAATATGGCTTCGAATGGCATTAACAGAACTACTCATGCTATTTATTCACCTCGCGGCTTCCGCGCTGTGCATACGATTAGCCTTCTCCTGAGCTCGGGGGAGTACGGAGGCTTTGGGCAGATGCTCCTCCGGACAGACAGTGACTTAGTGAAAAGGGTGTCGGCTCTAACCTTTACTCACAGTGTGAGCAGGTCCACAGGGAGACGCTGAAAAATGAGCTCTGACGCTCGCGACCAGCCTCCGCCATCTAAAGGATGGGAAAGAAGACTAAAAGAGAGTGAAAGAGACGTAGAGACATGGAGAGAGAGACTCTAGTGAACTCCAAAGAAGCTCGGATCAATGGAGCGCTGCCCTTGAAGAGGAGTTGAAGAGAGGTTGAAGGGAGGATTGGTTTCAGTCGAGGGGAGTGAGAGACCAGTGCAGCGAGGACACAGCCGGGTTATGTTGGGGGAATTTACACAAACACTTAAATCTTGGCTAAGTAAGGAGATGCTGATATGGTGCGATCCTGTGTCGTGGTATTTATAGCACTCTGTTGCTGCAATTTGCCTGTATAGATCGAGAGAAGATAAGAGAAGTTTGAAGAATGATATTGCATGACTGTAAAGCTCCTGCGGGGTAAAAAAAAAAGAAAAAACAAACATAAAACCCTTACATGCTAAACAAGTGTTTTTGTTCTTTTTTTTTTTTTTTTTTTTTCCTCTATCCAATTTTCCTCATGATTAAGTCTGAGTCAATTCCTTCTTTCTTGTTTTGTCGAATAGCTTCCAGTCTGGGAATGTGAGGGCTGAATTAAATTTTTCTTCCCATCATAGGGCAGGGCAGACATTCTTAGAGGGGGGAGCGCACTCATCAGCCATTTTGTATACAGTACATAAGCTTCTCTAAGCATCCGATTGGCTGAAACGTCTCTGTGATGGACAGGAGAACGAGGACTACCATGACTTCCCACGTTGAATTTATGACCAGGAGTCTTCGGGTTGTACGAGCGTTGTCGAGATTCAGACTGGAGTTGATTCAGGAAGAATCCAGGCTTGGTGTTTTTTCAGCTCGGGATAGATACTGTATGAAGGCAACAGATGAGACAGCTGGGATAAGAGTCCGAGGCTCTGGGGCATCGGAAATCCCTGCCGATTAACGAAAATCTAAATCAGCAGTCCGAAATCCGAAACAAACCTGGGATAAGCGCAAGGACGGAGGGACCGCGTGAAGACACAACACTTAATGACATCTTCGCACTTTGTAGACACACACTCGCGCTCACTCCAAGGCCATGGCCACACATCTTTGAATTATTCATGTCCACAGAGGCAATTACCTCTCAGTCTAATATGGCCCGCAGCGTGCTAGGCGGCAGAGAACATTATAACAACTCGCCACACAATTCCGTCGCGTAAACAAGAACGCCGCTGTGGGCCACCTGACCACTATTGGACGTTTATCAGCACATTTTATCTTCCGGTGTGTTCGCCGCCGAGAATGCGTGCGTGCCGCTAAACCGCAGCGACGGGTGCACATCGCATATTGTCTTTCACACGAATACACTCTCTGTCTTATCTCTTTCTCGTTCTTTTGAGGAATAAATCAGTCAATGTCATGCCTCAGCAAGCACGCCGGACAGAAGGATGAGGAGGAGGAGGGGGAAAAGGAAAAAAAAAAAGGAGAAAATGAATCGTTCCACGAGCACAGTCACTGAATGCTTATTGAAAGTGACAACACCCAGGTTTTCACCTGTTGAGTCAGAATTGGCAGCAGCGAGCCCTCGCTACTAGAGAAAGGTTGCCTCAGCCGTGTCCGCTGTGTTCGGATCTGGTAATGAGCAAAAGCTCACCATGCAGCTCGGCTTTATTTAGCATCTGTTTGAATTTCGGTTAAGCCAGAGCGGTTTATTGCCACCGATACCATTTTAAAAGAGTGGCATTGAGAATGGGACACGTAAAAAAAAATAATAATAAGAAGAAAAGGCTGTGTGGCATAGTTACTGTAACTCTGCCAGTTTAAAAGTCGTCCAGGAAAACAGAACGCACAAAGCACCATATGTCACCGATCTAAACCTGTTACACCTTTAATCAGCCACATTTTTGATATCTACGCATAACAACGCACTTGTAGTCACAGTCCAGATGTAATGCGATAAATATCAAAGAGACAGTCTTGCGGTTTTCCATAAAGCACGCGCAGAATGCAAATTGTAAGCAAAAGCTAAATACATATATTTTTACGATAGGTTATGTCCACATAGTAAAAGGTAAGTCTGAGTTATGGGGGTTAATCTGTGCTGCTGTGTACAGCTGTTTCCACGACAGTAGTGATCACTTCTTAAGGATTCTACCTCGTGTCTGTTCAGGGAGTTTTATCTCGCTGGGAATCAATTATAAATCTTTATCCACATTTCTGTGTATTGCTTTGAGGTCATGTTTTTTTTTTTAACTAGGGTACTATTTACTATTTTATGTTTTCTTAGTACAGCAGAATACTGGATGCACAGCACAGTTTTTAAGATTTCCTTTCCTCCTAACACAATGGATGCAATTCGTGAACAGCTTGATAACACGTGTACAACATCATATACAAGATTGGCCATGAAAAATATATTGATATTATACTGATATCCTGATTTGTATACATTATAGTAAAAAAAAAAAAAAAGTTAGCCTTTCTCTTATTTACATTGACAGAATTATTCCGAACCACCCAGCTGTTTCTCTTTCACTTGCACATCTGCATCATTGTTGCGTGGTAATCCTAGGCGTTTGTGCAACCCGATGAAATCGGCCGCGGATCTGATGCAAAGCAGCTTGCCAGATCGTTGGATGGCGGAGCGAACGCGGCATCGTCTCAGTTCAGCAAAGAGTAGTAATTAAACACTGCATTAAAGTCCTCTTTATGATCAGATCGCACTTGTCAGAGATCCATTAGACGCCAGGGCTGCCAAGCAAAGAGAATTTTAATTGCGCAATTAATTTGAACACTGACAGTTGGATTTATGTTTTCCAGCACGGCCAGCTTCAGACAAATGCCTGACAGTGGAGCGTCCTAGCTTTGCTTATTGTCCATACGCGCTAAGCTCTGCTTCTGGACCTGTTTAGATTTGTGTTTTTAATTTTTTTTTTTTTCTTAACTGGGACATGTGCAGTTCATCGCCAAGGGAGTTTTAAGAGTTCCTGTCTCATGTCTTGTGTCATAGTAGTGCAGCGTGTATTATTTCAATGGGGATGGGAAGCAGGATGTTCTCACTCGGCTGCTCTTGAAATGCGCGACAGTTGAGAGAGAGTTTTGTTTGGAAAGTAAGTGTTTTGACACGTTGAAAGAAGGTCAAACAGCATATGTGTCGTTAAATCAACTTAATAACCCGGTTATACAAAATGTTCCGAAAATCTCGCGCAGCTCCGTGAACTTTTCTTACAGTCTTCCTTTTGTGCAATATCTAGGTCATTACGTTAGACCTTTACTGCACGCGTTCCCGAATGGTAACAATTATTCACAGTAGATGATATCTCACTTTCTTAAATAACTTTATACACAAGAAACATGTGCACACAGGCACACATACACAACCACAGTGTTTCTCAAGCGCCAAAAGGGAAAGGTCACGTCTTAACATTTCTGGCCCTAGTCATTTCCTCTGTGCTGAATGTGCAGGCCAAAAGGATTAAAAGTGAGAAGAACAATTTATTAAACTGTGAGCAAAGAATGAGACTCGTTCTTAAACCAGCTTTTATTGAGCGTATTGATGGAAGCACACTGAGGATAACTTTTAGAGGGTGCTAAGCTTAAGGAATTATTTATTAATATTGATGGACCCGCTGTGTGCTGGCTGTGGTGATGAAGTCTGTAGGCACACGCTGCGCCCTTTTTTTTAATTTTATTTATTTATTTATTTTTTAAAGCCCACTCTCACGGGTTGGTAGCAAGCGACTTTTTAAAATCATTAATTTTTTTATTCCTGATTTTGAGTGTGGCATGAAACGAGGGAATGTGTGGTTTGGATAAGATTTGCGGGACTGGCTTTTTTTATTTATTTATATATATTATATATATATTTTTCATATTTTTTTCATCTTTTTTTTTTTTTTGCCTCTTCAGAACTTCATCTAGTTCTGTGCCAGCTCTGAGACTCTGTCCCATTTCCACCCTGTCCTTTAGCTCACCTCAGCAGGAAGAGCCAGTGAGCTGTCCACAGTGTGATTTGAGACAAAAGTTAAGACGAAAAACTTAAGTGGGTGTCATCCATGCTTGTGATGAGCCAGGTCGGAGTCTGCAGTCATAGAGAGTGGTGTCTTTACCCCCCCCCCCCCCCCAACCCTCCACCCACCCCTCCGCTCAGCTTTAATATAATTAGCCGTCTTAGAGAGTTATGCTTTTGAGTTCTGCAGTCTGGATGAGGTCATATTCAGCAAGTTCTGCCTACAGTGTGCAAATAAGTTCTCTCCAGCCGATCCAGCCAACCTACTTTACCTTCAGGTGTCACTTCAGGTTCAGGGCAAACTGGGCTTTAGACAGAGAGGCGAAAAACAGAGTCAAAATCCCAGTGAACAGGAACAGGGAGATGTGTCTTTCTGACAGTGTATGAATTAGTATGGCGGAGAAGCCGAGCGGTCTCAGTCTACCTGGAAGACGATGTGGAAACTGGAAGGCACTGGATGTAAATCCCTGACAGGCAGTTTCCTTCAATGGAAATCTTACAAGATACAAATGATAATTTTTATTTATTTATTTATTTTTTACTATTTGGTACTGTTTCGGATACGTAAACGTTCAGGCGTATACAGTAGTTCTGCACAGTTCGGTTAAGGACAAGGAATATAACTAGACAAAGTAGAAACAGTTTTTATCATTGAATTTCACACACACACACACACACACACACACACACACACACACACACACACACACACTGGCATCGAAGTGTTTATGGAAATGTATATTATTTGTGGTTTTAACATTTTTTAAATGTTAATACTCTAAAGCTTTTCCAGAAATACAAAGACATTGGGACATTCATGTGAATATACAGTATGAGGGGCGTTCAAGTCAAACCGGGACAAGTGTTATCAGAGTAAAAACTCCTTTATTTCTCTATATATATCCCTGCTACTCTAATGCACCTAGACTTAGACACAACATCTCACTAGTGCTTGAATACCATCAACCCTGAAACCCCGGCCTCCCAGGAACTCCTTAAATGGCTCGAAACATGGAAATGGTGTGGAGCGAGGTCAGGACTGTTGCAATAACTCCCATTCGAGTTCCTGGGATGTGAGAGTGATGTTTGTGGATGATTGTGAGTACAGTTCCCACAGTCAAACTACAAATTGGTGACAAGTTATTTGTCTATTTTCAATGGTCAGGCGTTCCACTTGCTGAGTGTTAATAGGAGCATACATTTAACACAGTAATTTTCTATAAAAACCTATTATAGTAATATACATTTAATAATATAGTACTGTTGAGTTTATATATATATTTATTTATTATTATTATTATTATTATTATAAAAAAATTTCCCTTATACATAATTTCGACATATCCCATAATTAAAACCATTTCCATTTGCTGTATTTGGGATCATGTCGAGTTTAGTATCAGTACTTTTTATCGTAAAGTATGTACTGGATAGAATTTTACTTTTGGGTGCGAAAGTGGTGAAAGTGATTTGGACGCTCAGTTAAGCTTAAACTCGTCCTAAAGTGTCCTGGCACAGGTGTCTTCCAGGCTCTTTCACTCATCCACAGTATAGTAAATGCATGGTGCACCATGTTTACCAGCAATCACTCACACTTTCCTCCTCCTGCTTGATTGTTCCAATGGTCAGTGTGACATTTTCAGGTTGGAGCGCCAATCAAACCCCTCTTTTGTCTTCAGTGTCTCTCATTGTCTGGTGTCCCTGCTGTGAAAATTACCCTCATACCCATCTATCCCCCATGCTTGAGATGTTTAACTTCAATTGCCTGTCTTTTTTTTTTTTTTTTTCTCTCCCTCGGCAATCTTCCCCTTGTTTTCTCTGTCGATCCTTCTTTCTCATTTAGACGTTCTCTGTTCCAGTTTTGCAGACGTGCACCTGTATTGTTGATGACGGTTATTAGAGTTAGAAACGTGCCAAAAGTCGTGGCATGGTTCAAAGCGGATGAGCCAGGCGTTTTCAGTAATTAAGCCTACTGTTGCTAAGTGCACTGGAAGACAATGGTGGCTTGTTGATGGGAATTTTTTTTTTGTACACCAGTTTGGAGCTGGCACCTGTTTCAGTTTCGTACCTTTTTTTTTTTTGAGCAGATGTGGCAGTAATTAGCCTGACTGCTGGCATGGCGTTATTGTTGAGCACTGATAAACCAGCTGTTTTGGGCCATTTGGATGGACACGCATGGGCTGTTCTGGAAAAGCTCCTCTCGGACCGAGCAAGGCTGAACCGAATGGGATGTACAGTACACATTGCTTTAATCCATTGATGTTTGTCAGATGCTTTGATCAGTATAGAGATGATGAGAGGAAATGAGGATCGCCGTCTATCCCACCACATCATGAGATTATAAACAAGACTACAGGTAGAGAGCAAGTCTGTAAGATGTCCAGTATAGGTGTATTGTTAACGGGTTTTTAAAATGACGTTAGGAGTTCATAAAGCTATAGAATTAATTTAGTGATTAAAGTTTACAGCTAGAGTCATTGTTCCACACCCTGTCCTACTGTACCTGCAGGTCTTCCCCAGTCTGCGTGTTCAGCGAGGGTTAATTTGCATTACTGCACACATCGCGCGCCGCCTTTAAGATCCAAAATAGCAATTTCCATAACAATTCCACCCCGCGCCCCGCTGTTTGCCTACCATTCAAACGAAGCCTTGATACCGTGCATGCTAATGTGCGAAGTATAAAATTGGGATGCCATTAAAAATAGAAATACCTGATTGTGATTTTAAAATGGTAATCATGACCTAGTCAGGCTCGTTCAGGAATAATCTGAGAATTACTTTGACTGTAAGGACTCCCTGATTAGTCAATGTTAACAGGGCTGTGACCTTTAAGCTTACTTTTTTTTTTTTCCCTTTCACCTACTTTTTTTCCCTCATCCTCTCTCTCTCTCTCTCTCTCTCTCTCTCTCTCTCTCTCTCTCTCTCTCTCGCTGTCTCTAGCTTAATTGTACCTGAAAGCTTGAAATCCACATTAATCCGAGGTGTTTTATATGCACTTTTTTTTATCAAGAAGAAATTCATGATGTTAAAATACTTATCATGCACAAAACCCTTTTTGCAATTATATACTTGACTGATTTCTTTTATGCGCTTAAATTTATTTCCAGTGACCTTTATGTCTTTAGCCCATTCAGACGAGAGAGCGGATGAAACGCTGCTAATTGGTTCGGTCGTGGATGCGTAGGGGAAAGTCTGAGAGGTTGTGTGAAACAGAAACAATGTGCTTTCCCACCTCTACATTTTGTTCTTTACGTCTTACTGACAGTCTCTGTCCGCAGTCTCTCAAAGCCTTTTTTTTTTTTTTTTTTTTAAATTGTTCTAGCATGCACAGCTGAACGCGGGTTGGGCTACGAAAAAGGAAGGCATGCAATGAAGCATGAATCCAAACCCTGTCTGATTATAAATGAATTCATTACTACATTTCACAATAGTGTGTGTGTCTGTGTGTGTGTGTGTGTGTGTGTGTGTGTGTGTGTGTGGACGTTAAATGGTTTCCTGTGTGTTTGGATAGAATATGTGCTTTCAGTGTGATGGCCAGTGGAAGTGAGTATACCTATATAGCTCCACAGTGGGGTCCAAAAGTCTAGGATTTTTTTCGTTTTTCACTTAAAAGTTGAAATAAATAGACGATTTTAAAAATGTGAAATATTCAAGACAAAGAAAGTAAAATATTTAATATCTTGAATATTTAACAATCAATATTCTGCATTAATTCTTGGGTGATATTTAAATTAATTTGTAACTGCTTTGAAAAAAATCTTTTTGATTTAAAAATAATTTGTATATAAATATATATAAAGTCCATCCATCCATCTAGGGAACCTCTGTAGTCCAACTTGAAGGCCTGTGGTGTATCTTCTGTATTACCGTATTCATAATTGTAGTAGGAGCTCCACACTGTCAACAGTCTCACACTACGGCAATTTTAGTTTTATATCTCCAATCAAACTAATCTGCATGTATTTGGACTGTGGGAGGAAACCGGAGTACCCAGAGGAAACCCAGCCTAAATTCTCAGACTGCTGGATCTCCCTTGATATTTAAGTGGATAGCTCAGGATTTCTCTCTTAATCCATTGTGTGGTGCAGGACACGTAGACACCCTGTAGACCTATAAACCTAATAGATGCCTGTCTATTGTAAGACGCTTGTCTTATCATGGACCACAAAAAGATTGCTCTTAAACAAGCATTGTGAGATGTAATTGAGATTCAGGTTTATTTCCTTTGGCTATACACAGTATATAATGTGCGATAATGTTGAAGACGTTATCCCCCTGTGTCCACTCTAGCGGTTGCGCCGACCCTGTGGAATGTTTGGGAAAGCTGTATTTTTCGGTTGCCATGGAGGTTTTGGCAGTGATAGTACATCTGTCTGAACCTCTGGTCCTCGCTTCAGGAAATCCAGATTTAGCTTTTCTGACTCAGAAGCATGATTCAGCACCGACGCTTGGACCAGAATCAGACTCCGTCTCCAATCGGACTCGCTGATCTGCAGGATTTGTGGCGGTCTGGGAAAACCCTATGCGTGGTCAAGTGTAACATTTGTTTTCTATTTTAGAACGCGAAAAAAGAAAGGGGCTTTCCTGAACACCTTTTATTAAATAATCTGTGTACGAGTTTCCCCCGGATTGCTTGGCAGTTTATTATCACATCAATTTTTAAGTTAAATTACATAACCACTGCAGCAACCTATTTATATATAGAGAGAATTTAATAATAATATATATATAATATATATTAATATATAATATATATATATAATATATATATATATATAATAATAATAATAATACTAATTAGTTTGCTTCAAATAGTAATGCATTCTTACTTAATTTTGGATGAACTTTTGACATGTGCAAAAGTTTGAACACCTTTATTTACATCCTCCAAAGCAATATCATTCACTTTGTGCAAAAGTAAAGAATGCATGTGTTATGATGCATTACCACCAGTGCTTTATTTAAAAAATGTTGCATATATAATCCAGGAATTATTATTTTTTTTAATGAACAGCATGTCATTATTTTTTTTTTGTTATTTCTTTGCTATATGATGCACCGTTTCTAAGCTTTAGGTTGCCTTAGGTGAAGCAGCTGTTCATGTGTGTAAGGTGTTACTATAGAAACGACAGCATTTTCGCCCAGGTGTTTAAATACAGTATAAACCTGCCGTTTATCTTACAACCAGAAAGTCGGAATATATACAGTAATAGAACATTGCTTCTGATTTTTAACTCTGTTGTGGTGCAGTATAAAGGTTATAATAATTTGTTAGAGCTTCAGTGTATACAGTGTTTTTAAAAAAAAATGACAATATATTAATTTTAAACCATCATTCTGGAGCTGTTCGTCAAAGGCCACTTTGTGTCACATACCGTATATCCTGTATCGTCCTTGTACATTGTGGCATTTTATATTTGTCTTCCTGTGACCTTGCTCCCTTCTCACGTCACCTTCAGATACTGTTCACCGCCCTCTTCTCCCCAAGTCCTGCATGATGCTTTAATGTCATCATCCCTGAAAAACCAGTGTTAGTCATGACACTTTAAATATCATCCTTTCCTAAAACCTCGTTCGACACCTCATCAGGGTGTCGTATTCAGCCCCTGACACCTCAGAGCAGAGCTGCTTGTGAATCCTCTCTCTCTCTCTCTCTCTCTCCGGAGTCATTGACAAAAACCAGGCACGGCAGACAAAGAGCAAAATCAATGCCTGGAGAAAGACAGGCGGCATTCAGGTCTGCGAGCATGCAGTCGCTTTTGACAGCTGTATGGTCGAGAAAAAGAACGTCTGAGTGTGTGGAAATGGTGAGAGAGAGAGAGAGAGAGAGAGAGAGAAAACGGTATTTTAATGGTGGTGGGGGTGTTTGGGTGGAGGGCGATGGCAGGCTCTCTGCCTCCACCTGTCTCCTCCTCCTCCTCGGCTACCTGAGTCCAGCTATTGTCTGAGGAGAGCTGTCTGGGTTGCCATGGCAACTGTGTTGGAATGAATTGGCAAAGGATGGGTTAAAATGAACTCTGGTGCTCTGCTGCATCCTAATAACTCGACTGCATCTCGAGCTCCCTTGCTTCCTCGCTGCAGCTGCATAGGCCAGACGATTGGCATTCTCCAGCATGCTTTGTGGTTTATTATTATTTTTGGTGTGCATGCTTGTCGCTTTATGCTTTAGATCGGTGTACATGCCTTATATTTTAGCAGGATTGTTGCTAAAAGTGTCGTCGTTGCCGAACAAGCCAAATACTGTACATAGGGAAAATGAACATTTAAAAAACATTATCTACATGATTGCTATTTCACACACAGCGTCATCTCTCCCTCTCTTTGATGAACTTGTGTCGACACATCTGGCGTTCTGCATGTAATTGTTTAATTATGTTAATTCCCCGCATGTATAGAGACTTTTTTTTTAGGGAAACCCCGTGGTTTACAGTTGCCAATATAAAATACGCCAACATGGCGGGTAATTATTTTTGCACACGAGACGATTATGCAATTTGTTATCCTTCCAGTATGCGTAGCGGCTTGGGAGAATGCTTAACTTGCTCAGATTTGCTGCTAAATATATTTACTCTGAACATGGCACAAGTAATGTAGGACTTGGTTTTTGTTTGTGAAAATGTCAGAGATATGGCCAGTGTGCCATCACGTCATTATCAGAATAATTATCAGGTGTATGTCAATTTTACTATGTCGCAAGCGTTCAAGAATTCGAGCAGCTCCTGAGGCAGAACACGTAAGTGTTTAGACATGCCGGCAGATTGACTGTTTCTACCACGCATTTATTAAGCCGGCTCCTTCCTCCACATGAGTGATTGAAAGGCCATCTAAAATATTTTCATGTTGTTTTGGTAAAATATATTTTTTACACTATGACACACGAGTACAAGTGTCAGAAAAGATTATTGGCAGAGGAATTTAGTCAAAACCTGATATTTCATCATTTTTACTGATTCAGACACAACAGTTTCCCAGCCAACTGCACACAGAAATATGATATACCATTACCGTTCAAGTCAAACTGGAACTTCTGATGAAATTTCTTGTGAATGAAGGCGTGAAAAAATCAGACGGCAATTATAGACGACTTCAAGCCTGAATGTTTTAAAAGAGGACGTACGTTCGTGAATGACGTTCCGGGCCGAGGTGGCTCAGAGCCCACTGCACTCGTTCCAGTGAACGTTCAGAGAGTGGAACACCTGATCCCTCATAATCGAGAGATTGTCACCAACTTGCGGAAGAGACGCGTGAACTGTACACACACCATTGGCACGTTACAGGAACTCTGCTGGGAGTTTTTGCCACATCTCACCATACAGTCCTGACCTCGCTCCAAATTGCATTTCCACATGTTTGGTTGCCATGAAAGGAGTTCCTGGGAGGCCAGCGCTTCAGACATGAGTCGGGCAGTCTGATCATGGCTCCCGGAGGACGGAGAAAACGTTCTACCTTGATGGTACAGATGTCGCCATTAAAAACGCATGTTTCGAGAAAAGGGATCCCGTGACTTGCCGCGGCTTTGCGCGGCTGCGTGCGGGAAGGGGTGAAAATGCCCTTCATTACCTGTAGGGGGCAGTCGTGTTTCAGTCTGACGTATTGTGTGTTCAAGCACTAGTGAAACGCTGGGATGAGTGGTGTTATTTAGGAGTTCCTGGGAGGCAAGGCGTTCAGCCCTGAACTTTGTACCTACTGTTTGCAAAGATGTAGACTTCTATGCAAAAGCAAAGGCGTGATCGGGTCCCTGTTCAGCCCAAGTGTAAAAACACCGGCTTACACTTCTAACCATCAATGTAAGTTGTAAATGAGGGAATTAAAAAAAAAAATGCCCAAACAGATACATTATACACTTGAACACAAAGGCTTCATAATTACTAGTGTACATGTAAAAGTAGGACAAATCGACAAAAGCAACCTTGGAACGCCGGTGCTCACCCACCGCATCGACGCGTTCTTTACTTCCTACCGATTTGACCTTTCGATTCGGAGCCGCATTCAAAACAGGGACCATTAGACTAATGGCGGTTTCAGTTTCACATAAACATTATGACCAGATACCCAACCTAACACAGATATCTTACTCTAGTCCGTTGTTATAAATGATGCAATAGCTAAAAATAGACGCGTGCAGAAAGTTGTACATTTCTCATTCCTGTGGCTGTGAGTGTGACTTTTAGTGACAAGGACACGGCAATGGAAACAGACCAGGAGCTCCAGCCTGGAGCTAAAGGCTAAAGTTCCTCTGCTGGAGTTCCTGAGTGGAAATCGCAGCTATCGCGAGCAGCCTTGCGTGCAGTCTGATCCATTTGTCATAAACTAACAGCAGCCTGACCGGTTTGCTCCGTGCATGAAATATGGACTATTGTAGCTCCACGGACATTTTTCTTTTCTGTCGTGCTTAATGCGCTCTCAGGAGTTATAAAAGTGCGCTTTGGTTTAATATGTTTCTCAAGTGGGATATTATGTTGAAGATATTTCTCTGTCTCTCCTCCATTGTAGAAAACGGAGGACGATGACTTGGTGCTTACTCCCGATGGAACACGAGAGTTCCTGACCTTCGAGATTCCTTTGAACGATTCGGGTTCGGCCGGGTTAGGGGTCAGCGTAAAGGGCAATCGCTCGAAAGAGAACCACGCTGACCTGGGCATCTTTGTTAAGTCCATCATCAACGGAGGAGCCGCTTGCAAGGTAAGCATCGTCTCTTAGAATTAGTGCAGACGCCTTCTTTTCCGATATAATACTAATGGATCGATCGCGCGGCCTGTCCCTGTCTCATCAGGATGGCCGATTGAGGGTGAACGACCAGTTGATCGCCGTGAACGCAGAATCCCTGCTGGAAAAGACCAACCAGGAGGCAATGGAGACTCTACGCACGTCCATGTCTATTGAGAGCAACAAACGAGGCTTGATCCAACTCATCGTGGCCAGGATGGTGAGCGGCAGGAATGAGGTGAGTGTGCGAGATAAAAAGTCAAGGTATTATCTTCCATCACTGAACCCGAAAATATTATGACAGGCAGCTGTGGCGTCTGAAGCTCACACGGTTCGTGTCAACATCCTTTAGTGTTTAGGTAAATTCCACTGGTTTTTAGACAGAGCTCTGTTTATGATTCCTCAGCGGGCCTGACTGGCAGCCAGAGTCCCGCACTATGCACAGAGTGTGACTGCAGGAAAAGTGAATTAGACTGAGGAGTTCTTATCAGGTCTGAGAGAGAGAGGGCTGAGTGAGAGAGGAAGAGGCGAGGGGGAGGATCGAAAGCAATTCTGCTTCAGAATATGCTCACACTGATCTGGAATAAGATAAGAAATGGATCTATGAAATATCACACATCAGGCGTTATTTCTCCGCTTTTATGCGCCCCTTCCTTTCCTCAAGCTGTTTTAGAAAAAGTAAAGATCCAAGTAAATAGAAGTTGCCATGAAGTTGATGATTTAACTCACTGGTGACAAACACACTAAATCATCGTCATACTGTTCGCACACGTCCACAATCCCCCCCCCCCCCCCCCCCCCACACACACACACCCTTCCAGGCATGTTGCTCGCTCTAATTCAGGTCGGCTTACTGGTGGGTAGGATTTGATTGGTGCCTGTTGCTGCCAGCCCGGACCTCATGCTGTTTCTCGGTTTCATCATGTCCGTGTACATGTCTCGTTTTTTTTTTTTTTTTTTTTTTTTTAAAAGGAGGTGGGGGGGATTTTAAAAATTAAAACTAAGAGCAAGGTCATCTGTCCCCTCCAGGGCTGCCAAGAACCCAAGGTCGCTTCTTATCTGTCCATCAAACGCTTGTTGGGTTGTTTGGTTCTCTGGCCTGGACCCCTGCTGATTACAAAAGAGGAACACGGTGTGGCTGTAATGAGAGACAGAGAGAGGGTGAAAGTGGGTGAGAGAGAGTGAAAAAGTGAGAAAGATGGATACCGAAAGGAAGTGGATAGATTGTCATGGTGGATTCCCTCGAGTGAAACATGGGTATAGAGAAACAGACCGAGGGCGAGATGGAGAAGGAAAAGTGAATTGCCTGTTGGGGATTTTGCTTCTGGGAGACGAAAACCAGTTTGCCACTGTTAGACAATTTCAGGATACCAAGATCCATCTACACTGTGAAATTTAAGTTATTAACTAGACTATATATATATATATTTTTTTTTTTGCATTTTGGTGCATGCCTATTTTAATCCAGGTGAAAATGTAGCATAATGGTTTCATAATGACTCGCGGGATCAAAATCATGGCGCAGACGCACACTGACATCATTTAGCTACTGCATAGCTGACAGTGTACTCGAGGACAGAGTGCTGGTGAAATATTATGATGGTGTGTAAAGGCACATAACCCTTGGAAATTTGGTAAGGTGATGTCATAAGTAATGACAGGTACTTAGTAATAGTAGTAGCAGTTATGGTTGTTGTAGCAGAAGAAGCACCAGTAGTAGTAGCAATAATAGTGGTTCTAGTAGTAGCACTGACATCACCAGTCGTACTGTATAAGTAGTATTAACAATAGCAGTAGTAGCAGCAATAGTGGTAGTATGAGCATCACCAGAAGTAGAAGTGGTTTTATTCGCCATGCGTTCATGCTCTTAGCCCTCGCCATCCCAGTCCAGCGTAAATCAAATCCATCCTCATTACAACAGCACATTAACGCAAAGCTAACAGCAGACTCACTCCATATATATAGAAGTCCATCAACTCAAGTGATTGTCTAACGCTCACCATCATGACAAGAATCCGCAGTAATACTGTCAGTCATGGAGCTGCAGATACAGTGTACTGTAGTTAAACCTGAATGGAAACACTGGGATTAGGTTTCTCTGGCACTCAGTATGAAGAGCGGTCATCTCTTTCGAGATCTTCTCATCTCTGTCAATTTTTTAAACAAACAAACAAAAAAACTATATACTTTAGTACCTGGGCTACGTAAGCTCAGGTTCATGGTTTAGACTAAGAATTGCTACGAATATGCATCCCGTGATATGTCGTGTGAAGATCGTGGCTCGTCAGGGACTGACTTGTAGTGATCCATAGCAGGCCAATGCTTTTTTTTTTTTTTTAAATGATAGTGTCTGCTGAAGGTGAACCATATATTTTCATATGATTGTTCGTGGTCAAGGCGGCACGGTGGTGTAGTGGTTAGCACTGTCGCCTTGCACCTCCAGGGTCCGGGTTCGATTCCCGGCCAGACTCGATTCCCGTTGCTGTGCGCATGGAGTTTGCATGTTCTCGTCGTGCTTGCTGGGTTTCCTCCGGGTACTCCGGTTTCCTCCCACAATCCAAAGATATGCAGGTTAGGCTAATTGGTGCTCCCAAATTTCCCATAGTGTGTGTGTGTGTGTGTGTGTGTGTGTGTGTGTGTGTGTGTGCCCTGCGATGGATTGGCACCCTGTTCTCGTGTCCTAAGTCTACTGGGAAAGGCTCCAGGTCCCCGCTACCCTGAATGCAGGATAAAGCGGTATAGACGATGAGTGAGTGTGTGTTCGTGGTCATCGTCTTTAATCATATGCAGTCAGACCTGGTCTATTCTGCTGCCGCTGCTTTACTCCTAATGCATCCTCTACTACTGGTACTTCCACTGCTTAATACTATATTTAGTACCATTGCATTTTTCCCCCCACTATGCCATCACACACACCGGTCCACACAGGTAATGATGTACAGTATGATTGGTCATCACAGTTTCTGATGTTGCACAATAATTAAATAAATGCTTCACGGCACTTGTGCTTTGCAGCATGCATTCCTATTAGTTGTGTTCATGCAGCTCATTTCAATTGAATTAATTTTCTATTGGAGCTTTAGCCTTCACTTATTTGTGTAAAGACTAGAACATGTGAGCAGGTCACAGGGGCATCAGTGTTCATGTTTCTCCATGTTCGTTTTTAATGGAATGTGACATTAACATCCGCACAGTTCATCTTCCTGGGTTAAATCATTCCACATTCGTTTTACAAGGGCCGTTCGAGTCAAACCGGGACTTAAATCCTCTGCTAAATTAACGCACTCATCCCTGTGTTTCACTACTGCTTGGATACCATGAAGGTAAAAAGTTTTCTCAGCACACTGGAGAAATAATCAGACTGCGTGCTTCACGTCTGGAACGCTGGCCTCCCAGGAACTCCTTTAATGTTTTGAACATGTGAAAATAGCTTGGTTCATGGTCAGGACTGTACGGGGATGTGATATGAACTCCCAGCCGAGTTCTTGTAAATGTCGATCGGCCTTACGTCATTCACAACAGATTCATCCCGGTTTGAGTTGAACGTAGTTTAGTAGTTAAACTAGAATGCCACCTGTGCCACTGCTGGGCTCAGGAATGTCTTCCAAAAACAAAAAAAATCTGTGGTCTGATTAATTGTGATAGTTTCTGTCAGTAACTGTGAATATAAAAAAGCGCACCTTTAGCTTGTTGTATTTAACGTTAAAATGCGAATGTGTGGTAACATCACTTTGTCTCAGGGGAATTTAAGCACTTGTGGAAAGTTTTCTGATAAGGAACATCGTGTGGGTGTTTTGTTAGCACTGAGCTGAAAATAACAGCAGCAATACACAGGTATATACTTTTCATGTGGTGTCTATAGAAACCACACACAGTTGGTTCTGTGAAATTTCAGAACGTATGATTATATACGCGTACTACTAAATACTGATATTTTGCAAAAAAAAAAAAAAGCGGAACATTTTTCGGGAGTGGTGTGTTAGTGGGTCCTTATTGGTTAAACCATAGTTATTTTAGGGATGTTCAGGAAACCCCAGGTGTGTAGTAAGCAAATCCAGTGGACAATCACGACCATTATTATGTTGTTTAATTAATATTGGGTTCTTATAGTTATTAGTCTGTTTGACTGTCGTCGTTTCGGCTGCTCCCGTCGAGAGGTCGACACAGCGGACCCTCCAATTCGCACAACGACTTGGCACAGGTTTTTTACGCCGGATGCTCTTTCTGGGGCAAATTCTCCCATTATTATAGAGGCTTGGGACCAGCACTGCACACAGTGACTGGGGTTTGGGCATTGGGTGAACCTGTGCCGTCCGCATGGCAGGCGAGCCACCAATCCCCCGTTTAACTGGTTACGTACAAAAATTCAAATCAATTAAAAATGTGTTGGTTAAAGGTTAAGGGACAAACTCTATGGTTGGACTAATGACCCAAATTAGTATTTTACTAACTGTTGTATCGGAATAATGATAAAATCTTATCTGAGAGAATACGTGTAATATTGATTTCTTTATTATTTAAATCTGTTTAAGAAGTCTCACGTTGTAAAACGTTTGCAGATCTCCTGAATAAATAGGTGAAGAGGTGATTGTACCTTTTTATATATTTACATTGTTCACAGCACACTGCTGCAAAGCCGCTCTAATGGTGCTTTATACAGAACTGTAGCTACCATGTTTATCCTGACTCACAGAAAAACAAGAATTGATTGATTTCTCATAGACATGTCAGTCAATGTGCATTATGTTAAGGTTAAGGACACTTCCTGTGTCCTACCTCCGCCTACTTTTATTATATCTATTTTATTATAATAGTTGTGTGTGTGTGTATATATATATATATATATATATATATATATAAAACCAAAAGTTTACCAATTACTTTTTTTATTGGAACTTTAATATTTGCTTATTATTTTGCTATATATATATACAGCAAATATATGTTTGCTAATATATGTATATGTAATATATATATATATATATATATATATATATATATATATATATATATATATATAATGTGTGTGTGTATGTATATATATATATATATATATATATATATATATATATGTATATGTATGTGTGTGTGTGTGTGTGTCCCAAGCGCGCACACCTAAATTATGCATGAGGAGAATGTTTTTTTTTTTTTCTTCCTTGTTTCCCCACATCGAGCTGATAGGATTTATTTCTTTATTTATTTAACTGAAATGGAGATGTTGGTTCCATTGTTCCACACGGCTCAGCAGATTGAGAGCTCTCTCCCCGTAGGGACCGCTTCATAAGTGGAGACTTTCATGCAGAGCGTTTCTCTCTCTTGACCACATGAAAGGCAGTGAAATTGATAGAATTATGAAAGCAGAACCCTAGAGGAAGTGCCGAAAGTATCTGACTGAAAAGTTTTTCCTTCTCTCAAAGTGTTTCTGCAAATTTGCCCTTTCTCCCCCCATATCCCCCCCCCCCTCCCCGTACTCCCCCTAACCTGTCTTTTCTATGAGGACTCTTGAGGTATGAAAGCAGCTGGCATGAAGGCCCCTGTGTGCTGGCAGAAACTGTGTCCTACATGACTGACAGGCCCAAAAGAGAGCCCCTGTCTTCCTTTCCCGGCACAACAAAAAAAGCACTACAGATATTCTGAAAGCAAGGAAAAACTTTCTCTGAATGTCATCGTTATGTAAGAGAACGTGAGGCCTGCGGTGCGCATGCAGATGAGGTGGCGAGGCTCGTAGCCGTATGATGTTGATGCAAGCCGACGAGAGGAAGGAAACACCACGGCCGCCAGACGAGGCCGTCTCGCTGAAGAAAAGGCCTGATCGATGGCGTCTGGAGAGCACCATCAATCAACGCGGCCAGTAAATTATGGCTGTATTAGTATTGAGTCGCTCCAGATCTTTGGAGGAAGTTCAGGGCGAGGCTTGCTGAGACACAAACAAACAAGTACTATCAGTGATGGAGAAAGACCTTCCAGTCTGACCTAGCCCATTTGATCTTCCCAACATCAGCACACATCCATCCTAGCCATGTCACTGGTGTGACCCAGAAGAAATAACAGGGTGATGGATGGGATCATTGAACATTGTTTATTGTGACTGAATCTGAGCTTGTGTGCGGTAGAAAAGAAAGAAAAAAAAACCTTCACATGGTGCAACTTTGACATTAGAACATCTAAGAGCACAAAAGAAGTTTTGGCGTTTTAATGTGGAAAGGTAGAAAAACATATTGAAGGATTTAATTCCAACTGGGCAGCGGGTGTTTTCTTGACATTTTGACAGCTGCTACATACAGTATGAGTACAGACTGAATTCACACTTAGCTAACAAAGTTTTAGACGTACTGTATGTAGGCAGACGGACTGTTTTCCCCATCATACTTGTTAATCTGATTCCCCTGACTGACTGTCTATACTTAGTGTAGTAACATAAAGAACTTGTCGTGTAATCTGAAGGTTTTACAGACCAGCAGAGTGGAACAAAATGTGAAAGACGCCAGTTTTAATGTTAATCATTGGACTAGAATTTAATTTAAAAAAAAAAGTGATCAAAGATGTGGGTAATTTGTCAAGATAATCTGAAACGTCTAGCATTGTGTTTTGTAAATGTTCTAGAGCGGTACGAGACAAATTCGAAATCTATGGAAGTATTAAAGCGATCAATATCACTGCAGAGGAACATAAAGCAACTTCGTGCTACATATATATTGTTGCTTGAATTAAAGGTCTCAGCTCCACCATTAATGAAATGAGATCTCGCTTGAATCTCAGAGCGCGCGGAGCACTGATACAGACGAAACGGTAGAATTAGTGTGATGCAGCGTAATTACAGGATTTCTTCATTATTTTGGTTACATTTTTTTTTTTCTACCAGTGAATTTTCCTAATCTAATTTATACACACACACACACACACACACACACACACACACACACACACACACACACACACACTTTGCTGTGATTTAGTGATGATCCATTTCTACAGCCCATTGATGAGCCGCACGGTATTTCGCTTTAATCCATCCGCATCAGCACATGCTAATGTACTTTCTCCAGGCTAAGAACAAAAGCAGGAAGGATGGAGGGATAGAGGGGTGTGATGAGGGCTAATGACCTGGCTGAGCCTCTGTAAAGGGTTTTTTTTTGCATCACATGCATGCGGCATATTAAGACCTGTAATTATGTCCAGAGAGGAGAGGGCAGTGTGCTTTAAGCCTCATAAACAAGGGCTGTCGTGTCCAGACAGGCTCTCTGCGTGTTATGGCAGACGGAATAATTTCACTGCTGTTTGACACAAGTCTTGTTTAAATCTACATAGCTGAACATTTTTGGGCATTCGAATGTGAAGCATATGAAAATTATCTGAATAAATGCATTTATTTATCCATTTGTTTGTTGCTTAGTTAATTACTGCATCTGTCTATCTTTCTTTTTTTCTGCCTGAAATAACATTCGATCTGAATTCGTCTGGTAACGTTATACCCTGTGCAGTTAACTTATTCTGCAAGAAGAAACCAGAAAGACTTTTAAAAGTTTTAGCAAAAGAATCTTGTGTAAAATCTTGTTCTTCTGGCCAAGGCCATGTTATAATGTGATTATTTATTTATTTATTTATTCATTTCATTTATTAATTGCTATTATTATTTATTAATTTATTTATTATTATTTATTTATTCATTTATTTATTAATTGCTATTATTATTTATTTATTCATTTATTTATTAATTGCTATTATTATTATTTATTTATTTATTTAATGTTATTATATGTATCTATAACATATATTGGTTCGTATAAATTAGTTAAATGTTTAATGTTCTGCCATGAAATAGCCTGTGAAGCTGATATGGCAATAAACCCTAATCCAAACAAACAAAAACCGTACCCAGTCAGCATATTGAAGTCATTTTTTACATTTATTTCCGGTTTAATTTGAAATGACTGGAATTGGGTTAAACACCGTCCAACACATCATTAAAACCTGGAAGGATATGGTACTAAACTGTCAACTTTGAAAAATGAGGTCACTTAAAAGCTTAAAGAAGTTGCATCATTTAAAAAAGAAAAAAAAAACTAGCATGGAGATTAGAGTAATGTAAAAAGATCTGATGAGTCCAGATTGACTGATGACTCTATTCAGGAGAGACGGGCGTGTCGGGGTACGAAGGGGAGTGCTCGTTATGCACCCGTCATGCTTCGTGGATGCTGTACAAGCCTCTATGATCTGCATTTGGCTCCAGCTCAGCACCGTTTTATGGCAATAAAATGAAGTCAGCTGACGACCTGAATGACCAGGGTTTCACATGGATGGAGAATTTCTTCCCGGACGCATATTCTGAGCTTCGAATTATGAAAGAGCATGTCAAATCCAAGCCGTGATCGGAGCCTAAGGTGGTTAAACGAAGTGCGGTATTTCTTTTGGCCAGGCAGTGAATGTGACACTTGAACCGTGGTGATAAACATACAGTACTGTATGACTGGTCGAGCTCTAACACTAATATAAATTCTGTCTCTGGCAGTATAGAATGAGTTTTAAATACTCACCCATCAAGACCTGCGAATCTTATGTGCTGCTTATCATCATGTCGGGTTCTCAGTAGACTTGGGGGCTAATCGTCAGCCTCCTCACGAGGGCACCGAGGCCACGCGTAAACAACACAAGAGCATCAGTAGTGCCAAGACGGGGTACACCCTGGACAGGGTGCCAATCCATCACAGGGCCCACACACATACACACACTCACACACCCAATCACACACTACGGGCAATTTAGGAACGCCAATTAGCCTAACCTGCCTATCTTTGGACTGTGGGAGGAAACCAGAGTACCCGGACATTTCTAATGCTTAATCTATTCTGAGGCAGATGATGTGGGTGGTGTTAAGGTGAGAATGCGACAAATAAACATGCTACTGATAAAACAGCGCTTTAGAGTTAATGTATTATTATTATTATTATTATTATTATTATCAAACTTTGAAAATATCTGTAAGTGTGTAACTTGTCTGCTGTCAAAGCTATATTTTATCAGATCTCATTCCCCGAGATTAAAAAGTTGATAAAACACACCTCCGGTTTTACAACGGAAAGCTCGCCGAGGTCAGACCTTACAATAAGCCTGAGTGGCGTCTTCACAGTGCCGTTGTAATTGCATTGACCCGGGCCACGCGACTCGAGTCTGCTTTCCTCATGAAGCCAGCCTAGATGAGTCGTCAGCTCCAGACTTCATTAAATTTCTCATTTATAATAAATAGTACAGAGTCCCCTGGCTAACAGCGGCACCGGTGCAGACACGGAGCCGATCACCTCCACGCTGGAATTGACTCCATCGTCTCGGTCTCGGAGTTACTGCTCACGATAACCGCGCTTCTAACAAACTGGCATTTTAATAAACACCCCAGACTCCATGATTTGTATTTATACATTTTCATCCTGTGTAGTCTCAGAGCATCGCTATTCCTCCCCCCCATGCCCCCCCCCCCCTCCATTATTCCCTGCTAGCACATGTGAACCGGGTGGACACAGGAAATAATTTAAATGATTGAGTAATTAAATAAAGCACCAGTTAGTTCTCTGCTGATGCGTACAGCATTCTGTGTCCTCTTTCATGCTTAGCTAGGGGTGTTAATTTATCTAGAGTGCTATCTCATTCGACCCGCTAATTAGCGTTATTAGAGTACAAGCTAAGTGATGATGATTTTTTTTTTTTATGCTGAGAGTTCACTTATTTTTATCAGTGTTAATACAGAAGATTCTATAGATGTAATACTTTAATTGTATGTTCATCTCTCTCTCTCTCTCTCTCTCTCTCTCTCTCTCTCTCTCTCTCTTTTTATGCACATGGAGACAATTTGAGAAAAATAAATAAATTAAAGAGGCAAAAGGGCCCGGTTAGTTTAAAAGTGAAGTAAAATTGGTAAGATTTCCTCTTTACTGCACCACAGACTGCTGTTAAAACCTTCTGCTTAATTGTATTAAATATGATTAATGTTTAAGCGTGAGGTAGGACAGATTATGCATAAACGTGAATAATAAGCACGTTTGTAAGAACATTGTTTCACATACTCATTACAAGAGAAATTTGACTAAAATATTAATCATCATTTGTTTTTTCATATTTTCCAGCACTGGAGAAGTTTTAATAATGTTTTTTTGTTAGTTTTTTTTTTTTCTTCCCCACCCAGTTTGTAACTTTGTACACTGTCCTGACTATATATTATATTACTTATTTATATTCATCTTCTTTTTTTTTTTTAAGCACGTAATAAAACACAACGGTGCGCACTGTTGGGTAAATAAGCCGAAACGTGTTGATGTGATGCAAAGCTGGCAGGATCTTACAGATGTTAGAGCCACTGGATCGCAAAATACTAACCGAACATCCCCTGCCTTTGGACCATTTCCATCCCAAAGATGATTATTTTTCTCTAACCGCACACACCAAAATGTAATAAACGTCTTTATTAAAGAACTTTTTTTTTTTTTTTTAATAGTTTTTTTTATTTTTGAGATTGGAGGCCGTGGTGCAAATGAGATGTTGCTACCGAGGAAAAAAAACTAAAGTTATCTCACACCTACAGCCTTCTCCATCCTTCCTTGTAATAGAACACCTGTCACACTAATTTTTTTACTCTCACACTTTTTATTATACGTGCTAAACGACTAAATACACCGGTGTGAGCGTACATGCCGGGATGTCATTCACTTGTCAAACCGACAGATAAGCGCAATGACAGGTGGATGGCAAGGCAGGAAGAAAAATGGCTTAGGAACGGAGGTGTTTAATAGCAGAATGTAGCTGATATTCTGTTTAAAAAAAAATCCATTTTACTAAACGATAGTTTAATCAACACCTGATGAGATCACCATATCGAAAAATCTGCCAGTGCACTCTACTCAGAAGTAATGTAAAGAACAGCTGGAGCAGGATAAAAATATTCAGTGACTGTCGTTTCTTTACATAGACTGTTCTCTGGACTCTGGTCGTGTGTTTAATAAACTCCATGGAGACTAATTCAGCCTGCGATTCATCATTATTGGGCTCGGTGGTATTATATGTGGCAGACGTGATCGCCAGACAGGACGGCGAATATTTTGATTGCTGATCACGATTCCAGACCCTTCTGTCATTCCATACTCTAACCCGGACCGTATCTGAGTCTCTGTCCCTGTCTTGTGTGTTAACACTTGCTAGCTCTGATTCTGTTTACCTATTCGCACTCAGCTCACAGGGAAGGTGCCAGCCAACGGAACGAAAGCAGCTCTCGATTCTCGTCCTGGATGACTCTCAGATGTTTCCAAAGAGGAGCATTAAATATCGTCAGGAGGTGCTTTCCAGGCGCTTTTGGTCTCCTGTTGCTGCCATTACACGAGGGGATATTAACAGACTCGCGCTGTTGAATGGAGAGCGGCTTGGTTTCATAGTGTCTGTGTGTGTGTGTGCTCACTATTTCACACTACACCGAGGTCTGCTCAGACCCTGTCGATTTCCACCCACTCCATCTTTGCGAGTTATTGAAGTTGCCAGTTTCTAGAGCCAATCCATTTCCACCTCTCCCCAGTGTCGATGTAGTGTCTCTCTGTTCATATACAGCATATTACATAAGAGTCTGTGTCTCATCCCTTAGCGGGGAAAGCTACAAAGAGCATTTCCACGCTTGGCCCGAGTACTCGAGTTCATAGCCAGGATTGATTTGGGGATTATTTGGGAAAGGGTTTGATCCCAGGGATATTTTCACCATATTGGGATTTCTCCCAAATCATGATTCAACCGGTTTTCTGTTACTTCTGCTCCAGGTAACTGTACTGTATTTCACTGTAATGATTCATATATACCTCTGTATTCCTTTACTTTCGCTCCAGGGGTACCGTATGTGAGGTCTTTCTGTCAAAATCTGGTCTACTGAAAGATTTCCATGTTTTCACAAGCTACAGTAAAGTGACACACTTCATATATCTATCTACAGTTGAACAGCGTAATGCACGTCATGAGCTTCTGCTGCATTTACCAGGGTAATATTTCTGCCTAAGGAAAGCAGCATGCTTGTTTTTCTATGGCCGTAAAAAGTCAAAGGCTTTTGACATTTAATGTCCCCACTTAAAGCTTTCGCCACTGCAGTGTTCAGCCTGGCCTTTGGAAAGTCACTTTTTCTCCATTAGTGTAAAGTGATGGGTCTTTTCCTTCTCACAACCTTGAGGTGTTCACTGAAGACTGACACTTAAAGAAAGTAGCCGGTATGTTGGAGGATCACTAATGCAGTACAGTGACCTCTGTACAGACTTTTTTATGAGTGCCGAGAGGATTCGGAGATGGGAAATCCATGCCGTCTTTAACTAAAAGAGCGCTTTATGCTTCATGATGTCTAGTAGTGATGCAGCAAGGTATGCCGAGGTTTAATGTCAGGCCCAGGTTCTAATGGATAAACACTGATATTTACATGGACATCCAAGTATTCCAAATCGCATTTTGACTTCACTTACATTTAGTTAAATTCTGTTAAATTCTGTTTTTATTTGTATAGAACTTTTAACAGTTGTCCTTGTCGCAAAGCTACTGTACACAATCCAAAGAAACTTAGGGAAATTTGTATGAAAGGTGTATGAATCAAAATGATCAGATCGTCCCTGATGAGCAAGCAGAGAGCGACGGTGGCAAGGAAAAACTCCCTGAGATGGAAATGGGAAGAAACCTCGAAAGGAACCAGACCGGGAACCCATCCTCAACAGGGATTGATCTGCAGACGTACTGTGTGTTAGGAGGCTGGAAGTTCAGTATAACAGAAATTCTAGTCCCAAACTATTGAGCAACATTTAGGAATTTGTCAGACGCTCTTATCCAGAGCCAATTGCTTTGAAGTTCCCATCATTAGATAGAGTATATCCTTAAACTGGTTCATTAGGTCACTAATTAGAAGTACAACCAACCAAGCACTGTTGGGAAGAATCTTTCGTTCTTTTTTTTTAATTTCATTATTTACTTACTTGCCTATTAATTAATGGGGGTTGGTGTTCCATCCTTCTTTCAGGACTTTCTTCCTTTCTTGCTGACATCTTTAACCCTTCCTTCCATCCTGACCGAAATTCCTTCCTTTTTTTATTTCATTGTCTCCTTCCTACCTCTCTTCCATTTTTCCTTCCTTCAAGAATTCCTTACTTCCAGGTTTCGTGTCAGACCATTACCATCCCAAAGTTGATCATTTCCTCTAACAGTACATTCTGATGTTCCTGTGATGAATAAGCTCTCTTTAGAAAATCATTAGACACAGGCAATTTAGGGAGGTTAGAGGAAACCCACATGGACATGGCTGTAAAACCCCCCACACAGATAGTAACTTGGTTACTATCCAGAGACATCACTGAACCAGAGACAGTGATGAAATGTTTTGTCGTAAATATAATCGTATGTATTATTATGTATTGTATTGCTCATCATCATTGGCCAGCTTCTTTGGCAGTTCATATAAGCTGACGTCTCAGTGTTTATTTTATATTCAGGTTATAACTGTTATTAACATATAATTGTTGATTTCTTGGCTCTGGTCTTATCAGGATGGGGCAAGAAGTCCATCGGCGTCAGAGGTGTCGCTAAATCGCTCTCACGGGGACCAGGAGCGACGCATCTCTCACTCTATCTACCCTGGAGGTGTCGAGGGCCTGGACGACTCGGTCAATACTCGTTCCATCATGGGGAGGATGATCGGTGAGGAAAATGTCTATATTGTGCTGTCAGTCGATTAAACATTTTAATCTAGGTAATTACAGTCATAGTCTGTGATTAATCGTGATTAATCAGAATATTAAGATTCTCAGGTTTACTTGTGTTATAAACGTGCAATGTTGCAATGGAATGAAGATGCATGACAAACTTTTTACAATAACTGAAATATTAACATTTAACAGATGTTTAAATTAAAATAGCATGCAGTAGCTGGGTAGTATGGGGTGTGGCGACCCACAGGCGGAGGGACTCGAACCCAGATCCGCAGAGCGGAAAATCGACAACATAGAACCTTTGCTGCCTGAGCCACCACACTCGCATCTTGCATTTAAAGTCCAACCTTCCATCTAGAAGGTTTTTAATGAAACTTGCCATTTAGCACACCTGGTGATGTTTCCTCAGTCATATTATTATTCATCCTATATAAGACTATGGTAAGTCATTATGGTCAAATCTCGTCATATGATTAATTTGCGTAAAAATTTGTTCTTATATATTTGTTTTGTATAACTATATGTATGTATATATGTGTGTGTGTGTATGTGTATATATATATACGTATATATACGTATATATGTGTGTGTGTATGTATATATATATATATATATATAATTGTGTGTATATATATGTATGTGTATGTATGTATATGTATGTATGTATATGTGTTGCACAAACAATGTAGAATATCATCCGTATGCACCTCATCATCTCTGTCTCGCTATATTTTATTTTTGTAATACATGCACACACTTCTGTTTATTCTGCCCTACTTGCTGCAATCACTTCTCTTGACGGGCTCTGACACATTCTTTCAAAAAGGCCCACATGATTGTAAATATCTCCCTGTCTCAGTGTGAAGCGTGAGCTCCTATAACCGTACTTGGATTTGAAGTGTTCAAGCTCTCAGCCTCAGCTGCAGACGACACGGGACAAATGAGCTGTTCAGAAAAGTTGCTGGAAGTTTAAGGTGGGGAAGATGGGAGCAGTCAGTATTGACAGGCGTGACAGATCGTCACTTTTCCAGTGGAGGATCTGCATTATTTATTTAATTTATTTATTTATCTATCTACCTTGAGGCCGTATGACATCACATTTCCCAGAATAGCAGGCTACGCTGAGATTTAAGGCCGGCGCGCCGAATGTGGCGGTGCGTCAGAGGAAAGGGGAGAAGACGAACGACTGTCTGTGTGTCGAGTTTTTCCCCTGGCGTTTTAGAAGAGCGTCTCGTCCGTCACTCATTCATAAACATGTATACAGGTCTGAGCTACATTGCAAATGCAGCCTTTCACATGCTCGTTGATCTTAATACAAGGAGAAAAAAAATAACTTTCTAACTTCATTCTCATGGAACGCTTTCTTTGGAAATAAGGAATAAATGTGCAGTGGCCTTCAGAGCGTTTGATTTTGCGACTGAAATAGTCTGGAACAGGGAAGAAGAAGGAAAAAAACAAAACAATTGTCGCTATTAGAGTAAGAAAAAAAAAAAAGTTATTGTACCCGACTACTGCAATCTGCAGCTTGAAAGAGAGCAGGTAGATGCGTTAGTGCTGTAATGGTTGATGGATGGTGGATGCCTGTTCAAGTTCAGCTTTGTTTCACAATATTCAGGGTTACTGAGAAGAGCATAAGGAAGAAAAAGGAGAAAATGGAGCGGTATTGTGTTAGCCATGGGGTTGGGTGACGCGAAAATTGCCGCTTCGAGCTCTAAGTGCTTTATAAGTTGTAACGGCTGAATTTCCTACATCGCAGGAAACGATTTCCAATAAACATGTGTACGGGATGAACAGTCTTGTGTCATTGAGTCTGGCATGTATCACAGAGTAAAGGATAAGGACGGGATCGGCCCCAGTGGATGGAGATCGGTGACATTTGATGGCGTTATAAGAGATACAGGTAATACCGAGGCATTATGGCTCGTATAAAGTGTCATCTGATGGCATCAGTGATGGCGCACGAAAGGTGTCGGAGAGAGTGAGTTAGCGATGTCGGAGGATGAGATACGGCTCATTATTGATCCTGATTTTCTATCTCTGTGCTGTTTTGGGAGAAAAAAAAAAGCCAGGGAATAAAGAATGCAGTCAGCCAGGTGAGCGGTGTAGAGTGATGGAGGAGTGGGGCAGTTAATCTAGCTCCAGCATGCCATCTCATTGATTGGCCATGGTCAGATTGATGGGCCGAGGTGTTGGACGACTGTCAGAAGGATGAGGTGGTGTCTGGGAAAGTGTGAAAGTATGAAGTTTGCTCTCTTTCTCTCTCTCTCTCTCTTTAAACATCACAAAAGTACACACACAATGTCTTACCTCTACTACATCCAGTGAAACTGCTATCAGCTCACTAGCAACAACAAAAGCTAGACCTGACACAAGGCACCTGCGGAGACCTCCTGTCTTCTAGCCTCGCGCGTGGAAGGTAAATTGTTAAACATGTTCGAAACAGAAGCAGAGACATCCGGATGCTCTCCCGTGGCCCCGCGCTCCACAGTGCAGTCAGATCACAGGCTGCGCTTCCGTCTCAGCACTTAATTGAAAAGAACAAGATGTCACACTGGGTCTCAAATCCATGACCCCGTCGATCGCGTCTAGGCGTACTCTTCGGTTACGAGTTGAAGGGGAGTGCAGGTGGAACGTGGTAGGAACTACAGTAGATGAAACTTTCACTCACTAGTTCTTGGCCAGGTTTTACTTTGAGGAATGAAAAGACAAGTGGATAGAGTTCAGCCCGTGACTCAGAAACAAAGAGTGTTATATGGTTGTATGTGTGCATGCATGGATAACAGGTTATGTAATGATTACCAGTGTATTTCTCAAGGACTTAATTATATGCAGTAAGAAGTAATGTCAGGTAATGTACAGAGTCTGAATTGACATGTTGGTCAATTTTTATTTACCATGAAGAGATTCCAGGAATGTCATTCCAGTGTCATATTTTGTATTATGATGATGTGAAATCCATGCATGCATGATGAAGACGGTCTCTTCTCTGTTACTATCCGTCTGTCACTTAATAGACAGATATCTAGAAAATCCTCCATAAAGAACAGCACTTGAGTGAATTAATCTTATTTTTTTTGTTTCATTTTGGTTTTTATAATGTACACTAATTATGTTCGTGAAAATTTCAAACCTCAAAATGTCGAACATTTAAGGGACGTTTGAAGAACATGCATCGTCTCTGATCTTTAAAAGAAGCGTGATTATTTCTAGCCGCGTAAGTGTTCCACGAGCTCAAAGAAACATTGTTCAGAAAAATGAGTTTTAAATAAGATAAATGTGTGCTTAATCTACGAGATCAAGAAGAATCGGAGTAATCAGGCTATCTCCATTCAAATGTCAACCCAACCATGGAATAATAAAGTCGTGAGCACAGGAAATCACTTTTAAATTGCCCATTTAGGTCTATATATAACTTCTCTGATTGAATTCTGATGTAAATTGTATCATTAAGCCATCAGATGTAAGAGGCACAGGATGATTTAACCAGCCGCCGTTCACAATCTTAACAGAGGTTTCCAGAGACTCATCATATTTTACTTAGCGTCATCACCAAAGCTGAGACCGGGTCCTTGTTTCATTATTTGATAGAAGAATTTATGGCACGGGGCTGTTGAGGTCTTGATTCTGGCTGGTGGGAAGGTGTTGATTAGTTTTCTGGAACGGCAGCACTGATGGCTGTACCGGTTGTAATTCAGATCGGTGTACGCTTTTTAATGTGTTATGGTTTCCATAGTAACTGATCGTCTACATGGACTTGTAATGTGAACACTTTGCATAATCGCAAGCCAAAGCGTGCTGATATTTTAATAAAGAAATGATTGTTTTTGCAAAGAGAGGTTCATTTAATGGTAATGGGAGGACTCTCAGGTGTTGGTGATTTGTATCCGTCAGTGCGTTTAGTGTGGCAAAAACATAACTAATAATTACAACTGACATTTTGCAGACAATCCATTCCACCTTCTTTTAGTTCTGATGAAAATGCACCTAAATAACGTCAGTGTGATGTCACATTGATGGAATGTTAAATCCGTATACAGTGATGGCCAAAGGTGAAATTCAATGTTTTTATTCAATGACATACTTATTTTTCTTTTGTTAATAACAATCAGGATAAGAATAATAATGTATGTTATGCAATAGAATTGCTATACAGCAATCAATATTTAGTATGACTTGTGATTGTAGTCGCTCAATAGTTCAGGACTGAAATTCCCCCAAACAGCTGCCTCAAATAATGAAAGTGGACTCCATTAACTTAGACATCGCCTGCTACATCGGATTTCCAGCTACATAACACACAGACTGGAGATCAATCCCTGTTATCCGTTATCATTCAAATGAGGATGGGTTCCCTGTTGAGTCTGGTTCCTCTCAAGGTTCATCTCAGGGAGTTTTTCCTTTGCCACCGTCGTCCTCGGCTTGCTCATCAGGGACAACCTGATCATTATGACTAATACATATTTCCTTAAACTCGTTTCCCTATTATTTTTTTTTAGATCCTGTAAATCTGCTCTGCGACAATGACCATTATAAATAAAACTGAATTGTATTGAATGAAGGTCTTTATTCTTCAAAACCTGCTCGTTCAATCCATGCCCGCTTGATCGCTCCCTGAAGACCATGTACAGAAATATTCAATTCTTTTTTTTAAATTAATTTATTTATTTTTTGGGGGGTATTTCCAATTTTCTCCCCAATTTAGTCGTGGCCAATTCCTCCCCGTCGCTAGGGGGCGCTCCCACATTAAGGCTACCACTCAGTCGGGAGGGCGAAGACTATCCCGTGTTTCCTCCGAACTGCGTGACGTCAGCTGACCGCATCTTTTCGAACTGCTTGCTCACGCACCACTGGGGGCGGAGTAACACACTCGGAGGAAAGCGTTAGCCGCTCCTTCCGTGTGCGCGAGCTCACAGACGCCCCTGATTGGCTGTAGAGCCGTGATTTAAAGTGGGAGCGCAAGTACCCCTCATCCCTCCCCCCTGAGAGAGCTCGGCCAATCAGCTCTCTCTATGCCTCCAGCTGTGAGAGGAAAACAGCATCACCAGGGGTTCGAACCAGCGATCTCCGGATGATGGGGCGAGCACTTTACCACTGTGCCACTCGGAGGCAGAAATATTAAATTCTTACAAGAATTCCTTATTTCGAACCATTTTTGGTGCAGAGATGGAGTCAGATAGGCTTGAACTAATTAGTGACATCACCTGTCGACAGCACATGTCGTCTTAATACTTTTGGCCATCAGTGTAACTGTAGAATGTTCTGAATGATGCTTCTAAGTATTGGTTTCTGTCTGAAATGCAAATCTGTGTCATTGATGCTAAGCTCACGCCGGCACAGTGAGACGGTTTAAAAGTCAGATTTAATGTAGTTTGAATGTCACACACACAACACTAGAATTGCTGAAAAAAAAAAAAAGAACGCAAGAATGAGGTCATGCTTTAGTCTTCTATGTCTGTGCCTTTCTTCTTTGTGTAGAAATCATGCTGATTTCCCTCGAGCAATAATAATTTTGTATTATATTGCACTATTTTACCCATAAGTCCTTGGCTCGTTCTATTTTCCCAACCACATGAAGTCATTATGGGACATTTCTGAAGCAGTCTAGATATGCAAACTTGTGCATGCTGATTGCCAGTCCATGGGAATCTCTGATTAATGCCACGTGTTATTTAGTTCCCTCTTCTTTTTTTCCTTCTTCTACAACACACTCCTGGATCATTTAGCTTGTCAATGAAGGGATTTTTGTCCAAGGCCTTCAGCCTGTAGGTTGGTTAATGCGATCCAGATCGTTGCTGTGTAGGTCGGTTGAAACGGTTCATCCCTGAAATGATTCATACACTAAATGGGTTTGTGCTCTCAGCAGTATGTCTCCCCATGATTGTTAACCAAACAGACAAGGCTTACGTCCATGACAGAATGAGTTAGCTAATGATCTCAGACCCGTGCGCTCACTGCTCGTTGAAGGCTCTCGTGGAACCTTGTGGCAAATCTCCTCTGAAAACTGGAGCGCTAATGGTGTGACCCCCTCAACGTAGGACTCAGAGATTCAAGCTCACCGCAAATTGGTTTATATCAGCATTTGACACTGCGGTTGTTAGGATTTAACAGTTTTCTCGTGTACTGTAGTTTAGCGAGACACATCAGTTGCACGAGGGGCAATTAATAGCTCCCTATTGAGTTTCACTGTTGAGCAAAATGTTTTATTTAATACACAGGATTGGCCCAGAAGTCGTGATCCATAGACATTTTTACTCATTTATTAATATTTTAATTTCGGACCCAAGATGGCTTTGGAATATAAAAATTAGCAGATGGAATAGGACCAGACCTTCTCGACTTTTTTTCATTAGGATCATCTGAGGTCTGTCAGAATCGTCCCAGAACAATCTCTGCACTAAAGCGAGGAAATCTTCTGTGCAGGTGACATCATCAGTTCTGATGCATTGAGAAATGTTCAGTGTTTTTGTATTCAGCGCATACCTACTGTAAGTACAGCAAGGTCAAAAGCCATCAGTCATCCAACAACATCGGCTATTCGCCCAACATGCTCTTTATATATACAGTAGGTTCAGAGTGCTGACATTTTAGTGTAAAAAAAAAAAAAAAACAACACAAAATCTAGTTTACGCTTATGATTAGTGATCAACCTTTCAATGTTTGGCGAAAAAACCCTTCGCACCATAAACTTAAGAAATTAAATCAAATGTGTAACACTTTCATGTTGAACTGGCATTCGTGAGCCAACACACCTCAGGGTCGAATGTGTTTTTTTAACCTTTGGTAGACCTTGACATTGTGATAAAGGCATGAAGGAAAGGTCTCTCTGTTGCTAATTTGTCTGCATGCTTGTGAGGACGATGGCGTCAGCCGCAGTCGGCTGGATTTTGGACAGTTTCCGTAACACCATGGCGCCCGAGTCGGTGTGAAAACACCAGGGGTGTGTTTGTTGTTACTGGTGGACTGCATGAGGGGTCGTTTGATTACAGCGTGACAGGAAGCAGCGGTAGAGCACTGGGCCATCTGCACATGGTGAGGAGAAATGAGTTTAAAATAACATCACTTACCAACACAAACAGCTCCATCACTCCCAACAGTTCGGTAGAAATTGCTTCTGCATTTCTCCCCCAGAAACAGTTCTGCGATACTGCGGTAGGATCCAAATAATCCCACACAATCTCTGAGCTCTCCGTCTGTCCTCCACATCTAGTTTTAATGGCCAGAGAGTAAGATATTCATCCTCCCACTGCTCCACTTCATCCATTCCTCGTGCCCTTTCTGCTCTAGCAACCTGCTGGGCTAATGGACCTAGACAAGGTGCAGAGGATGTGTCAGAGCGAGCTGTCAGTCTCTAATGTTCTGAAAGAGAGAGAGAGAGAGCTCTTCCTTCAGTGAGTGGTCCAGCTGAATCGCCATCGACGCCGCATCTGCATTTATTAATCCCTGTAGTGAGTGCAGTCTCATCATGCTTCCGTCAGATGGGTTCAGTTATTCACTAAATCCATGAAGACGAGATTGCATTCTCATGAGAGCACTAATTAGCGCATATTATAGACTCGTGGCCTCTGAAGAATTTTCTTTTTACATTTTTTTTTTTATCAATTATTCCCTTCAATGGCACTGGAGTACCTCCAGCTACACCTGTTCTCTTATATCAAGTGGAATGCCGTTGAGTCGCCCGTGTTTAGGGAGCCGGGCTCTCGAGTCAGCAGGTTTACCGAGTTGAAGTGCGAGAACATGACTGTGATCAGAAATAAGCCATATAAGTTTTTCGTTGTGCATGCGCTAACACGCATTCCTGCATATTGTAACATTTTGCGCTGTTCATATTCGTCTAGACGTTGTTTTGCTCTAGAAGCCTTCAGTCCCCTGTGAAACCGTGGACAGGTTTATAAACAGACGGTTCTGTGGACACACATGCTAGTGCGTATATTGATTAGCATGTGAGATGAGGAATGTTCAAGGGCATGCCTCTTGTCACGTCTGCATCATTATAGCAAGGAGACTTTGATCCACTGAAGACAGCAATGAAATACGGCGGAGGAAGATTGATATTCTTGCTTTCATCTCTAGAAGTACGCATTCTGTGTAGCTGTATGGCACAGTTGTTTAGGTGAAAACACATGCATGAACATACAGTATTGTAGATGCCCATGACTGTTGCAGGATGGGAAGGGAAGATGGGTCTGAGGTTCATCCAATGAAGTTGGTGTACCCTGAGGAGCTCAAGGTACAAGGTAGCAGCTGGACCCTCACCGCAGGGCACAATCACACACACACACCCAATCATACTCTATTGGCAATTTGGAAACCCCACAGTGCATGTCTTTGGACTGTGCGAGATCCTGAGTACCTGGAGAAAAAAGCACAAAGTTGGCCATGACCCTGGTGCAGGTAGGGTTAAGGCCCAACAATGGCAACCTGGTGGAGCTGGGTGTTGAACTGTCGACCTTCCTATCAATAACTCAGTGCATTTAAACTGAGCTACCAATGCTCTACCAGTGATAGCATTAGTTTACTGAGTTTTTTTTCCATTTGCTTTAAGGAATTGTTTGAACTGCATATGACCTCTGACCTCAGACACAATGATTTTGTAAAATTTTTTAGATTTTTCCTTGTTTTTCTCCGTTATTTAGTCTTGTCCAATTCCTCCCCGTCACTAGGGGGCTCCCACATTAAGTTACTACTACCACTCAGCCAGGAGGGCCGAAGACTATCACGGTGTTTCCTCCGAACCATGTTCCTCCACACCCTGTTGGGGGCGGCGTAATTCAATTCAATTTTATTTGTATAGCGCTTTTAACAATTGACATTGTCTCAAAACAGCTTTACACAATCAAAAGAATTATTTGAGTTTGTATGGAATGTGAATGTGTATGAATCAAAATGGTCAGATAGTCCCTGGTGAGCAAGCCCGAGGGTGACAGTGGCAAGGAAAAACTCCCTGAGATGGTAATAGCAACTCAACAACACACTCGGAGGACAGCGCTATCCGCTCCTTCCACTTGCGTGAGCTCACAGACGTCCCTGATTGGCTGTAGAGCCGTGATTAATGTGGGAGCACAAAGTACCTCTCATCCCTGTGCTCTGAGGGAGCTCGGCCAATCAGCTCCCTCTAGACCTCTGGCTGCGAGAGGTTACAGCATCACCCGGGAATCGAACTCACGATCTCCATGTGACAGGGCGAGCACATTACCACTGCGCCACTTGGAGGCCAGATACAGTTATTTTTAGCCTAGATACAGTAATATGAAGGAACAATCAATGATGTAATGTTTTGTTGCTTGCTGCATGCCCAGTAGTAACCAATAGTAACTCTATTAGCTAGCTAGTTTCCAGACCTGAATAAATTGTAGTGAAATTAACCATCTGTTTTTCCCCCTTTTAAATAAGAATTGTTGTGCCATTTTTATGTCATGCTAATGTTATTTTGTGAAGTAAAATAAAAATACTACCATTGATTTTCTACAGGTTGGAGAAAAAGCAGCTTCAATGTGATTTTTTTTAAGTTGCTTGTACGGTAGTCTAGCTAGCTACTGTGTCAAAATTGTAGTTTGGATTTAGCTGACCTACTTGAATTCATGATTAGCTTGTATCTTGGCAAGTTAATAATAATTGCGAGGTAATTTCCCAGAGACTGCTTTCAGCTAGCTCATCAGTAGCGCCTCGAGTCGTGAAAGTCTTCACATTAACATATATGTACAAAACAGATTCCACTACTATCCACATTCCTTCTAGTCTTGTCAAGCTTAATTGATCAAAATCAAAGGAAAGTGTGCTGCTACTTTCCTGGCTCTAATTAGACCCTGAAGCATAAGCTGTGTAAAGTTTGTGCGCTCGGCGTGCTCGAAATTGGCCTGCGGTGGCTTGCATGCAGTAATAGTCTTTTAACATAGTATCTTAAGTCAGACCTGCGAGTCTCTGTCACTATAAAACGACCTGGAAAATTCGCCTTGTTTGTCTTGCGAGTAGCTTTAATGATTTATTAATGAACGTCTGGAGCTGCTGAATACTAATCGCAGCGCTGTTAATTCCTCTGCCAATCTCATTAGGCTCAGTTAAAGTTAACGAACTTTCGCTGATCAGAGCCGAGCGCTTCTCAGGTCCCCGAAGAGACGAGCGTTATCGAATTACCATTCGCTCTGTTAGAAGTTCGTCAAGGCGAGTCGTGCGACTGGATCTCTGGATCTTCTCTTGTTGTTCAGTAAGCATCATGGAAGATTGACAGCTTTGCATCTTTGCTGCACAGACGACCATGTCAGCAGGAGAGGCAGTGGGGACAAAGGTAGAAGGAACGAGGTGTGATAAGCATCTGGTAGAGTCAAACAGCATGATTAGATATTATCACGCTTTGAATTATCTTTTTTTTTTTTTACTCTTGAGTCTTGCATACATGGGGTTTGTAAACTCTGTGCACAGAGAGAGACGTGTTTCGACCTGGTGAAATACACAGAAATAACATCCAGAAGGATGTTTTCAGTAAACCGAACAGAGTCGTTATTTTACCATGGGTTTTTTTTCTGGGCAGTGTGTGGTTTTTCTTTGCTGTTAAACGGCCAGGCGTGTTTGTGTATTTCAAATAATCAAGATTTGACCCTAATAATGGGCATAATAGTCCAATCTGAATAAAAATACATAATGTAAACACCTCAATCAGAAGACTCTGACCCAACCGTAGAATCGATTGTAATGAGTGTGTTGGTGTAAAGCTTTTCTAATCAGTTCATTAGTTAAATATTAGCCATGTGAACACTTGAACTGATTGTCTGAATAATATATTCTATTTGTGCATGTTTGCCCCATGCGCGGGTAACACTACGCATGAAGAGGGTCCAGGACGGAAACTGATCTTCCATTCCTGATTAATAAACTCCATGATTACAAACTCTCTCCCACCAGGCTTTACTTTCATCCACTGGCTCTCTGGCTGGGGAAGGAGCACTGATTGGCTCGCCATTTCATATGTAGTAAACCATCTAGCCAATCACAGATAAGACCAATTATAATGCAGAAGATAGAAGATAGTCTATACATTCCTTTGACAATTATTTTGTTCATTATAAACACTTTGCAGTAATAAGGAACACTTTGCACATGTTAAAGTTAGGTGTAAACAGTTCAGCAAGAAAATTGCTCATGCAAACGCAGCTGTTGACTGACCAGATTGACGTTTGTGTCTTTAATACAATACAATATTCAGAATTGAATAAGCCTGAACAGTTCAGTTCTTAAGGAAGCTACAGGGATGTCGACAGATAGTTTAGTTGTAGCGAAAGCAGTGATCAGGAAATGATCTTGTATTTGAAAGAAGCACTATTGAGTCTAGTTGAGGTTACGTTGCCAATATTATCTAGGTGAAGTTTGACCTGCAATTTTACAACCTAGTCAGGTCAGTAAATATAATGTATAGTTGCTTCTTATTATTAAGTATAACGTCTACACCAGACTTTTTTCCTGTCCTGCATGCACTTTCTCATTAGCACCGTAGACACTTTTGAAGTCACTATCCGAGGGACATTTGGCTTCTTTGATATTATTTTTTTAAATGATTTTCATCTTTGACAGTTTAATAATCTACACTTTTCTCTTTTCGTCTATAGCCATAACCTGCGTTCTGAATTCCTTCTCTCGAAAACCTAATTTGAAACTTGTTTACTTTGCAATTTCACTCCAAAAGTAGGCGGTAATGACACGAAGGTCGGCTCCTGCAGCCCCGCTGTCCCTTGTGCCTGAAGCCAATCGAGGAGCAGATTTGCATGGCTTATTAAGGAAAATAGTCATAAATTGAAGGCACTGAGATGTGAAATGAAGCCTCTGAAGACCCTGACCTTTCAACAACTATTTACCATTTTGAGATTTACTTTTGTCTTATTATAGTTGACGGAGAAAGGACTCTTTGGTTACTTACTGTCTTTTCCGCAAGTGCTTTTTATGAGTTCTTACCCCATGAGATGTCTCTTTTACTCTGCCCTTTCTATTCAGTGTTGCAGAGTATTAACGCTAATTCATTTTCATTAAAGAAAATTCGTCACTCTTGGAGACATTGTGAAGTTGAATACGAGTTCTATCGCGCTTAGAGGAAGCCAGAGTAAATATCTTTCCCCTCCTTCTGGTAGCAATTATATGTAATTGCTCTTAACCAGGTAAATTAACTCTGATAATGAAAACAAACGCATTTGCACTGGCTTTGAGGAAACGTGGAGATTTCAGGTTTTAACAAATTTTGTAATTGTGATTGCTACATGGAACTCGCTAAAAAAAAATTTTCCCTGCAGGGCAAAAATAAGGCTGTACAAGGGTACAACTCCTGTATGAACCGAGAAGCCAGGGTTAAAGTTTAAAGATTTTGATAAGATACATATGAACATCACTCACCAATGTTTCTTCATACACACACACTTTAAGTTTATAGATAAGTGTCGTAATATCTGTCGTACATTACTGTCGTAATGTCGCTGCTCTTCCTCCTGCACCTGTCACTGGACCAGCTTCTAAAATGTTTCATTTTCATCATCACTCTGACCTTCTTTCAGACACTTCTTTACCGTTCCAGCGTACATACAGTACAGTTTAGCCCTGACACACTTCCTGTGCTGTTCTCTCCTCAGGTAACTACCAGCTCTCTCCTACTGTCAACATGCCACAGGATGACACCGTCATCATTGAAGACGATAGGCCGCCCGTTCTTCCTCCTCTCCTGTCTGACCAATCGTCTTCCAGCTCCCATGATGACATGGGCTTCGTGATCGAGCCACCTGCCTCCTGGGGCAAAGATGCTCCCAATCAAGATGAGAGGTAAGATTACATCCCAGTAAACTCAACATGATTATTGTGGAAGCGAACCAAGAGTCAGCGTCCTTTCTCATACTTCCAAAGCTGTGGCACAATGGGTTAAGGACAATAAAGTCGAAGAATTGCAGTGGCCTTGACCTCCATCATGCAGAGAATGTGTGGGCAGAACTGGAAAAACAAGGAATCTTATAAACCTGACTCTGTTAGACCAGTTCTGTCTAAAGGAATGTCCTAAAATTTCTGAAAATTGTTGCAAGAAGCTGGAGGAAGGCTGCTGAAATGTTTGACCCAATTTAAACAAGGTAAAGACAATATTACCACATAGTCTCTAAGTTTATGTAAACTTCCAATTCCCTGGGAATGTGATGAAAGAAATAAAAGCTGAAATAAATCTTATTTCTGCTATTATTCTGACATTTTTTTAATAATAAAGTAGTGATCCCAACTGACCTACGACGGGGAATGTTTACTAGGATTAAATGTCAGCAATTGTAAATCAAAAAACTTAGTTGAAATGTTTTTGGTTACGGCCGTTTGGTTTCAACTGTAAATTGCGCTTGTAGTTACCATATATTGTCTTATTGTATTTTATTGGATACCAGTAAAAAACTAAACAAAATCTGTAACGTTCCCTGAAATGAAATGGTTGTAAAGCATGCACGTTCTGAGACCATACTGTGGTCATGAACTCTTTGGTTATGTTCCACGTTCCACATAACCGCCATTACTGGTCTGTGGTGTGTGTGTCCTGACTTGGCACCACTCTTTGATCAGAAATTGATAAAACACCTGAAAAAAATAAGTCACCAGATGGCATAGTGGTTGGCACCGTCATCATAAACCTTACCGTTGGTGGTTTAAATAGTGCCTCAGGTCTGTGTGCTTGGGGTTTTTATGTTCTCCCCATGCTTGCTGGGTTTCCTCAGGGTACTCTGGTTGCTTTCCCTGTGGGGTAGGCTGATTGGCATTTCCAGAAAAGCCCATAGGTTATAATTAGGTTGTGTGTGTATACAGTATATGCGCTTGTGCTTATGCACTGCTATTACTTGGCACCGTATCCAGGGTGTACGGCTCCAGGATAATAGGCGGATGATGAAACGATTATAACATGAGAAAACAACCCCCTGGTGTATAAATCACACCATGTTTTTGGTGCACTATATAAAATGGTGTAAATCTGTCACTTTTGCTGAGCATCAGTGTTTCACTCTACAGTGTATGAATTCAGATTTGTTTGTGTAATGGTTTTAATAATCGACGTTGCCATGCTGCAGCTTTACAGAGCGTCATTTAAGTCTCAGTGCAGTGCTGAGAATGAAATATCTCCTAAATAATATTTGCTCCATGGTGGTTTTCTTTTAACTGTCAGGAAGGGAAAGCAACAAATGGACTGCACTAAGTTTATGTAGCTACAGAGTTTAACTATCTGATATAATAAACAAAGAACATAGTTATGATACGGATGGAAGTAATAAACCAACAGCGAATGAAGGGTGTAGATTCTGCTGATGTAATACCCAGAGCGGGTGAGTGTGCAGCTTTTCTGGCCTATATTTCTATAAAACCTACAACAGCATTAAATCATAAAAGTCCTCAGGATTGACTATACCACAGTCTGCACATTTTTTTTTTTTTGACTCGTGCAATTACGGTTTGTCAATTAGAGACATTTTTTTTTTTTTATCACTACAGCCCGAGGCTTACATCTGGACTGCAATAATTTCTAATATATTATTCTGAGAAACCGCTTTTGATGCCACTGCAGCATTATTGAAAGCTCATGTGGTCAGCAACGTACTACTAAAGAAGGCAGAGAGTACAATGTAGTTGTTCATTTATTCTGCAGTAAATATAAATGCATTGGAGGAAGTACAGGCCAAAGGTCTCCAAATGTTCCCAGAACACGAGGTGACTGAACCCACACTTGGGTAAATCTTTATTTTTATATCTGCTGTGTCAAATGATATTGGAGCAGTGTGTGGGAAGAACCTGCAATGGACACTTGCTACCTAAAAGTGTCTTATTTCTTTGGTGAAAAAAATAAATGTATTACAGAAATGCAAACACATGTTTTCAAAGAAGTTGGAGAATGGCTGAGGCCAGTGCTACATCTAAATAAATAAAATACAGTGGAACCTTGGATTATGAGCATAATTCATTCCGGAAGCGGGCTCGATTTAAATTACACGCTCACATATAACGACAGGCTGAAACAGAGAGGAAGGGAGAAAATGGATCTTTAACCTCTAATGAGACTTTCTTTTGCTTTACATGCACACACACACACACACGTGTGTTATGGCGCTTTTCCACTGCATAGTACGACACGACACGGCTCAGTTCTACTCACTTTTGGGGGGTTTTCCACTGGGAACAGTACATAGTACCTGTTCCTTTTTTCAGTACCAGGTTCCAAGCGCGCCGAACCGTTACCAAAACGTGACGTGTAAACACGCTGGTCACTGATTAGCCGGAGAAAATCGTCATTACTGCGTCACCGAACTTGCGACACGAGACACAACAGAACTGCTATATTTAGAAACAGCCAGAGAAGGATCGGACGCACCTTTTTGTATTAACCGTCGCCCTCTTTTGAAACAAACTCCTTCATCTCGCTGTTAAAAACATCCACATGCCGAGAATGAAGAACACCATGCCGTCGATATGATCCATTGTTGTGCGTTTGTTTGTGGCGCGTTTACGATGACGTCACGGCAGTAGCGGCGCCGCGCGCGTGAGTAATCCCGCCCACCCTAAAGTGTTACTACACTGCAGTGGAAGAGCAAACCGAGCCGAACTGCGCCGAACCGAAGTGAGTTGAACTGAACCGTGTCGTGCCGTACTATGCAGTGGAAAAGAGGCATTATAAGAAACAGTACATGCGCGCTGTACACACACACACAAAGACAAATTAAAATACTGTATGTTTTACACACACACATACACACACACACACACACACACACACACACACACACACACACACACGTGTGTCAGTGTTATAGTAAACAGTACACGGGTGCATGGATGTTGATTATACTAGTAAGAGACGAGCACTAAGACCCAGCAGGGGAGACGATTACCCACAATTCCACAGCGCAAGAGAGAGAAAAACCGTTGGCTCAGTTGTGATCACGTGACGCTCGGCATCAAAACTAGAAGCGCATGCGTGATACATGATGCTCAGTACTCGTAAACCAAGACTTGTTCATTTTCAAAGTCAAAATTTATTAAAAATCTTTGCTCGTCTTGTGGAACACTCGCAAACCAGGTTACTCGCAATCAGAGGTTTCACTGTAAAGGTTTTATCTGTACATTGGTCAGAATCCGCTCTTTCAATGATATCTTAAAGACTTATAAAAAAACATTATGAAACGTTATGTCTCTCCAGCAAGTATTTGTCACAGCGTCACGGAAAAATGTCTAGACAGAATTTAATGAAACTTTGCCAGTCCTTCTGTATTTGCCTGAGGTTACATTTGGAAAGGAAATCAAAGGAAATCAAAATGTTGAGTAGAAGTAAAGTTACAGTATGAGCAGTTTTGTGCCAGATTTTAAACCGAAGCCAGCGTACCGCGCATATCAAACAGGGGGGGCGTCTTAAATCGACCGCTGAACAGAATTCAATGGAACTTTTGCAGGACTTGGATATCTGCCTTTAAAAGTGATGTTGTGAGCAATTAAGTGCTGTACTGTACTGAAGTGGTACAAATGAATTTTAACTCGTTGGAGTCATTTTAAGACAAAACTCCACAATTATTAAATTTTTTTTATTTCTCAACTGTGAATCTCTCTCCGATTACAGAACAGGGAGTGTACTTGGCTGATGACAAAAGATGTACAACTTCGAGTAAACAAGGCGTAAGATACACAACCTTACAAAATGATATTTCTTTGTATTAATGAGTTGGCCAGAGTTCTGCCGTACAGAGAGACAGACGGACATGTACGTGGGCTTCAACCTGAAATAATACTAATAATAATATCATTGGTTACATTAAAGCTGATCATCTTAGTTTTAGCTTCAACCTTTTAACTATTTCTACAAACTCTTTAATGATAAAGACTCTCCTGCCCTCATCTATATTTCGTCTCTGATCTGGCCGGCATTGGGATTTGAGATATGTCCTACTGTGAGGTCTTAAGCTTAAGGTTGGTTTAAGATTGGTGCGTGTCTGTACAGTATGTATGTATGTATGTATGTATGTATATATATATATATATATATATATGTGTGTGTGTGTGTGCAAGCTTTTAAAGCAAGTAGCTCAGATCAATTGTTTCTCTTCATATTCGGTTCCCCCTGTCCCCTCATGCTGCTGATTATAAATGACTGCCTTTATTTCTTGTTGGTATAATATTGAATATTTGCATCCATTAAATTATAAAATTATGGATTGCTATACAATACTGCCAGTGTCCATACATACACAAACACAAGTTTCTCACTGGAGGGGCAGCATTGCCTTAGGGTAGTCTGAATTATTCATGTCTAAAACGCCTGTCCTGCATGTTACCTTCCTTTCTGTCCTCTTTTACACACACACACACACACACGGGTAGTAAAAGTCAGTGTCGTACAGGGTGTACAGTGGAAGTCACTGTGGATGTTTATGGTCCACTGATGGTGTTGAGCTTCTTGTAGTTACCGAAGTTTCATTTTTGTTTCTTTAACTAAAGCAACCAGGAGTTGAGTGACTAATCAACTGTGTGTGTGTGTGTGTGTGTGTGTGTGTGTGTGTGTGTGTGTGTGTGTGTTAGAGAATGACAGAGTGAGAGAGAGAAAGAGAGAGAAAAAGGTAAGGGGGGAATGTGACATGCATGTTTTGCTTTACAGACATTAATGATTTAGAATAACCTAAGGCACTTGTGTGTGTGTGTGTGTGTGTGTGTGTGTGTGTGTGTGTGTGAGAGAGAGAGAGTGAGTATGTGCATGTTTTTATTTATTTATCTTTATCTACAAATCAAATAACATGCTTTAAGCAGCATTTCATTGTAATCCCCACTGAATTTTTAGAAATCATCTTTCCATCAGCAGCTCAAAATATCGACGCACGTTATTTCCCCATCAACCAGTGTTGCCAGGTTGTGCAAATAACTTCCGCATATGGAGTTTACTGCAAATCAGAAATGTGCACCGGTGTTGACTTATTTTGAGAGTTTTGTAGTTCAGGTGGATTTTTATTTTTGTGTCTCAACTTGGCAACCTGAATCTTCTGCATGATGTTGTTTTAATAGTACACGACTTTAACTTACTTGTGCATTTTTTCTGAAGCTGTACCTGGCAAGCTTGTGCCCACATGTTCATATTTTTAACCTCTTGTTAAGTTTGATTGTATCATTGGGAATTATAAATCTGGTGGTTGGAGCCCTTTGTATTTCGTTTCGGCCAAAGCATGGTACTGGTGCTAATAAGTCTTATAGTCTAGTATTGTACAGTAGGATCATATAACACCATTTATTCATAATTATCCATGCTTTATTCTTTTTAAATATGCAAACACATGCTAAATACAATAGCATGCCCTTTTATGTTGTGTACTGTCCGTAACTTAATTTAAATATGTAGTGTCCGTAATTTTATTTCAAATGCAAATCGTTCAATGACCTTAACTGTCATTCAGATGAAACTTGGCCAAATTAGATTTCACATAAAGACATATATCTGAAAATGTGTATTATTCTACAGTGCAAAATTGTTAAGGTATTTCAACATGAATTTGACATGGTTACGGACACTACAGATTTGTTGGGGGAAATTCCTTAATTTTGCACTAAATGCCATAATTTAACCTCAATGGTCATATATACTTACGTAAATTTTAACCAAAGTATCAATTTGCATTTTAAATTATAATAGTATAACGCCATTCTGGGGGGCACATATCAAAGCGTCTCTCCAAAACGGCTGAAGTTAGTAATTAGAATTTTTTGGGGAAGCAAGTTTGGTCACTTCCATGTTGCATAAACTTTTTTTTCGCACATTTTCTGTATTACATGTATGAAATAAAATCAGCCCAATACTAATATTTTGGCTGATTATTTTCTTGTCCTGGCCTGACTCTACCACCATGTGCTCGAGCCACAGCTTGGAGCTGCATCTTCCTCATTAGTGTGTTAACACGGCTGTTTATGAGATTAATGATGACTGCTTAGCAGGAGCGAGGCCACCGCTCACACTCATCATACTATAACACTGACCCACTTTTACTGAGAGCTCTCAAAAACAACCCTGCTCTATTTTTATACCTTAGTTAAATTATTAATAAAATTTCTGCTGTATTTAAAATATTTAGGTGATCAGTCTGTTGGAATGATAGAGATTGAAAAAAGGGAAAAAAGAAAAAGTTGAAATACCTCTCACAAACCAAACAACCAGAACATGAGAGATGATCGTCAGGAATCAGGAGATTCAACGGTCAACGGTCGAGAGCAACGGAGAGTGTGGAAAGGAGGTGAAGAGACGAGTACAGGCAGGTTGGAATGGGTGGAGAAAAGTGTCAGGTGTGTTGTGCGATAAAAGAGCATCAGCGAGAATGAAAGGAAAGGTGTACAGGACAGTGGTGAGACCAGCGATGCTCTACGGCTTAGAGACAGTGGCACTGAAGAAAAGACAGGAGGCAGAGCTGGAGGTAGCAGAGCTGAAGATGTTGAGGTTCTCTTTGGGAGTGACAAGGATGGATAGGATCAAGAATCAGTTCATCAGAGGGACAACCCATGTGAGATGTTTTGGAGATAAAGTCAGAGAGGCCAGATTGAGGTGGTTTGGACATGTTCAGAGGAGAGATGGTGAATATATCGGTAGAAGGATGCTGAGGTTGGAACTGCCAGGCAGGAGGTCTAGAGGAAGACCAAAGAGGAGATTTATGGATGCAGTGAGAGAGGACATGAAGTTAGTTGGTGTGAGAGAAGAGGATGCAGAGGATAGGGTTAGATGGAGGCAGATGATTCGCTGTGGCGACCCCTGAAAGGGAAAGACAAAGAAGAAGAAAGAAGACTCGCTTTAGAATTATGTAGATACTGTACGTAGAGAGAGGGATACAAATGAAAAGAAATCAATCCGTAAACTATAATATATTAATATAAAGATGGAAACATTAATTCCCCGACTTGCGAACATTCGAGTTATGAATTTCCGCAGAGGCCACATGACCGCAGATCTACAATAATTTTTAGATGCAAACAAACTGTGGAAGTAGCTCACGTGTCTTGTACAATAAATAGAAACTGCAGTGCGCCAGATACCAATATTTACAATTATATACAATATTTTCAGCAAGTAAGTGAATGTGTAAAATGTGCAGAGGTGCAGGAGAAATGAGTCGGCCACACCAGTTTTATTCATCTCACATGGTGAATAATCTAATAATATTAGAAAATCCTTCACAGTCCAGTCACGCTCTGAGACAAAATGGCGTCCGTTCAAGCGTGCAGTAAACACCATTTAGTGATCATCTCCCTCTGATGTCTTCAGATATCAGGTTCCCTTTAAACAAGGTCAGCTGACCCCATTGTGTCCGGGATTCCCCTCGCGATTTGGAGGTGCGATGTCGTGAGAGTATAATGCAGAAACAATATATATTTGAGTTAAATATGTATAATACTCACTTTGTCTGACTTATGAACAAGTTTGAGTTATGAATGTGCTCTTGGAATGGAACTTGTTCAAAAGTCAGGGATTTACTGTACTACAGATCCAGGGTTTCTAGAGAATTATTATCATTATTAACGTTTTCTCACTATAATGTTTGCTTGTGTGATTACCTGCCTCTTTTTTGACACTTTGAAAACCGGTTTACTGGCCTGACAGTCAGAAGGTGCCCGTTGTTGAAGTTACGGCATCTCGTTAACCTTCATCTCATTCTCTAAATTGTTATCGCGATATTACCGAAAAGTTTGGCTCGTCTCTGTTCCTCAGGAAATCAGCAGTTCTTGGGATCGTAGTCTAGTGTGTAGAAGGAATGACACGTCAGGTCGGAGCTGTCCAGCCTAAAACTCTCCAAGCAGCCGATCTGACATGCTCAGAATCAGATCTGGAATATATAATAGTTGCTTAATACCTAGATTACTGAAAATAATTAGTGAAGCTGTTACCTGTTACCATCCTGAATGTGATTATTTTTCTGTATCGTGTCCCGGAGTGTTTTATTCCATTTTATAGTTTGGTCGTATCCGATCCGTTTAATCATTTGAAAAATATTTTTGCACCATTTAGAGTTTGTGGTATTGAATGTACATGAAAAACTTGATCACTTACGTTATAGCAGCTGTGATATATCAGCCGTGTTCACTCACCGGCCTCACTTTTTTCTTTCCCCGGGAAGTCCATAGGATAAAAACATTCCTTGTAGTTTGTGTGTCCATAATAGACTGCATGCTCCTGATCGTACAAATAGAGCAGATCTATATGACACACATCTATTCTGGAATAAATAGTGCGTTGAGTATTTAAGATGATACTTATATAACTTTTCATGCAGAGTAAAACCCGTGAATGTGAGTTTGTCTCTTTTGTGTTTTTTTGCTTGTTCTTTTGAGTGTAGACTCTATTAGACAATTTTTTTTTGTCTGAGTTTGGAAGCTCCAATGATGGATGTTTAAAGAGTGTGTGTGTGTGTGTGTGTGTGTGTGTGTGAGAGAGAGAGAGAGAGAGAGGACTGGGTGGTTTCCACACGCATGTGTGCCTTCCAACAGGCCCTGGGATAAATTTTCATTGACCTAAAAAGAAAGACTTAATATTAACAGCAGGAATAAATAAACGAGGGGAAAAGTAAATAAGAACTGAAGGAAAAATGTAATAAAATTTAAAAATAACAATACAGATTTGTTTGTATTTAATCCTCTGCTGCATTGTCGTTATTGTGGGTACTGTTAGTGTACTGTGTGTGTGTGTGTGTGTGTGTGTGTGTGATTCAGCAACTAACTGCTTTCACTGAACATCTTCGGCATGAAAATGCACAAAGACAAAGGACAGAGAAGTGTGTGTGTGAGAGAGACATACAGTATGTCTGTTCTGAAATGAAGAGCCTTTGATCAGACTTTTTGATTTTGGAAGAATAAAGGAGATCAACTTCTCATAGAGATAATATAAGGAGAGAGAGAGATGATATTAGACATTTTCCATAGTAGTCATATTTAAATATTTATGCATTTATATATTTTCTGTCTTTACGTACACATTTCAGCTATGAGGAATGTTCAAATCAAACTGCAACTTGTAGTTTCCTTCAAGATCAATAACCTGTCTGTCTGTGTGTCTGTCAGTCAGTACGGTGATGAGACTCTTAACCACATTGGAACGGTGCAGTTTATTTTTAAAGAAGGCTGTACTGTACGTCCCTGAATGACGATCCTGGCCGATGTGGCATTCAACATTCAGTGCGTCGATCAAGTGATGCTTGAAAATCGACAGAGAACTTTGTCACCAACTCGCGGAAAAGAGACGCATCTGTCTGTGGGAACTGTACACACAATCGTTCACCAATACCACTTGCACGTTACAGGAACTCAGCGACACGTTCTGATGATGCTGTGCGAGTTTACATAACCTGCTCTCCATTGCTTCGCTTCTGAGAAACGGGAGAGACGTGGTGGAGAAACAGAGAATTTGATGGTATCCTGTATCTGCTGATCTGCTGCTAGAACTGATGGATAGAAAGAAATGTATAAAAGACAGAAGGAGAGAGAGAGAGAGAGAGACAAAGACAACAGCAGAGAGCAAAAGAGACATGGGATTGAAATTATTCTCTCTCTCTCTGAAATGTCACAGGTGGATACTTATTTTCAGAGACAGACCTGACAGTCTGTGGCAAAACAGGAGACAGCGTCTAGAACCCACAAACCCTACCCTACACACACACACACACACACACACACACACACACACACACACACACACCTACACACCTACACACAAGACAGAGTAATAAAGTTAGATACTTTAGGGGATGTATCATCTTATTTGCCAAGGGACAATTTAACTTTAGTATTACTTTGGAGAATATAAGCACTCACACACTGTGCACCATGGCCAGCTGCTTACTTTTGGGGGGGGGGGGGGGGAAGAAATCTCTCTCTCACACACACACACACACACACACACACACACACACACACACTTTACATCTGTTTCCCGGATTCGGTGACTGTAATACTCTGGGATTCAATTAACAAAACCCTCACAGCATCGCTGCGAGCATAAACCATATACACGTCTTCAAAGAGAAAAGCGCGATTCAGCAACCTGAGCCGTTAGAAACGCAGATGAAACCGGCAAACTTCTTTTGTAATGCTGCTCCCAGATTCTTCAGGAAAATTTGTTCTTTCTTCATTCTTACTTATATAAAAGTCAGATGACTGATGACAAGTCAGTCTAAAACTTTTTGCTTTTAATAGTTTTCCGTTCTCCCCGTGATGGTTTTCTTCTCCTCATGATGTTCCTGATGTCCAAAGACACCCTGACAGTTACTTTGCTTTGACACGACTTTAGTCCTTTACTTTCGTAAGCATCAATCACTTCATCAAGTTTTCCCCTCATTTCCATGCGCTCACCAACTCACTTATATATACTAGTTTACACAGCACTAGTTAAGCTTTACGTGCTCACACCTGATCCACACGGGTTCCCTTTAGGTTCTCTGGTTTCTTCTGGTTCTCTTCCCAGAAAAACAGGCCTGTAGGTGAACTGGCAGCTGGAAAGTGTGAATGAATGAGGAAATGTGTGTTTGGATTCCTGCCTCAGGCCCAGAGTTTCCGGGATAGTCTCCATATTCATCTCACCCCTAACCAGGATTTTGCAGGAATGAATAAATTGAGGCTTAACTCGTTTTTCACAAAAAATCTGGATTAGATTGATCTGAATTTTTTCCGAGATCAATAGTGTGAACAGATTTTTTTTTAACCCTAACCCCAGAATGGGAATTTGAATTATTGATCAATAACACAAACGCTATTGATTTTGTTGACAGCCTTTCAGCCCAGAAGATCCAGAACCATTTTCTTATATAGTTTCCTAAGCTTTATCTGCGTACTTCGGTTTCCTCCTACAGTCCATAGACATGACGATTAGAGTGATGGCATTTCCAATTTGCTTGTTTGCCCTGCGGTGGATTGCCAACCCATCCAGGGTATGTCCCGCCTCCTGCCCCAAGTTCCCTAGGATAGGCTCCAGGCTTCCTACAGTCCAGAAGGTCCCATGTTCAAACCCCAGCACCACCAAGTTTCCACTGAAGTTTTCCCAGTTCTATTATGTATAGTGTGAAAGGTAACTTTTCTGTTCTTCTCTCTTTTTTTTTATGTTTAATGTTGATGGTTTACAAACCAAGTAGGCGCCTACTGCCACCTGCTGTATCGGAGAGTGAAAATATGCAAGCGTGTACAAAAACCCAGTGTGAACGCTGGCCAGAGGAGGAGTGGTGGGGTGGACAGTTCCTGGGCACGATACAAATCAATCGGATCTAATAAGTCATTTGTAAATTGCTGCTCAGGGTTCGTTGTCCTCGCTCCAGAGGAACATGACTGAAAACTTGGCCATAGAGCAGAACTGAAAGTAGCTGCTGATGATGAAGCTCTGGAGCGGGAGGCTTTCCTTTAAGGCCCGGCCGTCTAAGCCGAGCCTGACGATTTTAAACCTGAGAAACAGGAGGGAGATGAGTGAAGCCTTCGGCGAAACGCTCGCCTCAGCACTTTGTTGGTTTAGGAGTTGGGTGGAACGCAGGAGAGGCAGCAGGCCGTGAGCTCCAAAACGCGCCGTAAATGAGGCTTAAGAGGATTTTATGTAGTTTTAATAGCTAATATGAGGTTTAACAGGAAGCAGAACGAGCTGACAGCCAGTAATGGCTTTCTTAATGTTTTAATTATCAAGAGTTATCACAGATATGATGGCTTTACTCATAAATGGAGGCATACATGCGTTCAAGTGTTTCAGTCATGCGCCGTACATGAAGGATGCACATTTAATTAGATCACAGATCTCTTCGTCTCACTCTTTGTCCCGCTGTTGTGTGTGTGTGTGTGTGTGTGTGTGTGTGTGTGTGTGTGTGTGTGAAGTTTTTTGGAAGTCTGGTGCTTTTTGTATTAACATATTCTTTTGATGGTGCCGGAGGATTAATCGCTTGTCTGTCTGGCCTCGTCGTGTTTGCTGTTCATCAGAGAGACGTTGTGTGTAGAGCGATCAGTAGGTGACGGTGTGATGTGTCTGTCAGAACAGCGGTGTGTGAAGAGCGGACCAGGGATGAAACACAGGATCGCTTTAGTGTTAGAGTCCTTCATCCTTACTCTCTTCTCATATTGTCTTTTCTCTTCTCGCCTCCTCTCCTTTTATCTCTCTATTTTCTCATCTCTTTTCTTCCCTTCACTTTGCTTCTTTTCTTACCTCTTCTCATCTCCTGTCCTCTCTTTTCTGTTCTCATCACATCTATTGTCTTCTTTTCATAACTCTCCTTTTCTCACCATCTCTCTTCTGTTTTTTTCTCAGCTCTTCTCTCTTCTTTTCTCTTTGCTTATTTGCTTTCCTCTTCTCAGACTACTTTCCACTCTTTTCTCTTATCACGCATCTCTTCTTCTTTTTTTAAACTCTCCTCTTCTCACATCATCACTCTCTTCTCTTCTTTTCTCTTCTCTTCTCCTTTCTTCTCTTATTCTCTTCTACCTCTTCTGACCCCCTCACTTCTCTTTTCTGTTATTTTCCTCTCTGTTCTCTTCTCCTCTCTTATCAGCTCTTATCTTCTCACCTCTTCTCCTTTCTTCTTTTCTTACCTCTATTCTTCTCTTTGCTTATTTTCTCTTTTCTTTTCTCACCTCTTCTCTTCTCACCCCTTCTCCTTCCTTTGCTTCTTTCCTTTTCTCATCCTTTCTCTTCTCTGTGCACCTCCTCTCTTCGCTTTTTTTTTCTCTTCACTGTGATCCTCTCCTCCTGCTTCCTCTCGTCGTGTTGGTAATAAAAGGTGACCCTAAGGTGTGTGTTCAGTGTAATAATAACACACACCCGAGTGTGAGTGAGCAGACCGGCGCTATGCAGTGCAGTGATGTGACTCATTAATCAAAAGTGAAATGTGGGTCAAAATAAAACCTATTCCACCTCGCATTGTTTCACTCAGGACTTCCAGTACATACTGTAGGCCCGTGTGTGTGTGTGTGTGTGTGTGTGTGTGTGTGTGTGTGTGTGTGTGTGTGTGTTCATGCTTTCTATATCTGACTCTGTTGAATATAAATATGTAGTACTTGCTGTATGTAGTCCATGGATATGTGTGAGACATGGCAGTTTGGTAGCATATTAACATGTACACAACACACACACACACACACACACACACACACACACACACACACACACACACACACACACACACACACATATATACACAAAACACTATTATCTGTAATTACTCTGGCCTCCTCACCAGTACTGCTTTTCCTTATTTTGCATACTAGTTGATCGAGCGTACACCCTGCTGTTAAAATTAGCTCCGAATCAGTGTCTCTTTTTCGTGTGTGTGTGTTTGTATGCAAGTGTGTTTTTGAAGGGACCTGAATAATGCATCCATCCATCTCCTCCTCATCTTCCTGTTGAGCTTCCTGTCAGTAGCGTTGCGTTGCAGCAGGCTGTCTCGCTCATGAAGGATGTCAGTAGTGTTAATGGAGGATGGAGCAGTTATTGCTTTTGCCATGGCATTAATAACAGGGCGCATTATATATACCTTAACCGTAACCGTATTAACCATCATGGTATATCCCTGAAGGAATTAAACAGGTCATGGAGGGGTTCGAGGACTGAAGACAAACACGGTTCGATTGAAACACCTTTATTTGAGTCGGCACAGTGAAAAAAAAAAAGGATAATAGATTACTGTATTTCTCACATTTTAGTTTTCATAAACACATTGTTTCATCACCCGCATCGTTTTGTCGGAATCCGTATCACCTCTTGTTGCTCGAAGTTTAATGATCTCTCATTAAAGTGCATAAAGAGCTTTCCTGTGTCTAAAGTTAAAAAAAAAAAAAAAAAAACTGCACTTGCTTCATGTCAGCTAATTGGTTATGAAACTTGCAGCCGTGCTTTACAAAACGGAATCAGAGAGATAGGATCATTTCATCAGAGTGATGTAATTGAGAGAAATTGGAGATTTGAGTCTGGCTTGTGCAAATAAATCGCTTTCTCTCTCTCTCTCCCTCTCTCTCTCCCTCTCTCCAGTTCGATGAGTCCCGACACAGACCCCGACGGTGCGTTTCAGAGGGAGGGCTTCGGCAGGCAGAGCATGTCGGAGAAACGGACCAAACAGTACGGAGACGCCGCTCAGCTAGAAATCATCAAGACGCGCAAATCCAAGAGCATGGATTTAGGTAACATTTCTCATCAAAACACCTCTCTGATCCTCCATATCTCTCTAGCTCCGCTCGCAGTGAGCCGGAATTAACGTCAAGTCGGTGCACTCCTGATGTATACAAGCTATACACGGTCATGACATTTAACGAGGACTGGTTACACAGTCAATTAAAACACGGTACATTTGTTGCACATAATACACAGCGTACTGTGAACGAAGCCATCACAGAGGAGATTTATCGCGGCCCAGCTATCAGTATTAATTTAGGATTTTATGTTCGTTATGGAGAGACTTTAAACCCCCTGTCGTTTTTACTCACATTTTGATCATCATAATTGATTGGAATACACTAAATATTTTCGAGCAGTGGTAAAGCACTTGTCCTATCATTCGGAGATCGCAAGTTCGATTCCCAGGTGATGCTGTAACCTCTTGCAGTCGGAGGTCTAGAGAGAGCCGATTGGCCGAGCTCTCTCAGAGGGGCGAGATGAGAAGTATGGGATGAGTTCTCTTGCATTAATCAGGGGCGTTTGTGAGCTCACACAAGCGGGGGGGGGGAGAGGGTTAGATATGTTCGCAATTAAAGTGATAAAATGTTGCCATTCCTTTGAAATCCTATAGATGGTACTCTGTAAACAGTTGGCACACATTGGCAAACAGTACAGCATCCTGTGTGGGAGGAGCGAATTACAGTACTAGCCAAGTTTGTTTAGAATCGTAACAAAATCTCAAATAATCATGATACTTACAGGATCGCGATACAGAGCGAATCGGCGCGCACGTATCGTGATATCATCGTATCGACTGGTCCATGCTGATTCCCATGCCTAGTATTACTACTCGATTTAGTGTAATAGTAGCGATGATGCTCCTGGACAGCTTGAAATTATATCACGGACGGATGCAGGAAGCCGCAGCAATCAGGTCCATGCAGAATGGGTGGTTGTGCTGCTGGCTGAGCTCATGACTCAGCAAAATTCTATAAATTAATCTTTCATGCAAAATGTCCACTAAATGTCATACCGTCTTCTACGCCACAATCAGGTTGCCGTGGAGATGCTGATCATTATGGGTCGAGACATAAATCCGTATTTAATAGTACATCTTTATGTAATATCTTGAGAAAAGTTTAAGAAGGAGTTTTTTTTCCCCTTCGAATACACCTATGTTGACGGAGGCTTTAAGATATATATATCTTATATATCTTATATATATATATATATATATATACTGTATATGTATGTAGTTTTAGTATTATAAAGTGTTACCCAAAGCACCAGGGACAGATGTTCTGGTCAGTGTCCGCCCCTTTTCTGAGGAACATGGACAAGCACTCTGACTTGGCTTCCCGGAAGACCGATGAAAGCTGCCGCTCCAGTGAGCGGATAATTGGAGGAGATAAAACGGCTTCTCTCATCTCCGTCCCTTTCGCCGTGAAGACCCTCAGCCTCCTTAAACTGGCCTTGATCTCTATAAAGATCCAGATTTTCCTCTATCAGAACTCTTCCCTCTCGCCGACTTGAGAGAAAACCGATCCCGCACTCAGGAGAAGAGGGTGGGGCGTGAAAGTAAGAAACCAGTAGATAAGACTCTTTTTCGTCTCCTGTCCTCACCAGACTGCATTAGGGCATCAATTAAAAGCGAGCCTGTGCTCAATCAGAGCCATTAGTACGGCTAGGAGAATCCTCCAGTGTGTAAAGGGTTCAGGGCCGCGCTGGAGTCTCTCCATCACGCTTTATCAAAATGCTTCATAATTGTGCTGTCAGCTCCCATCGGGCCTGATGAAAAATTGATATGTGGAGTGATGTCCCACTGATGAAACAATTACGCCACTCCTCATCAAAAGAAAGTGAAGTTTGAGAGCCTTTTAGAGAAAGTCATCACCTTTCAGCTAAGTTCATTTACACACACACATGCACGCACAGCCCAGAGGAGTGTTAAGTATTTCTGTGCGGGAGATTGTTAGCAGTACAAGTTTTCGAATCTGAATATCTGAATCAGTAATTAGCTCTGCTACAGGGATTTAGGCTTTTAGTATTCAGTGATATTTGCTCAAGCACTGGCTCCTCCTGGGTATTACCTTAATTATACTCTCGGAGAGTATGTTTATTTATGGTCTGCTTTCGGAGCGGTCCACATTGACATATTAAAGAGCCTTCAGTCTCGTCCATATGACGAGCATAGATATGTTTTATGCATAGATTTTACCCTCCTGATTAAAAAGAATTGGCCACACAACTAGCGATTACATTTATATACACACCGATCCATCTGCCTCAACACTAACACCACCGCCAGCTCAATCAAATAACATACACATTATCAGTTATACACCAGGAAACTGGTGATGGATCATGACAGAAAGGTAGCAGAACACCCAGCGCGTCACCGCCCGCCGCACACTGGGCCGAGCAGGCAGAGAGTTCAAGGTTGACCTACAAACTTCCCAGACCCCAATCTGATCGAGCGCCCTTGAAACTAGTCTCGTTCATGAAGGCCCCGCCCACCCCGCAACCAGAGCAGCCAAAGGATCTGCTGCCAGCATCCCAATGCCAGCACACCAAAAGCAGAGGTGTCTCGAGAGGCCAGTGCTGCCCAGGCGGCACTAAGGCGACCTTAAAATTTAGGTGGCTTTAAAGATGTATGTGACAATTAATGTTCATGATTAATTGATTTTTAAACACTGATATTATGACATTAGTCTTAGTAAGTGGCAAAATTGTTATAAAATTATGGAAAATGCCTCAATAATGACATTTAGAGGAGTACAGAAAGCAAAACAAATGTATTTCTGTATGTATGTTGAAGATGAGATAAGGTGGAACTTAATGTTTCTGCTGAACGCTTGAATAGAAAGTATTTTTAAAACACCACTTGGGTAATTTTTGGCATCGGTCATTTTCACGGACCCAAAACTGGATGTTAAAACCGCAGAGGAAAAAAAACATAAAGTCCTAATAATAAAGTCATTAGCACGACCTTCTCACCCCACATTCACCCACGAGCACGGTTTCATTTCGAACTTTCCACACACTTATCATTAAAATCTCTCTCCACTCCCAAAAAAATCATCTGTTCTAAGTTCACACGAATCAATTTTCCACAGACGGCCTTTTTTTCTTTTTCCCCCCTCAATCATATACCATCTCCTTTAAATCTACTTTTGCACGCTTCACATGAGCAGTATCTCCTATTTTTTTTTTTTTTTTTTTTTTAAACGAGTCTGAGAGCTTTTTCGGAGATTATGCAGAATTGTCTTCATGCCTGACACTTTGAATTCTCTCAGATGTGTAAAAAGATGGAGATGGATTCAGGGGAGGGGAAAAAAAAAAAGGAAGATCGGTTCCACGTCATGCATGGGGTTATGAGTTAATCACCTAACACTTTATAATCTGTTCCTCAAGTAAATATGAATGCCTGAGACAAATCATGATATCCCATATCTCTGTGTGTGTGTGTGTTTTGTTTTGGTTTTCTTTGATTTGTCTTTCTGTCCCTTCACTCTTTAATGATTTGCATGCTTTTCCTGATCTCTGGTAATGACACTAATGGAAAGTCAGTTTGTAATGCAGCATGGGAACCTGGGAATGGTGGACCGTCTTGCACTAACCCAACACAATTGTTTATGCCTCTTTAACAGTAGCTGACGAGATTAACCTCACACCCCGCCCAAACAGGACAGAAGGTAAGACACCCAACCGTTGACACGCCGTCACTCCTGCACCACAGTAGGATCGGCTTGTCTGTCTGTGCTTGGGCATGCTAGAGCTTAGCGGAGGAGCTGGGGTGTTCATTTATTTACTTTATGATTATTTTTTATTTCATCATAGTTTGCTCAAAGCAACATTTGCCAAGGTTTATTGGGGGCATGCTGTAGTTTTTCAGCATAGAAAAAAAAGCAATGCGATCTCCATCAAAGGATTGACTTTTGAAAGTCTTTGCCAGGTTTGTATCTCCGAAATGCTGCATTTTAATTTATTTTCAAGGCACTTGAAGTAATTAGTGTCAAATTATAGATTATTTCCTCCTAAAGAGGAATTCGTGTTATGGTGTTAAATACGGTGCATTTTTTTGGCTGCGGTTTAGCGGAAGCCAAGCCCGCACCATTCGTTCTTCAAGAGAGTAGGATGGAAGAAAACATTAATTAGCTTGAGAGGTGTTTCAAATGGAAAGAGGAAGGAGATGGAGAATGAAAGAGGTGTGTATGTGTACGTCTGTGTCTATGGAACATGCTAGAGGGCTTTGCTTGGATCCTATTTCGAAATAAAGACCCCTTAAATTCAGGCAAGGCTACTTGACTGCAATTAATCCATCACTGTCGAGTGGCTTAAGTTATGCACTGTAGTCACAGCACAGGGAAAAACACGTGTCCTAGCCAGCAGGAGTCCGGGCGAAGCCCTGGGTAGGGTTCAGCCATGCGGAAAAGTATTCTGTAACAAATATATACTGTAGCGCTGCCAAGAATGGTGCCCGAGAACCAAATCGACTGACTTTTAGTGTGGCTTCACTTAGGGGTGTCTCCATGTATTTTAATAAAAATATTGAAGGAATATTTCATGTTGAAGGAATTGAGCGTAGACACCTGATTCGGTTTATTACAATATCTTGAGCGGCATTAAATGTCTTTAACACTTATCAAAACCACAAAAGTTGCTTCCCTAGTGACCGTGCACGTCGCACATTTGGAGTCCTGGTCGTATAGTAGCAGAACACCTGGAATTATTCAGACTCCCTTCAGCATCTCTACAACCCCATAGTAGTTTATGTTCGCTTGTAAAATTAACTGGCCCACAATCACGGCAATGAATAAACCGCCAAAACCCATGCTGTGTTATAGCCTAGGAAACGTGTGTCCTTGCGGTTTGGTGAGGTAAGTGAATCCACATGGTTCACTGCAGCTGCAGTACCGATAACGGGTCAGGGTTCGGGGCTGTGAGAACAGAATACGGAGGGATGCCTCGAGCATGATGGTACGAGATGAAATTGCCCTGTGACGATTCCGCAGATTCCGCCCCATCACCGATGCTGTCTCCGTAGCGGCGCATGGGGGTGTTGTGATTGAGCTCGGCCATCAGAAGTTAATTAGGACAGGTGTAAAGAAGCAGGGGGAAAAGCTGTTTTCTGGTGCGCGCTAATGATTCCGAACAGGCTGGCACAGCAGCTCGGGCGACCCCAGGGCCCCTTCACCTTTCCTGGGATACGGGAACATGACTTCCCCCTGGCCGACACAGAGCTATTCTTAGCCTAATCAACCTTTTAGAGATGCTCTTAGAGTTCCAACTGGAGGAATAAATTACATTTAATGGATGCTGCGTCCGTTTATACGTGCATACCATGTGATGAGCGTTACATATTGCCATGAGTAATGGCCTTTAGAAGAAACGTCGGAGTCATGCTAACGAGGGAGCATCCGCAAGCTTGCATTAAGCACTGACTGATTATTCATGAAGCTCGCGATACCTGCTTTTAACATTTATTGAGAACCATGCCTCACCAGCATATGGTCTCGGCCGCCTTCGCGGGCTGACTAATCAGAATGACGCAGGGAGTGTATCTTGTGAAATTCTGCACTCTGGTTTTTATTGTGCCTGTTGTATTCCAGTTGTGCTGCTTTGTCTAGGATTATGAGGCCTCTTTATTTCTAACCTGAGCAGAGAGATAGAGAAGAATGACATGTTTGGGTTGGTGAAACCTTTGTATCTTTTTCCGGTGCGTGTTATTTTTCCTTCTGTTCTTCTCCGTGACTGACAGTCAGCTCTGTATTAGATATGTGATAGGAATCATAAAGTAATCTTGCCTTTTGAGAGATGCTTGTCAAAAGCCTGCCTGGCTTCAGATGAAGAGAAATAAAAATAAAAAATAAATCAGCACCACCAACACTAAGGGGAAAAAAACAGTGTGTGAGAACAATTACCAGCTTTTCTTTTGTTGATGTTCTTCGCTGCCATGTGACACAATGCTGGAGCTCATGATGAGGGATGTCAAACGAGCTCAGCGGGATGAGATTCCGAGCAAAGCAGACGCGTTTCCTTAAACCGTAGCAGCCGCCTCGGCTTCATTTGCTGCATCCTGTTGTGTTTGGCACGCGCGCCGGTCCCCGTGATCTGGAGGAACAGGCCTGCGTGTAAGCTTCAAAAGCTCCCCATTTATGCAGTATTTAGAGTATCTTGATGAAGTCTGCTTCTCTGCCAGCGTATGGATAGTGGTCCTGTTTAGAAGCAGGCTGGATTTCCTTTTGTCCCCTTTCTTTGTATTTAAATTTTTTTTTAAAAGATGTTGCTATTTAGCGTCCTTCATCATGCAAAGCAGATCCTTTAGGAAATAAATGGAAATCTTTGCTTAGGCAGTTGTGTAAATATGAAAGATTTTCCTATAAATTTGCTCAGTAATCAAATGTGCTCAATGCAACTTTTTGTTAAAGGGTTGGTTTACTCAGGAGCATGTTGAACACAGCGGGTGTTTATTGACGCGTTTACACATGGGCGTTTGATGTATATCAGGATTCTATCCAAACAGGCATTATTTGCATAAAAATACACCCATTTGAAACAGATTAATTCTAATCTTATTGAAACCACTTTAAGTGGTTTGAGAAGAATGTTTTTTTTTTTTTTTTTTTTTTGACCAGATGTTATACATTCATCTTGCATCTGGCTGCCACTCTTACATTATGATGTCACATCATTTCATGCACGACCCATGCCTCCTATTGTTAAAAAGCAGCAAAAATGATGGATTTGGATTTTTTTTTTTCATCTAATTCCAGGCTGGCTAAATGGAGTGAAAAAAAATGGGACATGATATACACCCAGGTCTTCATCATGTGCCTTATGATTGATATTCATGGGCTAGAAGATGGCATTGATGGATTCCATTGGGGCTGACACTGGAAGGTGATGCTGGTGGTTGGTGAAGATGGTGCTCCTGATGAAACTCAGTGTTGATGTGCTCAGTAATCCACACCATTTAAAAAAAAAACAAAAAAACAATCTGCTTTCTATCCTGATCGTGATAGAAGACGTTGAGTTGATCTCTCCAGCACAAACACCGCAACGTTTGCTAGAACCCAGATTGACAGAAGGCAATCCCAGATTCAACCTCTCACAAAGAGGTCAGAGGTCATCTTCACATCCTATGAGCTATCTCTCTTTGCACTGACATCATCTAACCATCGGTGAGAAAATTCCATAGAAGAGCTTAACATTTTTTTGGCTCTGTTCTTTCCTTAATGCACGAAGAACTGCACTTCTTACGGTCTGGTTTTGGTTTGTGTGGTTAAAGGATCATGAGCAGATTAGCCGCATCTAAAGCTGCTAACGCTTGCGAAAGAATGCCAACGGTTCCCTTTCCAACATGGATTAGTACTGTACTTCCCCCAGGTCACTTCTACATCCTACATTACCTCCAAATCACTAGCGACGATTTCACTCTCCTAGCTAACATCCATGCTACGATGCCGCCGGTGTGGTGTTCAAGCAAGACGGAGGAGGTAATAGATTTCGAATTGTTTTCACCGGGTGATTGGGAGTTTATTTTGCTAGGCCGATCGTTGTTTTGCTCCACATCTTTCAACCCGGAGATCCGCTGCGAGCTCATCAGCCACCAACCATGCTCCATTTAGCCTGCTGAAAATGAGGCGAGACCCTCGGTGCGGAAAGGAAAGAGCAGTTTGGGGGGGTTAGAAAGGACACAGTGTGCTGTGATGTAAAGACATGAAAGAGAGCGATTGACAGCTACGTTTACACAGAACGTCCCCATATGTTTGACACCGTACCTTTAAGACTGGAATCCATGAGCCTCCATTGTGGTTCAAGCCGAGGACGTTCGATCAGATAGCCAAGGAACAACTTTGGCTGGAAAATAACCGCGGATGTCGGGAACGGCATGTTGGTTACGGGCTGTTGTTTGTAAAATACGTACACATTGACATAATGAAATACTGAGGTCTCGCTCGACTAAGCTGCTCTAAACAAAAACCAGAAGTCATTGGGAAGGGGGAAAAAAAAAAAAAAAAGCAATTCTGTCTGTGTGGTGAGCTGTGTTGGCTTTAAACAGAAGGAACGATGGCTGAAGCTACAGCTCGGTATGCCGTGCGGGATTTTCTACATCAACAGCTCTACTGTTTGACCTACCATGCTTCATGGGATGAATGGCACTTCTATCAACTCTGTCAACAAACAGAAAGAATAGGCCTGGCTGCAGTGCTCGGAGTAGAAGCCTTCTGTCTCTCATGCCATGTATATTTATATATTTATATATAATTTGCATGTTAATTATATTTGTGTGCATAATGAAGACCCATTATGCCGTACATATCAATGAGATGGAGTCGGTGGCGTTGCCCGATTTCCTGCTCCTCCTTGAGGTGCATACGCTGTTTGCCTTTGTCTTCTTCCTTTTGCAAATTTGTGCGTGTTTGCACGAGTTATTGTGTAAACCCGGGACGTTTATCTTATCCTAGGAACACAGGTGGCTCATGGAATGTGTGTTTGGCAGCTGCACCATTTACGCCTACTTGTACGCTATCCACACCTCCAACACACAACATGCGCACACACACACACACACCATCGTTGATCCAAACAGTTTTGCTTTCTGGTTGTGGTTCCCCGCTCAGGCATCTCTGCAGAGCAGGATTAATGTTCTGTCTCTGCTGGAAGCTGTTGTTAGCCGGAGCATTGTGTTTCTGGAGAGCTTGTCCTAGGCTTGGCGTACAGATCACGGAGCGGACGGTATTAGTAGTATCATAAGGAATAGAAAAGGGAGGCCTCAGTGTGGATTTGAACGACCTAGATTTTGTATGTTTAGTCTGACCTACTAGTCTCCTTAGCTTCTAAATCGCAGTATCCCTTTCCTTCTTTCCCACGGCCGCCCACCAAAGATAACAGGCTTCAGGCTTGTGCCGTACATCAGCGCCTGTAGTCTCACTTTCTGTGTTTCTCACTCTGTTTTCCTGACGCTCTGCAGCTGCTTCTTCCTCTGATGTGCTTGTATAGTGTTGCATCCTTATAATATGAAACAGACATATTTACAGTTAAAATTATAAATTATATATAGAAGGCTATAAAGAACGTCAAGAGCTTGAAGAAAAGGAAGCTTAAGTGGAATCTCAAGTCCAGAGAAGGAGTTAGTTTAAAAAAAAAAAAAACTATTTTCCTTTAGGCATTTATTAAATTTTTGGGTTAAGTGTCCTCTCTCTTCTCCTAAGGTAACTCCACAAGAGATGTAGGGCCCAATCTGGGCCTGAAGAAGTCCAGCTCCCTGGAGAGCCTCCAGACGGCCGTGGCAGAGGTGACGCTCAACGGGGATGTCCCCTTCCACAGGCCTCGTCCCAGAATCATCCGCGGGCGAGGTTGCAACGAGAGCTTCCGCGCGGCTATCGACAAATCCTACGACAGACCCGGGGTGAACGTGGTGGCCGACGAAGAGGAGGACGAAGGCATGGAGACGTGTAAGTGTCGAAACAACAAGGATATCTCGCCGCTTTTTTATTTTTATTCGATCTGTTATATACAATGCTCAGTAATTTAACACTTGGGGTGTCGGATGGTTCTGTATCCACCACCAGAAATAATTACATTAGTGTGAGGAGTGCTTCTTCACTTGTATCTAGGTCAGGCTTCCCCTTACAGCATCCACCGACAATCAGCAATTGCCGTACCCTTCTATTACTATTCCTATCAGCAGTGTCCAAATGCGCGCTGAGACGCCCCAGCTGTCTGTTTTCCCTCCGCCTGGGACTCCTCATTTTTATCCTCCACGTAATGCTTTTAGACTTAAAGCAATTTGGAAGCCTTTGTCCTGTTTACTATCTCAAACAGTTTGTCCTTCATTTCTCCTTGTGAATAGAGCTGCAACTATTTATTTATATATATATATATATATATATATATATATATATATATATATATATATATATATATATATCGTGTACAGGATGTTTTTGCTGAACATTTATCTTTGTTCTGCTATTACATTTGGGTTGTACTGTGAATACTTTGTCCTGGGTGAATGTGTGGGAAAACATCCCTGCTGTGCCGAATCAGCCCTTACCAACTCTTTGCCCTTCTTTACACCGAAGTCCGTCCGATCCCTTGTTTCATTCCTCACGGTCACATTTTGGAGGCAAGACAGAGCTGTCAGGCAAGTCATACCAGGTAATAACAGCACCTTGCCGCAGGAACCTCCTTGTTCTCCATTAAAAGCTTTTGATTCAACAGGGTAGAGACATTACTTAAAAAAAATTTAAATTAAAACGGACATCATTTTCCCAAGCAGCTTTGTCGCGCTACGTTGTTTCTGCATGCCACTAAATACCGTCTTATCTTTCCCTGAGAGAAATGAGGGGCAGCAGATTCTGCCACTGAGGTATATTGCATTTCTCTCTTCCCGATATTCAAACAAGTCAAATGCCTTTTTCAATTTAGATTAAAGCAGCCTGACTGTGTCTGTCCCTGAGGTTAATAGTCAGAGTTGACTGATAAGGGCATGCATTCTTTCTTCGTGCTGACTTTTTATTTACATAAAAATCCCACATCATCTGGGGGGAAAAACGTGTCCGTGGCAGATATCCTGCCAAGAAGAAGAAGAAGAAGGAAGGAGAGGAGATTTGAGCTGGGGATTTTCTCTGTTCTGAACTTCTGAAAAAGCGAACCACAGGCAGACTGACAATTTCACGTCCTGAGAGGGAAGAAACGAAACACCGAGCCGGAGCAAAGTGAGGAGGCTAATGACGGGGCGTCAAAACATTTATTTCTCTCTTGTACAACAGAAAAGTTTTAATTACCCCAACTTTTTTCATATCTCAGTCGGATGACAAGCACAGAGCGGCGTCTCGACTCTCCGCGACGGCTGCGTTGATGGAAACGCTATTGATCTCTTGAAGCTGCATCGACTTCAGTGTTGCGTCTCTTTGTGGGACTAACGAGCAGTGTTTAGGAAAAAAAAACGAAGGGTCCAATTTCTACCTCTCGTCAATTTCTCTCTGTTCCTTCTTCGTCAAGACCAGCATGAGTTTTTGTGGGTGTGTGATAACGACCGGCTTTCCTACGCATCCACGTACATGGATACACCCCCAACAACCCCCCCCTCCTCCCCAGGAGGCCTGAGCGATTACCATCTCCTGTGTGTTATCTGAGACGGCATCATTAGGAGCTGCAGAAATTAGCACGCTCCTCTAATCTCGCAGCCCGCTTTTAATTGCCAGATGCAGCTCATCCGTGTAGCTACACCGCCTTTGCACTTAGCGGCGCGATAAGCTTATACGCACGCGGAGATGAAAGAAACTAGCGATAAACCTGATATCAACTTAAATATAGTTAGTATTGTCATCTTCCAAACTGATAAAGGGATTTAGGCGAAAAGTGGTGCATAACTGAGGAGATTTCTGCCTGCAGCTCCTGTCTTATAGCATTTCACGGCCGGTTTTCACTTTTCTCTGGAATGGGTGAAGAAAATACCAAAAAAACTTGAACAGTAAGAAAGCGGAAAACAATATTCTGAACGAAGTCTCATCATGGATTTGTTTTTGTCTCATTTTCGCTCTAATCTTTCTTCCCGTCTTTGTAGAACTTAATAAACCATAATCATGCATCTCCAGCATCAGGTGCATTGTGATATTATAACTTCTCCATCACTGCTAAGCATTATGCTATAAAGCACTTAGCATAATTAGCAGCTGCATTTTTTTTTCTTCCTTCCCTCCTCCTTTGCTCATTCGGAGTTGATTTAAACTTACAATTACTGACAGATTAATTACATTAGATGTAGCAGGGCCAACCGGCTTAGAAATTGCAGCTATAATCAGACTGAGGGTGAAATGAAAATTAGCTAATTTACTTCATTCCAATTGTGATTAAAGCGCTATTTTATGTACGTCATCGCTGATTTGTAGGAAAATAATATAAATGCTGGTTCCAGAACCGGGCGTATGCTGCGTAGTGTAATTAGAAACTCGTATATAGAGTAAGGAAATCTGGAAATGTGGCTTTTTCCATTTCTGTGACTTGTATCAGTCCCGACATCTTTAGATGGATGATCTGCACTAAAAGCAGTAACATATAAGACATAAGCTTTTGATTGGAAGCAATCTCCATAACAAACGATTGTATTAAAAGAAGAAAGGATATCAGCCGAGCGGTTTCTGCTGTATCTCTGACGTCTTCAAAGAACATGTCTTCGGGGACTCCAGCATATTACCACTTCTTAATTGTGTTCAGAGAGCTGGAAATCAGTCAAATGAGTTACTACTGGAGTAGAACTACTCTCTAAAGCGACTCGCAGTCCTGCTTCAGCTATACAGTACAGTTACACACGGTCTATATTAACTAGAATATAAGGGAAGACAGCTGCTTTGTTGTGCTGCTGTATATACAAGGCGTTTGGCTGGCAAACCCGTATTGCTTGGCCCGCTTCTTCCAAGAAACATTTGTGAATAAGGTGAGCTCAATACAGAGACTCATTCAGCGCCGAGTTCCTTGTGTTCTGCTAATGTGTTTGAAAGGAGTGCAGCTCCGCCTTACAAACTTCAGAGAGACGGTCGTCTTTTCACCCTTTGACCTGCCAATTACAGCTGAAGTCTTAGAGAATAAAGGAGTAGAAGATGTGGTCAAAAAAAAAACTGACACTGCTCAGCTGTTAAATCTCAGATCAGAAGGTCAGGGGTCCAAACTCCAGCACCACCCATCATTGCCACTGTTGGAACCTTGAGCCAAGCCCTTAGGGGCACAGAATCAAGGCTCATCCTGTTCCCTGACCTCTGCCTCTAAACAAGCTAGGATGTGTGAAGGAAATACAAGGGGAGGGTGTCCAAGTCAAGTCAGGACTTGTGGTGAAATTCCTAATGAATGACAACCCTGGCCGATGTGGATCAGAGCCAACTGCTGCAGTCGTTCCCGCGAGTGTCGCATCTGATCCTTGAGATGATCAACGGATAGCTTTTTGCCAACTTGTGGAAGAAACGCATCTGTCTGTGGGAACTGTACACACCATCGTTCTCCAATACGTTACAGGAACTCAGCTTACATCCCCCATATAGTCCTGACCTCGCTCCAAGCCATTTCCACTGTTTTGGGTCATTAAAGGAGTTCCTGGGAGGCCACTTGATGGTTTCCAAGCACTAGTGAAACGCTGGGATATGTGCATTAGTGTAGCAGGTGATTTATATAGAGACACAAAGGGAGTTTTTCCTCCTTTCTCATATCAAATCAAAAGTCCCAGTTTGATTTGAATGCCCCTTGTATATCCATTGTGCTGTAATGTGTATGTAACAAAAAATTTTGGAGCGACACTTGTCCACATACGCATATATGTGTGGTGCAATGCCTGCATGCATACACTGGGGGCAGTATAGGACCATGTGACACAGTATCCACAAGCAACTAAACAAATTAGTGTTGTGTAGCGACTCACAGATGTATGTATTGTGCTAGGCTATTATTGAGTTCTAACACTAAAACTAAGTTTATATATTTATTTAGTTATTTATTTATTTATTTTTAGAGACATGTGAGATCAGGGTATCGACTGGTTTTGTGTTATACAGCAGTTCATTATAATAGACATTCTCCAAAGGAAAATGACTCTAGAGGAAAACTGAAAAGTGGTGGTTGTGGTTCAATCAATGCCAGCGGGCCTGGAATTCCCCAGCATTTGTAAAAATAATAAATAAAATAAAATTCTGCCAGCAGTGTGGCCTTGAGCAGCATCTTGATTTTTTTTTTTCCTCTCTCATACCATCTTCCAATTTCTTTCTCCGTCTTTCTCTGTCTCAGTGGAGGAGGACACAGAGGAAAGCTCGCGCTCCGGCCGTGACTCCGTTTCCACAACCAATGACTCCACGGTGGCCTTTCCGGCTGGAGCGGCTTACCTGGACGGCCAGATGAACGGCGGACGGCCCAAAGACGATCGGAAGAAGGACAAGGCAGGGAAGGAGAAGAAAGAAAAGAGCAAACCCAAGAAGGGCGTACTGAAGGGGCTTGGTGACATGTTCAGGTATGCTTAATCCAGATGTGTAGCTCTCACCCCCCCCCCCCTCACTTCCGTGCAGTGGTCAGTCTGTTTCTGTTCTGATTCTGCAGGAAACTCTGTCCTGCTCTCCGCTGCTAAATAGGGGCTCACTTACCTTTAGCCGAAACAGTGAGGTTAGCCCGGGGCAGTTTTAAACACGTGGTTTATAACAAGCAAGTATGTTTTATTTATTCTGTAGCACGGCCGGGTTGAGACAGAAAACACCTTGCTGAACACACTGTTTGTCTTGTAGAAATGCATATAAATTTGATGCCATAAAAATGTACACGAAATTTCTCATAAAAATATATCTATATGTACCGTGAAACATTCGCAGATAGTTTGAAGTTGAGGACCTCTGTGATCCAGCTTGGGGAACTTCTAAGTGAAAATGATGCAAGGCCGAGCAAGTCTGCAAGTCTTTCAACTTGAGGTTGTGAGAAAGCCAGAAAGCCCTTTATATCCCGTATCCTGACATCAGCTCCAGCAGTGCAAACTCATCAGAGAAGCTCGGAGAGACATGCTAGCTTCTGCTTTTTCTTTTTTACATAACTGGTGAAGGTTTATCGAGTGTAATTCTGACAAACTGGGGTGAAGTGGCTTTATCATGGAAACTGCTGAGAACAGGTTTTTTACTTACGTATTTCTGGAAATAAAACAATATGTGGTGGAAAATGACACTGGATGTGGTGCAGTTAGCACAATATATTTCTGTTTTTACACACTGTTCGAAGTCTGTTTAACATCGGGGATATGTTGATATTCACTAATCAAGTTATTACAGGTCATATGACATGAGTACAGGTTGAATGACATGCCTTTGTCGCTTTTGTTATTCAGGAATTTTTTAATTTTTGTATTTTCCCCCCGATTTTCTCCCTAATTTTCTCGTGTTTAGTCTGAGTACCACTCAGTAGGGACGGCCGAAGACTATCACGTCTTTCCTCCGAACCACATGACGCCAACTGATCGTATCTTCTCAAACTACTCTCTCACGCACTGTTGAGGGCGGCGTAACACACTCGGAGGACAGTGCTATCCGCTCCTTCCGCTTGCGTGTGCTCTCAGACGCCCCTGGTTGGCTGTAGAGCTGTGATTAATGTCGGACCACTAAGTACCTCTCATCCCTCCCCTCTGAGAGAACTCGACCAACGCGTCCATCCTCTCCGGCTGCGAGAGGTTACAGCATCACCCGGGAATCGAACTCACGATCTTTGGATCTTAGAGCGAGCACCACTGCGCCACTCGGAGGCGGTGTTATGATCTGGGGTTGCTTCAGATGGTCAGGTCTAGACTCTGCAACATTGTGGCAATAAAATGAAATCAGCTGATTTAGTTGCTAAACTAAGAAGTTAACGTGTACAATAAAGCTTACGGTTTGATAACGTTGAATGTGTGAGTATTTGGCTCTTTTGTAACGCGTACATTTTGTATCAGAGAGTTCACCTGTACAGCAGAATGTAAACACAGTAGTTAATTAATATTAATGAGCATGGGACATGCATGGGTGTGGTTTGCGGAATGCTCTGTGCTGTATTTATTAATACACACCAGCATGATTTTCGCACTCAATGCTCTAAAAAAAAAAAAGAGAGATGTTTTAGTAAGCAGATGGAAAAGCGCGAGAACAGTTAGCTAGCAGTCAGCTAAGCACACTAGCTTGCTCATACAGGCGTAAATCTGTGTCCTCTGGAGTTGCTGTAGTGTTCAGCTCTGCCTCTGCCGAGCTAATTAAACACAGGCTGCTGTTAATTATTTTGATTTGGTGCTCATTTGAATACGGGATAAATTAGCTCTGTGGTCTTATCAGTGCAGTAAGTTGTTTCATGGCGGATTAGAGTAATGGGATTAGTTTGCGCAGGAGCGCGCCACGCGTAACGCCGCAACCAACAATAAAGACGACAAGTGTTTCCAGGTCATGTTTCAGGAACTCGGAGAGGTCGCTTATCAAGGCCACTAATTTGCGCTTTGCTGCTCGTTTGTATCCTGTGGAGCAAAGGAAGGCGGCGATTATAAAGGCTCACACACACACACACACACACACACACACACACACACACACGTATGTGGCTGTTGTGTTTGTCTTTTGAAAAGAGTTTGATTACCAAATGAAAATGAATGTGCTAGTGTGTGTGTGTGTGTGTGTGTGTGTGCTCCTGGCTGCGAGGTTGTGGAGTCTCCCCCCAGGGTGGTGGGTGGTTTGGCCTCTCTCCCTCTGCATCATCTCTCTTCATTAGAGTCGAGTGGCAGTACCACTTATGAAAGAGAGGCGGGGAGACACACACACCACATGTACACCACACACACACACACACACACACATACACAAACATACCACAAGTATACCTTTTTTTTGTTTGTTTCTTTTCCTTCCTTTGCTCCACTTCCTTATTTCTCCTCTTGCTCTTTGTTTTTTGTGCTTTGTCTTTTTATTATTATTTCATTCATTTTCTTTATTTCTTTATTTTTAACCTTCTGTTTTTTCATGCTTTGTTTGCATTTCTTACATGACTTTATCCCTTTCTTCATTATTATTCGCTTTCTTTCTTTTTTTCCTTTTAGTCAGTTTCTTACTTTCTTTTTGTCACTCTCTTTATTTTTTACTTTTCTTTCTTATTTTTGTCTTTTGGTTGCTCTTTTACTTTTTTTCTTTCTTTTTTGTCACTTCTCTTTTTCATTCTTTTTTCTATTACTTTAAGTTTTATTCTTTCTTTTTTCAATCTTTTTTTCTTCCCCTCCTTTTGCACACACACACACACACACACACACACACACACACACACACACACACCTACACACACCTACACACACCTACACACACCTACACACACACCTACACACACACACACACACACACCTACACACACACACACACACACACACCTACACACACCTACACACACACCTACACACACCTACACACACCTACACACACACACCTACACACACACACACACCTACACACCTACACACCTACACACACACCTACACACACCTACACACCTACACACCTACACACACACACACACACACACACACACACACACACACACACCTACACACACACACACACCTACACACACCTACACACACACACACACACCTACACACACCTACACACACACACACACACTGTTATTAGATCTACTACTGTACTCCTCAGAGACGTACCCTCATCAGTTATTTCCATGGAGAATGTACTGTACACACACACACACACACACACACACACACACACACACACACACACACACACACACACACACCTCTGATAGAGATTGTTGATTCTTACTGTAGCTCCACATCATTGTGTATTTCTTTGTTTTTGTTCACTCATGTATGACGTTAATGAATCTAGCACAGACACGCTGATGTCTGCATACAAACGTGAACACACTCTATAGTCTTTCGACTCTCATGAACCACCTTCAACACACACACACTTTCAGAGCCTTACAGCGTTGGCAACACACTGCAATTTGAGCTCATCTGAACGCCTGGCTAAGCGTGCTCTGATGAGCTCTCACCAAGGAGCGTAATGCGAACACTGATTGGACGAGAGTGTGTGTGAGAGAGAGAGAGAGAGAAAGCTTAATGGCTAAAGCAAGGAGAAGAGAAGAATGAAAGGATGGAACAAGAACGGGAGACGGACAAAGAAATTGAGTGCATAGCTGCGTGGGCACGGAGATTTAGAAAGATGGAGAGGAAATGGTTGGGAGATGAATAGCGGATTAGGGAAAGCGATAGCAATGGGGACGAGTGGAGCGAGGCGCATGTGTTTATGTGGAGATCAATACAGCTGGTGAAATATGGAACAGAAGATCTTAACTAATGTGATATAGCGTACGATGTGTGATGCAATAACCTCACTGTAGTGCAGAATACAGTTTGCTTTAGGAACACCTCTAATCTGAAAACAGCCTCAGCAGCGACCTCATTTCCCCTCTCGTCTGTTTCTACCATTCAGCGTCATCAGTATACTAATCACCAGGCAGATCGTCTCTCATCATCTGCACCTGTTTCTCACTGATTCATGTCTTGTTAGAATGTTTTTTTTGTAATGCTTGAACGGTTCATACTGTAGGTCACTGTGCGGCTTAACAAACGAAAACGTTCCTCTGAAACTTGTCATTAATTTCTGGCCATATCTGGTTGCGTAGTCGTCTCCGCTCCACCTCAGGCCTGGTCAGCATCTTAGCATGCTCGGTGGAGACACATAAAGCCATCTCCTCCCGAGACAGTCAGGCAAAAGCCTCCATTTCCAGAGGTAATTAGGTGTTCTTTATCTTCTGTATGACTGACTGCCCACCCTGCTTCCCATTACATTTTCACTGTCTTCACATGTGTGCTATTCTTTTCTAAGCTCCCGGAGCAATGCATGATGGGTCAGGGTTGATGAGTGAAGGGGATGCCTGAGGAGAGAGTGAGAGAGAGAGAAAGATTGAGGGAATAGGCATGTAAATGAGTGCAGTGAAGTGAACTAGGGCACGGGGAGGAGGGCACGGAGAAGAAGGGATTCGTTCAGATCACACTTATGGTCATGGCGGCGTTGCCTTGCGGTGAAAAGACGTCGCCGTCTCTTAGCGTAGCACGTGTGTTCACTCGTACTATGGTGTAATTAGTAGTGCAGGGATAACAAGCCTCCCTCCTATCATCACCTTTATACGACCTCTAAATAAGCATCCAGGCTGATAGGCATCACTTCTCACCTCGTGTGAGATTGACAGCAAGACCCGACTGCCTGAGGAGAGACAGACAGGAGCAGGGTGAGAGAGGCAAGAGTACAAGAGCATCTTTGTTATTTCCCGAGCAGCAACTAATAGTCCCTAGAGGCTTTGTGTTCCAGATTTAACCTATATATCCAGATATACTGTCTGCTCCGAGCGCTCCTTCGTGTACGTTCGAGCGGAAAGCTTCCATACGTGGCTAACACACTGTTCTCTCTTAACGCCTTCGTCATTAGCACACACGCGTCCGTTTGAATTAGCAAAGCTTTACACACATGCGCACGGGTTTAATCAGGAAAATCCTATCAGCAGAGACGCCATACCATATTAGCATTCTGTCTTCATTTACAAGATATGAGAAAAGAACTTTCTCTTTCAATGAGTCGATTCCTTTTTTTTGGGCTCATGCAGAATGACCAGGCTTGCAAATACAATTAAAAAACAATCAAAAGTATATATAAAAGAAGAATATTTCCTCGTGTGAGAGTAGCGAGAAGAAGGGCGATATTGGAACGCGATCGCGTTTGAAATGTCAGCTCCTCCTTACCTACATATTACACCTGACTCCTCAGTGCATAGGATAATACCGTATAAGCTTATCTACGGAAAACGATGAGAGAGAAATGCTGAAGATGGAGCTGTGTAAATATTTAATCCGTTTTTTTACCCTAGTCTTACCCCTGGGGGTCGACGCGGAGAGGTTTAAGGGTTAGGTCTCACGGACAAAATTCTCCATCTTTAACGGATATGTTTCGCCAGCTCCAGCAGGGGACTGCAGTAATGAAGCACTCGGCCTGTTACAGTAGATTGCATGCAAATATGCAATAGGGAACACAAACAAAGGAAAGAGTATAGTGTAATCAGGAGAGCAATTTCTGACACACCTTGTCTACAACGTTGGCCCTCCGGATGTGCCAGCTTCATGCTGGTGCTCTCCTTGCGCACTCGCCTTGTCTTATAAACTTCAATATTGATTTTTCATTCAAAAAATCTTTTTTCATTCATATACGTTTGTATTTGAAGCAGCAAGAAGTTGCTTTTCCTCTATTGATCCTATATAAAATAGTCACACGTGGGCAGGCAGCGCAAAGAATGTTTGTTTAGAATTGTGACAAAATCTGAAAAAAGACAAACATTTATAAAATCGTGATACATTCGCAATCGCAATACAGAATCTGCACTTGGGTATTGTGATAATATCGTATCGGGTGATCCCTGGTGATTCAATTCAGTTTTATTTATATAGCTCTTTTAATAATGGTCATTGTCTCAAAGCAGCTTCACAAAAATGAAAAGAAAATTTTAAAAGTAAATTTATGGAAGTGTGTATGTGTGTGAGAAATGTGTCTAAATAACGAGATATCTCTGATGAGCAAGTCAAGGGTGAAGGCGACAGTAGCAAGGAAAAACTCCCTAAGATGGCAATAGGAAGAAACCTTGAGAGGAACCAGACTCAGAGAACCCATCCTCATCTGGGTGAAACAGATAGAAATGATATAACATCTTGTGTGTTGTGCAGCTGAAAGTTCAATATAACAGAAGTTCTTTAAATTAACATGAAGTCCAGTTCAGCACAGGGACGAGTCAGTAGGTGTAGAGGGCAGATGGGGTCTGGATCACTGAGAGCACAGGACCATCCAAACCATCATGAAGCAGAATCCAGCTGGAGCTGGTCCTTCTCTGGATGCCTCAGGATCCTCGCAGGGTTGGCTTTTGTCTACTGAAGCTGGCACGATCTCCACATGCCTCGGGATAGGTAGAAAAATAAAGAGCAGGTGGAAAGAATTAGCGTAGTTGCCATTCCGGATAGCTGTACTGGAGTATGAGGTTATGGGATGAATTACGTGTAGGCCAGATTCCCACCCCTAGTTCTGTGTGGATGCCCTAATTGAGATGCACTTTAAAAACAGATTGGAAACAGTCCACACAAGTCTGCACCCTTGCTGGATAATTTCAGCCTCATACTGTAGATTTAGATCCATGACACAGTATGAGTGTGTGTGTTGTGGTAACTCAATAAAATCAGCATAGGCATGGAGCTTGAATTTTAAGTGACTCGAGGAAGACTTGCCGTGTTGCCTCTCCAGATCATTTCCATCCACTTGCTCAGCGTGAGTGCGCTTGGTTGTCCGTCACTTTTCCTGGGATTACTGCTTCTGGAATGAGTCTCTCCCCGTGCACAGCTGTAGCCCCTCAGGGCAGGCCAGAGGTTGTAGAAGTGTAGCGCACTAATTGAATCTGAAACCTTGTAAATGAAACCGGATCCAGCAGCATCCTTCACTGAGCAAGCACACTAAAAATGACCAAATCCTGTAGGGATCTTGTTAAAGAGAATGATTTAATGTTGCGGTGTTTTCCATGGATCTCAGTTCTCGCTAGGAAGCGCGCATTGTTGTTTTGTCGAAAGGAGGAACGCGCTGGTAGGAGACACGTACACAAAATCCATGTCTGGTTTGCGAAAGAATCCAAAACACCATTTATTCCTCTGATCAGCAAACCACCCTGTCTTTCTCTTTTTTCCCCCCCTATAACTCTATTACAAAGTGACACAGTTTTGAGGAGCAGAAAAGGCCCAGAGCCATTCCTTTATCTCCCAGGGGAAGAGCTGAGCGTTAACGAGACAACACAAAGGGCCGTGAAAACAGCATGGCCCCGTCTGTTCAGACAAATAGCATTTCAGATGCTGAGAGTCCGGAAAATCAAGATGGTGAATCGGGTGTGCTTGGTACTGTTTAACCGGTGCGAGTGTAAAGCATGCCGGGACAGGTGAACCCCGGCGGTCGGATGTGTTTGAATAAAATTATACAGCAAGATGGGGAAATTGCAGGGAGGCGAATGGGAGAAAACATTGTTGATGCAAAATGGCCAACGGAGTGAAAGTCATTACACACTCCACCAGGAATGCATAGGGACCGGGAATTTAATATATAGGAGGCTGTGCATGAGAGAAACTCTTCCACACACGTGCATGTGCACACCGTGTGGTTCCACATCTCAGTTCTACAAACGAGCAACTATAAGGCCAATCGCCATTGAATTGCTTTTGCATGAAGAGTAAAATAAATGAAGTACATTTCTATAGGTACACCCTAAAGCCTAAATGACGAATGTGTTTCCAGTTTTATTTGTATCCTGCTTTTAACCATGGACAACAACATGGTATGTGTTTGAGCCTCATGTGATGAGGAAGACTCGACTCTCTTTCCTCTCCTCCAATCAGATTGCTGAGAGTGATTGTTTTCCATCGTTTATCCTGCGGGAAGATTTAATGGGTGTAGTTTGGCATTCTCTGTACTGTCAGAAAGAACGAAGAAAGATGAGATGTGTCGCCAGGTCGGGGCGCGGCACTGTCCCAGTCTGCGGCATACCAACGAGATGACTCGGTGCCTTTGTTTGAATAAATTGATATAACTAAGAGTTTAAAAAGTCTGAAGATTATGCCCTTAAGGGTTTATGGCGTTTGTGAATGTGCCTGCCCCGATGTTGTGGCTTGGGGGCGTTTATTGGCACTCTCATTAATCATGAGCAGACCAGCGTTGTGAAGGGCAGATTTGCCTCAGACACTGTGCTCACTGCAACATTTGCCTTACAGACCCTAAAACTTTTTCTTTTTCCCCCTCCTTCATCTGTGTATCAGTTACAATGCCTCGGGAAGGATTTTAATCTACATTATAAAGTTCTCCAGTCTGTAAAATTCTCATCACTGCCATCTGGCATGAATACAATCCTGGAAAATGTAGATCCCTTAAGAGCTGGTCTTCTTAAAGGCCTTTATGTCAACCAAAGTGTTTCCCTACCAACCCTAAAGTTCTATTGGGTTACATTCTTTAAAGTAACCTGTCCATGGTGTTCATGTCGATATTGGTAGTTCACCAGCTGGTAGCTGGTCAGACCAGGCTGAAGGGATCCAATTAGATCCTTATAATGTAGCTTTAAGCTTCCAGCGAATTAGTCTATAGCTAAATGTTAAATCCAGGACAGGTTCTAGAAGTTATGTCAAACACCATTACCGCTGATTTATGTTTGTATCATACACATACCGTACCTGGTTAATATACAAACTCTTAACAGTATATGTTTTAAAGGGTTCATTCGATAAGTAAGGTAGCATCCTGGAATGTTTTTTTTTTTTCTTTAAACCATTTGAAAGTAATTAGATATTTTCTTTGTCATTGCACCGGGTCCAAAAAAAATATGAATTTCTGCATAGCGTTCTGAGTAGCATTTCGAATTCCTGTTAAAGATCCCCCAGAGGAAAGTAGATCTGTTCTAGCATTTATTTCTGTAATTGGAAAATAAAGACCACTTGATCACTTGTTCATTCTGCCATAAAAAGCTGTAGAACAGTTGGCACAGGCTTTATGACTTTCATTAGGCTTAGATTATTCATTGACAATGATTCATTATCTAGCTATAAGGTAAGCTTAATTAATTAGGCATAGGTGTGAATGATGGAGCCGCTGTAATTCTACTCTGCACCACAGGAAGTATCAAAGTCCATCATTCCTAACTAAGGAAAATCTGGTTTTGTTGTTAGTTTAGCACTGAAGTTCCCATAAACAATAAAAAAAAAAAACCTTTTCCTGTTATATTAAACTTTCAACCTCATGTCACACAGATATACATTATGGTCATACTATCCAATATCCAAATGAGGAGGATGGGTTCCATGTTGAGTCTGGTTCCTCTCAAGGTGTCTTCCTATTGTCATCTCAGGGAGTTTTTAATTGCCACCGTCGCCTCCAGCTTGCTCTTCAGAAACAACCTGATAGTTTATACTTTTTTTTTTTATACATGTTCTAATTTATTTCCTTTTTTTTTAAGTTTCTTTGTGACAATGATTGTTGTTAAAAGTGCTATACAAATAAAATTGAAACGAATAGTTCTATTTTTTTTTTCCTGTGATGCATTGGTGTTTAATAAATCACCTCGCAGTGTGATACAGTATTTCTAGCAGATTTAGCTCAGGCCAGCTTGTGCACCAAGATCTTCCACCTTCTTAAACCCTACTACAAGATCTTATTTAAGCCAGAACATGTCTGCTCTTTGTTTAACCTTTGCTTTTTTTATTTTTTACATTTTTTTACAGTAATACAAAGAGTGCTGGAACCGCTACTGTGACTGTATTTAGACCCAGAGAATGGATTTTTTTTTTCCTTTATGAGAAACTAATTTACATTTACATTAACATTTGCATGTATTCGTTCAGTCTTTTATCCGTTCCAACTTACAAGTGAGGCTATTAAAGTATCGGACGGAAATACAGATTACTCACCACTAAAGCACTTTGTATAGAGTACTGTGTTTGGCAGGAATGAGGGAAACGCTGGGCCGGACATTGTTCTTTACAATTTTAGAATTTAGAACTAAAAAACTATAGTGATGGTTTTACATATAAAAATAGTGCAATAAAATGTGGTTTTCTGTATTAAACACACAACTAGCAGCTAGTGCTGGAATATAAGGATACAATACGATTAGCTAGAAGATACTGTAGACCATCTATATTGTTAAATTTGTGTGGATGCAGACCTATGATGAAATAGAATACATTATTCTGGAAATCACACTGGAATTTGGGAAAATATGGCTGACACCCAAAACTATGGATTTTTGTGATAAGTACGGAACACCTGCAGACAAGTTGCTATGGTGTCTTACCACAGGCCTTACCACAGGCTTTCATTTGGCCTACCAAGAGAAGTATTTGACTGATAGGAATGTATGAGTTGATATAAGTTGTCTCTAAATGACTCCAGGAGATTATGAATAGTTCCGATATCTTGGTAAGAAAGATGGCTTATTGATCAGCGTAACCCTACCCAGTCATAAGCCTATGTTATTTGTGTATGTTGCATATATAAAGTTACCTGAAGAACAACAGGTTAGAAAGATGAATCTTAGTGTTAGCCTTCACTCTCTCAGACTGGTAGCTCTGATAGAAAAGAGCAAGGCAGGTCAGAAAACACTCGCTCTAATCAAATCTTGGTATGATGTTCAGTGCTGTGCTTTTCCTGCAAATATAGAAATCCTGTTTTATCACAGACTGCATGAATCATTAAGCTGAAAGTTTGATGGTTGGCGTTGACGCTCATTACAGAACTGAGTGCACATCACCCTCAGCCTGACTTATTTATGGATTAGAGCTTAACAAGCGAAACTCAGGGCGCGCTCATGAGATCAAACCATACCGTTATATATTCCTGATGTAAGGTGGCATATTTGGGTCACCAGCAGAGATGCGTTATTCCTGGAGGAGTTCTTCCTGTTTTCTTTCCTCACTCTCTGTCTCTTGTTGATGACACCGACACATCATTCACACAGCAGCACAGTTCTGAGCTCCCAGCGTGCCTAGGAAAGGTCAAGCCTTATAAACGTAGATGATAGACAGGAATAACGGCTGACAAATAACACCAAGGTGCTATATTTACTTTCAGTATTGCTTTACTGTTTGTTCACTATTTCTGTACATTTATCTGCGACACTGAGACAGGGGCACAAACAGAGTCATGTCCCTGTGTGCCCTCTGTTTACCTTCCAGCATGCTGCTCTCTATAAATTAGTCAGACGTGAAATGATTAATCTGCTGGCTAATATGTAATAGACTCGACTGCCGATGCGAAGATTACTGAAATTACACCGCTGTATGTATCCTCAGGTGTGTTTGTGTGTGTTCCACATCTTAAAAAAAAAAAAAAAAAAAAGTCGTCTCTGATTTATGACTGTCTGTGGGTAAATTCAATAACTTCCACATGCACGCCCTCCTTACATGAAGATATACAGCACAGGGAGCGTATATGACATTAATGTCAAACCTAGTCTTGTGTTCCTGTCTCCTGCTGTTGTCCAAATGGACAATATGGATACAGGAGCATACAACCATATTAAAAGACATTTCTGGTGTGTGTAGCATAGCATATAAATAGATATTTAGATTGTCTACAAGAGCTATAACATCTTCCAAATCCTATATGTCCATTTTTAGTGGCCATTCTGCTTGAGGACTAAAAGCTGTTACCAATTTTCCATACAGTACTAGTTTACAGTACACAGTGTAATAATTAGCTTAATGTGAGTTAGCTTGCTAGCAATCTTGATTAAATGTGTACAAACTGTAATATTTAGTCTTAAGTGAGCTAGTTGTCCAGAAGATTTAATTACACATTTCCTAAATGTAATAATTAGACTCATGTGGGCTAGCAACCTTGGTTGCAGGTTTTAAAAACTGTAGTAGTTGGCATTAAAAGAGCTAGCTTGCCAGGTTGCTTACAGTTTCCCTGAATGTTATAATTAGCCACATATGAGCTTGCTAGCAATGTGATTGTAGATTGACATAACCTAATAAATAGCATGCTAGCAACCTTGATTACTAAATGTAATAATTACCCTAATGTTAACTAGCTTGAGATTAACAATAGCTAGCTTGTTAAGAACCATGGCTACTAGTTCACACATTATAATAGACTAATTATGACTAGTTTGTTAAGACCATGGCTACTAGTTATCCAATTAAAATAGACGATTGTTGACTACCTTTTTTAGAAGCATGACTACTACTTAACACCTTATAATAGGCTAATGAGATCCATGGATACTAGTTTACACATTATAATAGGCTAATATTAACTAGCTAGTTAAGAACCATGGCTACTACAATAGTTTACAATATTATAATAAGCTAATGATAACTAGATTGATAAGAACCATGGCTACTAGTTTACACATTATAATAGGCTAATGATAACTAGCTTGTTAAAAACCATTGATGCCAGTTTAAACATTCTACTAGGCTAATATAAACTAGCTAGTTAAGAACCATGGCTAACTAGTATACACGTTCTAATAGGCTAATATAAACTAGCTAGTTAAGAACCATTGGCTAACTAGTATACACGTTCTAATAGGCTAATATTAACTAGCTAGTTAAGAACCATGGCTACCTCAGGAGTTTACACATTATAATAAGCTAATGATAACTAGCTTGTTAAGAACCATGGCTAATAGTTTACACATTACAATAGACTAATGGTATTACTATATACTGTAACTATCAATATAAGTATTTTGTTTGCCACCTAATTTCAGACAGTCTACCTTATGCTAGCTACCTCATTCTGGCTGCTGGTTGAAAGCCCCATCTGTTTGCAAATAATACTTTTTAAATCATGTCAAGCATTTAAACATACCCTCTCATGCGTTTCTTTTTGGGTGGTCCATTTTCTCCGTAGTTCCAGATCGAGTCAGTCATTAAAAGTGTCATCATTTGTTTTGTTTGTATAGACTTTTGCATACAGATTCACGTGGTATTTTCCACCTCCAGCAGTGTTGGCATTGCCTGTAATTTTAGAGCCAGACACTTATCCCTGGCTTTGCAAAAACTCCCTATGCACCATTACTGTAGATGAAAGACATCATAACCTAACAGTGGGTAAGCCAACTGCAGTTAGTGAGAGGGAGTGGGTCGGATTTACACACTTCCATATTTATTAGCTTCTGAGATTGTCTTTGTAGCCAATTTTCTCCAAGTTAATCAGGGAAAAAGTAGCTCTCATAACACCATATCTGTAAGATTATAGCCATGTTAGAGGTTTTGATGACTAATGCGCATCAGCTATGTGGAGCAAAAAACCCATCAATAAATTTTTGGTTGTGGTTGCTGTGAGAGTACTATGATGTGTGCCACAGTACATTGGTGAATAGCATGGTACTTATTGGGTACCACAGCTGCTTCCAAAGTTCAGTAGGTACATAATATGGTATGTTTGTGCATACTGTGCCATTAGGTATGTTAGTAGATACTACTGGTATGCTATAGTACAGACAGTACTATATGATTGTCTGTAATATGAACAGATTTAATATACACAATGGTATTTAATTACTGATACAAACGTACATACAGTACAGTGATGCCATACTACATACATATTACCATTATGGTATGTAAACATGTATATCATATTTTTGACAGGATCCTCGTATTGTACATGTTTCATAGTATTATAGTATTTCATTGTATTATTATGTGCCATAATATAATACATGTACTAAAGTATGTACCATGGTAATACTATGTAACACAGTGTGGTGCACGTACTATATCAGCTAAGTTCCAAGGTACTTATACAAGGTAAAAATGTCTTATAAGGGGGAACTATGCATCTGTTCTGGTGGCTTGTGGTGGCCCAACCTATTACCAAAACATATTCTGTCAGTTTGAGAATACAAAACATAAGACTATATTGGTCATCCAAGAACATTAACCAGGCCACAGGTTTGGCATGTTGTGTACTCTGAGATGCTTTTCTGCTCAACATATTTGTAAAGAGTGTTGTTTTTATTTCATATAGCGTTACAATATGATTATACCAGTCTGATCATTCTTCACTCGCATCAAAAAGGAATTTCCATCTCTCACTGGATCTGTTTTTCTTTTCTTCTGTACACCCCCCCCCCCCCCCACGCTTTCTCCAATCTGATGTTGGAAGTGAACATTACCCGAAGCTCTTGCATGATTTTATAGGCTGAAAGAATAAATAAATGATTAAACAGGTGTACAGGTGTTCCTCGTGGCTGATGAGTGTATATAGGAGAATCATGCTGACAGACATAAGCAAGAATACACAGAAGAGTCTGGTGCGTTGGTTTGTTGTGTTCTTCTAGGTTTTGTATGCTGAAGTTTTGAACGTACAGACGAGGAATGCTAATGAGCAGCTCATCATGTATTCATAGCTTTTACAGAACAGGAGACTCGGTGATGTTTGCACATAACTGACTCCACTTTCCATTTATTTTCTTTCTGTGTTGACCTTGGACTTGAGAGTTAAGAGTCGAGTGGTTTTGGGCTTCGGATGGGGTCTGTAACAGTGTGCAGGTTGAGGAACAACAAGGGTGAGGATGGAAATTATGCCAAGTTCAGCTCTTTTTCTAGTGAAGATGAAATACAAAAAACCCAAAGAGGTCTCAGGTGAAGAGGGATGCGTGTGTGCGCGCGCGCACAAGTGGGCGATTGTTCTTATTATATGCATTAGTTATGGAGTCTGTGTCAAGAAGTGTATATATTCCCAGTTAGTTGATTGAAACTGTGCCGTATATTAAGTGACCCGGGAATTCGATTGTGTGTGTCTGTGTAGCAGCTTGTGTATGCAGAACTATAAAGTAGTCAGAAGTGTTTGTGTGTGTGTTATAGTGTACACACTTGGGGCCGGTCTATGAATCCCATCAAAGGCACATTTTAGATTCCTGCAGAAATGCCATGATTGTATTCATATCACATACATCCATGCACACATGCGCGCGCACACACTCGCACTCCATCTCAGCTGGGAGGACCCCCACTGTCTTCCTCTCTTCTAGCTTTTCATTTGCTATTTCATTTTTTGTGTTATTACCGCTGCAATGCTCGGTCTGGGCGTCGCCATGCACAGCTAAAAGGAATGAAAAACCATTTCACTTTTGCAAAAAAAATAAAACCTCATCTTGAGGCTGAAGTGTTTCAATGCCTCATATGAGAAGCAGTAAAATGCAGTGAGATCTTGAAACCTCGTGCCACACGGGAGCACCGGAGCATCGCATCATGGGTACATTCTTCCTTCTTTACACCCGGCCATGTTCATGTGTAAAGTCGGAATTGACAGCCACATGCAGGAGTGACATTGCAAGTGCCAGATAATGAGCTCCACTGGGAGAGGGGCCTAAATGCAGCTAGTGGGTCATAACATCGCCAAGAGTGGCGAAGGCCGTCACCAGGGCAACAGCATCGGCATCGTAACCCCAGTGCTTAATGATATTCTCGTTAACAGACGCCAACTAGCAAAGCCTAGGAAATAATATTAAGAGGTGCTTACAGCTTACTTATCTGACTTGGCTGCTCCTTCCTGCTTTCTCCCACTCCTATACAGTATTACCTCATGTTTCACCAAGCTGGCATTTTTTTTTATGGTGCTCCCTCTGCCCTGGAGAAAAGAAATGCTGCTCACTATGGAGAGAGAGAGAGAGAGAGTGAGGAGGGGTGCTGGACAGATCCGACATTTCCTCTAGTTCTTCTCTCCTCTTCTAACAAGATGTTATTAAAGTTACATGCTGCTGTCTGAGCTCTGCTCTGCTGCATAATATGGAGACCGGAGCACACGGGCTTAAGGCTTTTCTCTCTGTCCCTCTCTCTCTCTCTCACTCACACACACACACACACACACACACACACACACACACACACACACACACACACACACACACAGATGAAATAAAACTGGTTCCATTTTTTTCTTCAGTAGTTCTGAAATGACTGTAAAAGAGCATTTGGTCACAGATTATGAGTAAAAACTTTTGAATTCTTTTGAACTATCTGATCACTTTCTGGTCAGAAGGTGTAGATAAATTTTCTATAACAGCAAATCTGACAGATGGTTTGTATTTAAACCATATATTTTATTATATTACTAACACTCCTTCTAAGAATTATATAACTTGTCACGTACAGTACTTTAAGCTTGTGTAATAAACAGATATACATTTTGTTTGGGAAAGCCAGAGCTCCCCTAAAGTGTTACTGCTCCATTTTAAATACCACTTTTACCACTTACTGTACATACTGTCTACCACTTATTTACTTACTTATATTTTCATATGTCATACTCACGTCATTTCTCTCCTTCAAATTAGCAATTTCTCCATTTATGTGCCACACCCCTCCAGAGAACTACGGGGGGTAACTTCTTATATGATGTCACAATAGGGGGAAAATCTAATTGGCTTGTTTAAGCTGTAGCCAATACAAAAAAAGCAGACATTGTTTTTCTTAAGTTTTTGGTTTGTTTACCCAGAAGCTTTCTTTTTGTTGTTTGTTGTCTGAAAAGTGGTCTTTAACATAATATACTCCTTTCTTGTAGGCAAATGATCAATTTTGGGGTGCTAGCAGTAACTCACCTTCATCACAGCACCCTGACAGCACACCCCCAGATGTTTTATTCTCTACTTTATGAGAACCTCGACCATACTTTGAAATCAAAAGTTTACACGATTAACCTGAGTTACTATGACGTTACAATTTCTCAGAACCTCCTGCTTACAGTATATAACTAAACACTAAGGCTTTGTTCACATTGAAGACTTGAAGGAGAACGGACAGACCGGAATCTACGCGACTTTTTAGCCTCTGCGTAAGCGTAGAGCTCTGATGTCATCAGTCAACACTGGCAGCGCGTGGATTTCATAGCAGTGCTACTGTAGCTACAGCTGATAAAACAGTTTAACGAGGCGCCTGTCTTTCTTCTTTCTTCTGGACCTCAACAAATGCAGCTGAATAACTGCTAGCAAAATCCCCCAAATATTTTTGGCATCCATTGTTTAAAATGTACAGTATGAGAGCTTACACAGATATAATGAGTTTCTTTATACCGAAGTGGGGCAAACAAAGACGTGTTGATGTGTTTCAGAGGACAGACATTAGAGTCGGATAAAAGTCACTTTTTGTAATGAATCTGAACCGTCATGACAGCAAATCTGAAGATCTGAACTGAACAATGTGGCTTGTAATGTGAATGTAGCCTAGCAAGTTTTGTTTCCTTCCTAAACAGTTTTCCTTCTCCATATCGCCTAAAACCATGATTGTTAGTGGGTTGGTACTTGGCCAGTTCTTGGCCATGTTTTCTGGTTCCCCTCCTGAGTTAGCAGTTGCAGATGACTTATTATGCAGCTTTGTTGGATTGCTAAAAGATTAACTGTCCGTTCCCCAGCTGCCTTCATGTCCACTGTGAGCTGGTGGTTGCACCATTTTGTATCACAAACTGTTCTGAAGTTCACGTCACCAACTTATTGCATATATGTAGTAATGACCTGCTCCATCATAAACTGTATTGTCTTGTTGCAATAACTATTCATCTCTTTTGAAACCTCCTCTGTGCAACTGGATTCGAGTCTATCCACTATGCTCTGCTGTCTGTAACAGTTATGTACCAGACTCTCTGTGTATCAGAGTCCTGGACATTTTCTGGAGGAACGGAGGGAGTAAATAAGCATTCGTCATCTGGTCTATCCTCATGTGTGAACACATAAACACACACGCCTAGCTTTCAGAGCTCCCGCCGAAAGCTTATCACGCTGGCATTATGTTCTCTCTGAACACTCCCCCAATTTAAACCATTGTAAAACCTAATTGCTTTAATTGGGCCTTTGCATAATAGAGCGATATCCTGTCGTAGTGTGTCTGGGGCTGGTCTGTCTGGCTGTGGGAGTTGATAACAACATGCAGAGATTTGCGCTGTCTTCAGATGCGCGCTAATGTCTGTCTGCCACAGTCGTGCACTACATTAGTAGCCCATAAATCAATGCAGATAAAATATGGCATGTTGAGAGGGCCGCCATAAACCGCTACGCTGCACGATGATGTATGTTGATGTAAAATATCGAATGTTGAACTTGTTAAATAAAACAGTACGGCAGTTCAATAACCGGTCCTTAAGCGATTTGATGGAGTGGGTCTTTGAGGTCACGCCCACTTGATATACTGGGTATGAAGTGTTCGAGGGATGGAAAAAGAGGAATTTATAAGCACAAGATCTTGGTGCAGTTTTGACATAAAGCAGTTTCTTTCATTTTTGGCAGCACATGTAAAGCAAAGCGTAAGGGTTATTTTATACACTGTTAGCATGCACACGTGCGGTATCGAATGTCTTAAGTGTAAACAGGCCATTGAAATGCAATGCTTCACGTGGTGATACACTAGCCTTGATGCTGACATACGGGTGATTGAAGACCCTGCGTTCCTGAGCGACGCATGTATAATAGCGTAGTCCTTTGGGAGCGCTGCCGTTTTGCCATGCATTAGAGCGTAATTGTCTCCTCCTCGATGCCGGGCGTGATTGAAACCATAGGCTGCTGCTGAAGATCATTTGCATATGTGGACGCATGAATGCCTCCATATATTTACGACCCAACTATGTGTTCGAGCGCGCGTGTCAGAGAGCAGTTGTTGTGTGTGAGTCCACTCCGACTAAACCTGTCGCCTCTTCCTCAGGCAGTTGTTTTGAAGCCAGTTGATGTTTTGGTATTCATTAGTGCGAGTTGTCAGTATGGCCGAGGGGCGTGATGCTCAGTGATGGCCCATTAAACTGTGTTTTTGTGCACCGGAGGCTCCCGTTCACTGTACTTTCTGATGAACTGAATGACAGGGTATGTGGATGGGATATTAAGGGTTACCTGAGGAGACGTGAGGAGACATGGTGTCCCCTAAGGGACTCTCTAACACAGTTATTTTTTAAAAAGAGTTCTTGCCAGTGCTTGAGAACCGGGTGTTCTTTTTGTTTTGACCTTTGAGTATTTCTCGATCCTTGCAAGCTCTGCCAGACTGTTAAATAGTATCTCTTTTTTTTTTTTTTTGACGTGAACACTTGATACGTTGATTTTTAGCTTACGGCCCGGAAGCTAAAAAACATTCTGATAGGAAAAGCGGGGTTAGCGCTAAATGACAAATGTGTTATAAATGTTTTTACTAGCTCCTAATGTTCCAGTATGTAAATGCAGACCTTGTGGCGTGAGTAGACTACATGCATGTACAGTTTCCTTTTAGCATGTTTATTAAATCTGTATTTCTTGATGAGGCTAAAGTTTAGGGAGATGCTTGTCTCTGTTGTCTAAGGACACTTTGGACGAACCTCCACATGCAGTAACTTATTATTTAGTACATATTATTTATTGATGGTCGTGGCGGACATTCTGCTGGCATGCCTCGGGTCCATCTGTCCTCCTAGCAGGAAGCATCACTGCAAACCAATACAAAGTCATTCTTTGTGTTTTTAAGGTTTAATCTTCTATAATAGCAGCTTTACATGACCACGTGACCTCTCTTCTTCTTTCTTCTTGTCTTGTGTATTCGCGAGTAGTTCACCCTTTGCCAGGATTGATCAGTCTCACATTGTTTCCGTGTTCTTATTGACTTGCCAAAGTCACCCCCCTGCCATACACACACAGGCAGAACTGCACCAGACCTGTGTGTGTGTGTGTGTCCTAGCCTGGCAACTAAGAGGGAGGATAAAGCCAATCTCACTGACTATACAGTGGCTTATTCAAGTGAGGAACAAAAGGTGGCGGCAGTGCTGGCAGCCGATGATATAGTTTGTGCTGTGAAGGTTACTGAACATTTCTTAATCTGCAGTGCTTTAGTACACATTCAAAATGATTGATGCAAATTTGTTTTTCTTTCTTTAAAGTTTATTAAACCATGACATACATTTCTATTAAATTTTTTAAATTTTCTCCCCAATTTAGTCGTGGTCAATTCCTCCCCGTCGCTAGGGGGCTACCACTACCACTCAGTCGGCAGGGTGAAGACTATCACGTGTTCCCTCCGAACCGCGTGACGTCAGCCAACCGCATCTTTTTGAAACTGCTCGCTCACACACGGGGCGGAGTAACACACTCGGAGGAAAGCGCTAGCTGCTCCTTCCGCGTGCGCGAGCTCACAGACTCCCCTGATTGACTGTAATGTGGGAGCGCAAGTACCTCTTATCCCTCCCCCCTGAGAGAGCCCGGCCAATCAGCTCTCTCTATGCCTCCGCCTGTGAGAGGTAACAGCATCACCCGAGGTTCAAACCAGCGATCTCCGGATGATAGGGCGAGCGCTTTACCACTGCGCCACTCGGAGGCTACATTTCTAATTTTAAACATTTCATTACGTGAACGAACAACGCAGCACAATAGTGCCCCAATGGTTCAGCTTCATCTGTTGGCATCCGTTTTTAAACTAAGGTTTGTGGTGTTGTATCTTTTGACAAGCCTTCCTCCTTAGCTAGCTATTCAAAGTAAAAGTTTGCCTCAAAATTATTTGCGTTTTTCTTCTTGAATCTGACTTAGTCTTGCTTCCATTTGGACTCTCTCTTGACCCACTTGATCTATTCGGGCAATCCCCTTAGTTTAACTTGACAGTGCCATGCTTTGGTACAGTCCTCATTCACATGCACAACATAACACAGGACATTCACTGATCAGCCATAACACAGGATTTGGTTCCCCATGTGCCACTGAGGCAGCTCTATCCCCTCAGGCCATGAGTGTGTCTGGGTTTGAGTGTGTAGCCTCTGTGGATCAGACTTGTTTGTCTGCCATGGGTGCTCAGTCAGACTGGGATCTGGGGTTTGGGCCCTGTACTCGGCAGCTGTGGTGCACTGGGTGTTCTGATGGCTTTCTCTCGTGCCCAGCACTGACGTTTTTCAGTACCTTGTGCTGCATTGGTTTTTCTGTGGGATGGGACTATACGGGCTGGGATTTGGTCCCAGTGGATATGGGTCAGCTTAAGATGATCCTGTCACTCTTTTACTGATGTATAATTGGTGATCAGTGCTGTTCAATTCACCTGTCTACAGTCGTAATGTTACTGGTGATCAGTGTATGTCATATTGAAACAATTCTTTTAGAAATAGTTTAGAAAAATGGAACCGTTAGGTTATTCTGGAGATGGACGGATGTAGAGGATGCGCATTCCATGGGGATGATGTGCTATTACAAAAAAAAAAAGAAGCTGTCTTACCAAATTCAGATCTTGCAGATGGAACGAAATGAATGTCTGTATACTAAAGGAAATGATATGTCTTGATTTCGTTTAGAACAGTACTGCTAGACTTGAAGGATGTAGACTTGGTGTAATTTTCCATCAATTCTGACAAAAAGAACATTTTTAGTAAAACTTTTCGACATTGTTATTAACATCCGAGCTCGTAGGAGGCAGAAAGTACAAGCTCTTGTTGTTTTTGTGTATGTGTGTGTGGCAGGATCTGTTGAGCTCTGCAGGTTTTGCTGACATGACCGGAATGATGGCTGGGAGTCAGGGGTCATCATGACCCATCCGGTATCGATAAACCTTGGCCTGGTTGTTTATCAGACGCACGATGTTTGGTAATAGCAATTAAAGTCTGAAGCCAAGAGGAGATGAAAAAAGCCCCCTACATGCTCAGTGGGGCCGGATTCAGTCTTACTTTATTCCATCTGTAAATTGATGTCTGGTCCCTTAGGACTTCATAGCAAGGGTTAAACTATAAGTAAAACAAATTCTAAAATTACAGTATGAATCAACAGTGCTGCTTTCCTTCATTGCCTGTAATAATGAAGGAAACTTCCTTCAATTTGTTTATCTTTTATCTGCAAGGTTTTTTTTTTTTGTTTTTTTTTCCCCTTTACGTCTGTGCCCGGGTGATAGAAGAAGTTTGAAAGTCATTCATCTTACTGACTTATTCGTGATGATAAAAAATGTGCAACATCTGCGTCTGAAGAGAGAGAGAGAGAGAGAGACAGGGTGGGTGGAGGAGTCAGATGGTGTAAAGGAGGATGCAGTGAATCAGAGTTAATGAAAAAGTCTCTGGGAAGTATGGCAGGAAGCTGTCACTGAATGTGGTGATAGATTGGGCTGTCATTATTAGTATTCACATGGTGGACTTCTAGAGCCTGACCAGAGCCATTTGTTGATTAATTAATCAGGTAATGTAGAGCTTCAAAGGGACGAAAGCTGCAGGTTGGACCTTGAGTTTCTTACATAAGAAGAGAGAAGAGACGAGACTGTCATCCTCTCAGCCTGATCGAGACCACCCTTGTTGCGACAGTAGAGCCAGGGGGACGTCATTTAGCCAATGGGCTGCCAGTAATATAAAGCAGATCAACAAACAGACTTTGGGGAAAAGAGTTTCCTGTTTCATGAATGTATTCAGGTCATCCCTCTCTCAAGTAATTCTATCAAGTTTGGCTAGAAAGTTTGCATTTTTACCTTCTCCACAAAACCATTGGCATGATTTTTAAAAAAGGGGAGGGGGGGGGGCGCGACTAGCTTAAAGTGGTTAAACAGCAGCTTCACTTGGAAAGATTGTGCTTTTAGGCATATGGTATTACTACTTTTCTGGATGGAAATAGAAATAGATTTCTGTCTGTGATTAAATCTGACTTTTATAATTAAAGTGCATTCTTTGCCATGCACAATTCCAGAGTGTTATAGAAAGCTTCGGGATTGATAGGAATGATTAGATTTATCGAGTTTAACAATTCATACTCCCACTTTGCAAATCCATAGGCATTCTGTTATTGCCTTGTCTGTACACAGATTTCATTATGGCTATCAATAATCCCTCCAACCACTAAATGAGATTCACTCAAATACAAAAACATGCAAGTATGACCAAAAAAAAAAATCCATAATTCTGTTCCAATACTGGCCACATTGTGATGGTGGTGGTATTAAACCTGAACACATTCATTCTTTCCTGTTCCTGTGTGTGTGTGTGTGTGTGTGTGTGTGTGTGTGTGTGTGTGTGTGTGTGTGTGTGTGTGTGTGTGGCCAAAGGGCCGGTCTTCATAATGACTTTCGCCTGAAGGCCAACATCAAATAGCGTTGCTGTGAGCGAGTAGCCGGTCTCTACCACATCCTGACCTGAGACCAAGGACTCAGGAAGAAACAGCGATTAAGATGCAAATCAGTCAGGGACAGAGTTGGAGTGCATTGCATGCCGTGCTTGTTTGGCGGATTACTATGACACGCGTCCATTACCTAAGCCAAGAACATTCTCACCGTTGTGTAAATCTAAAGAAACGCTCATCCACTGCGCAATTCTTGTTTGTTTAAAACATTTTTGGTTTCCTTTGAGGTCCTTCAGTGTTGAGGGCTATTACATGTAGATTCATGATATATGATCCCAGTTTCGTTTGTTTCATTTCCAGTCTCTAACTCTCCAGAATGTGCAGATGTTTAAGTGCAAACCACTCCATTTCAAATATGAAGCATTGCTTCTGTTCCAAAGTAACACAGCATCCATCAGCTAGTGGACTGCAGTTATTTCTAGTTATTGCATTTATTTTATTTTATTTTGGATTTTTTTTCCTGATTTCCTCCCTAATTTAGTTGTTTCTGATGCCTCCCCGCCACTAGGGGGATCCCACATTAAAGCTACTACTACCACTCAGTCGGGTGGGCCGAAGACTATCACTTGTTTCCTCCAAAAACTGCTCGCTCACGCACCATTGTAACACACTCTGAGGATAGCGCTATCCACTCCTTCCGCTTGCGCGAGCTCACAGACGCCCCTGATTGGCTGTAGAGTCGTGATTAATGCGGGAGCATGAAGTACCCCTCATCCCTCTTCTCTGAGAGAGCTCGGCCAATCAGCTCTCTCTAGAGACCTCCGGCGGCATCACCCGGGAACCGAACCAGCGATCTCCGGATGATAGGGCAAGCACATTACCACTGCACCACTCGGAGGCCTTAGTTATTGCACTTTTGAAGGATTTATGCTGATCAATCAATACAGCAACAATGATAGTGTTCAGTGAATGACAAACACAAACCGGATTCTGCATCGTGAAGCATCAGTTCGTTAAAAGAGGAACGAGTTTACACAGATACTCTGTTAGTTACGTTTTTGCATTTTATTCATCCTCTCTGGTCTGATTAGTGAAGGTTTATTAAAAAGGTCACCGATGTAAACAGAACGTTGAGAGATGATTGGATGGGGAATGTTTTTTTTCCGTTTAACTTCAACACAGGTGTCTCATCTGTTCCGAGTTTATGGTGCTAGTTAAAAGTGTGAAGCATGAAGGTTGATGCATCTGATTTATCGCCATGAACCAATTCTCCTTGGTAATAAAATTAATTACAAGGTACCGCAACTACAGAGTTTTTCTTTTAATACAGCTGGACTTCCACAAATTTTAGTCGAAAGTCCTGGTTCTAATCTACACGGCACCTTATTTTCCATCCTTCTTGCATTTCTTTGTTTCCTTAAATGTGATTTGAGATTCAAGAGAACATGGCGGGACATCTGGACTGAAGACATACTGTATAGCTGCATGTATACCTCGTAAATAAGTCGCACAGCTTTCAGGGTTCATTTGTTTACAGCAAGAAAAAAAATATTCCTCAGAGCCAAACTGTGCATATGGCAACTCGCGCTCGCGTCTAAAAGCATTTTCATTTCCCATGCCCTTCTTTCAGGTTTGGCAAACACCGCAAAGACGACAGACCCGGGGACAAGATAGAGCGCAGAGGCTCGAGCAAGAACAAATCGGACGACATGCAGGCCACAGAGGAGGAGATGCAGAGGATGCGTTTGGAGAGAGAGAGGTGAGGCTCCGTCTGACTCCCGGGGCTGTGCAAAAAGCCTCACAATTAACCAGGCAGTCCTTGAAACTTGCCTAATTAACTAAATTGGGGGAAAAGGTAAAGTCTGTGAAAGTGCTGCTAGCGTGAGCAGTTAGTGGCTTTTATAAGAGTGCATTAAATTGATCAATTATAGATTGATTTAGGCTTTTGTGCTGCTGAATGGGTCTGAGTGCTAATTGGAGCGCTCAGCCAACCCGGGGCCTTCGCATCGAACACGGCCTTCTCGTCGCGAGTGTTTTCACAGCCTGTAATTGTTGCCTTTGAAAAAGCTAACTGGTTGTAAGATTTAAGTATTTTTAAGATTTTTTTTTTTAAACCAGTTATACTGCACTTGAGAGAGAGAGAGTATTGGCGGGTGTTAATTATGTTCTGTTTTAAAAGTGACACTTCTTAGTCATCAGCTTATTATATGACACTCAAATGTGGCACCATTTTTTAATGAAACCTTCATGTTTTGAACTTGGTGCAAGTACATCGGTGCATGTCTGTTAGCAGATTTTTATTTCTTTCAAATACTTGTCAGATACTTTGTTAATTTTCACAGCCTTGTTCAGCCACAACAATGTAAACAAGCACTGTTTACACTTCTTTCACAATAGCGCAAATCCCTATTAATTTTTCCCCCCACACACACACAAGAAGACGATATCAATTGCTTTCCCCGTATGTGAAGAGGACTTGCGACCCCCTATTATACCACACAAACCAAATGAACTCGGTTATCAAGCCACTTTTGCTAATGGAGCATAATTGAATCTCAACAATAGGGCCAGTGCAGGCCTCCATGGAGAGAGCACCCAGGCCTGGTGCTGACAATGAGGCTGGCCTCATCAATGAAACATCTGGAGCCCATTATCAAAGAAGCCTGCCTCGCCTGTGGCGCTCTCCACCACGGGCACTGGAAATCGGGCTCTGGCCTGCAGCCCAGAACATCGCCAATCCTCTGCTTTAGTGCAGACAGTGAGAGAGAGAGAGAGAGAGAGAGAATATGTTCCCGGCAGCGCTCTGCGTCTTCAATCAATGCCCCAAGTCAATCAAATACACATTTGTCACATTCCACGACTTCATTTATTTCTGTTTTCAAGAAGGTTCATACTGTATATACGTAACTCCATGCACAGACAACCTTTATGGATTTTGTTTGTGGAGGTCTATCAGGTTTGCATCTTGAATTTAATCAAGATTTGTTTCCTGCCCCCATGCTTGACGTTTCCTCCCCTTAATGGAAGCACATCCTTTAGGGAAATTGTCCCAGCAATAATAATCTACTCACTGTGAACATGATATTCAATGCCCTACGGAGACTTCCAGCTCTTCCAAAAAATAAATAAATCAGTCATTGCTGTATTTATTTTTTTTTTGGTATGGTGTTAATATGCAGTGAAGCACATGTTGGACACGTGCGTAAGTGTGTAGATGTTTGCAGGCGGTGAAACCTGTGATTAATTACATTAGCCGCCGGGACAAGACTGTTTCTCCTGGCTCTCGATACTTTATACGGTACTATACTGTAGGTGTTGACTATAAGACGAGGTAGTTTAAGGTTACCTTAACAACTATTAGTCTCTTTGCCAAGTCTGACTGATACCATTGGCTCATTATACTGTTTGCTTTAGGTTGTTCTAACACTGCTCTTTTAAACGACCCAAAGCGCATCACTACCCAAACCAGGTTGCTTGGACTAGTTGCTCTTGTAGTTGTGCTCATTTTGGTCCACAATTGAATCTGAATGCTGTGTCCGATTAACCCACTTGACTAAAGAAGCCACTGTGAGGAGCGTAACAAACCAGGGTTTAGTGTTAAACAAATTAAACACTGCATATCTGAACACACCCTTAGGTTTTGTCTGGATGGGAGAAGAAGAGGAAGATAAATTCCATACATTAAGCATCGCCGCAGGTATTCTGGATCCACCAGGTTTAGTGTACTTGCTGTCTAAACTGTATATGAAACTTTCTGCTTCTCAGGAGCTTTAGGGCTTACTTTGGTATATTTGAGAATGGGTTAAGCTTCCTAAATCCTTCTCTGTCACTGCTGTATGGATGACAGCCCCTGCAACACTGGGCGAAATAAAAAAAATCATATATATATTAAAAAAAAAAAAAAAAGCTTTGAAAACAGGCGGAATGCTATCAGGCTTGATGTGGGTTGAGGATGATGGAGTGTTGGCATCAGTAGCATTTGTTTTGCCACAATTGAGTAAATTGTAAGCAGCTGCTGCCCACAGTCCTCTGCCGGTCCACCAGCCGCCAGGCTTTTCGTGCCTCATCAGCAGCACAGCGACTCTTCTTCTGGTCGGCTTTGTTTACGCCTGTGGAGGTTCACGGACCCCTGCGTTATTTCGATTTTTTTAATTGCTTTGATTGCAAGGACCACCATGGCGGAGCTCCAATTAGAGATCGGGGGGGAAGAAGCATACAGGCTAAAACGTCTGAGGAAGTCCTTTAGGGTTTCGCAGTTACCCGGCCAGGGCAGGAACCATAGAAAAACGTGCATGACTTCCCCTCATCCATATCAGTATCTAACAAATACAACTATAAGTAGGTTGGCGCATTTGTGGATAGAAAAGCTCCGTTTCGGAGCGTAGTGCTGACGAGTGGACAGAGTTACGAGTGGTAAACATCGTCTTGCGTTTAGCAGATTAGCCGCACTCTTATCTGTCCGGCTCCACTGGGCTGCTAATCAGTGGCTAGCACTCGTCCACCCCCTGGTTTCCTGCTCCTTAAGCCTATGGCTTCCTTTTGTTTGTTTGGCTTCTTCCTGAGTGCAGCCAGCCTGAGACGCCTCCGATTCTCAGGCCTATTTCAGCTAGCCCCACTATCGCAACTAGCAGCTTCCTTTCTTCCCAGGGGCCCACACACACCAGCCGGAAGGCTGCGCAGAAATGTGCGTTTGGTGCCCAACGGTCCCACCAGATGCTGCTTTTCTGTCTTGATTCAGTCTTGTCTGTTTTCCGGATATGTAAGAGGTGTTTAACCTGATACCTGTTATTTATATATATATATATTTTAATGGTTTTTATAGATTTGGCTTTTGCGGCTTGAGGGCAGCAGTAGTTAAAAAAAAACAGATTTATTGTCCTTAATATTAATTTCACACTTTTTGTTTCTTCAGAAAAGCAATTAACTACATAGACACAACGGGAAAGTATACAGTATATTATCTGAAATTCTGCTCCACTTAAAATACAGTAGTAGCTGCAGCGATGTCCGAGTCTGGCCACAGCTATGCACAAATTTTCATACTTTATTTGATGCATTAATGCATGTTAATCATTATCACGGCCGGTCGTTCTCCCATACTGTGTCAGTAATTGTGTTACAAAATAATTAGATCATTATGCTCAGGAGCCTTTTGTAACATTTTGCTGTTTGACTAGACTAATTAGCATGCCGAGTTCAAAGGCAGATGACACACACTGATTGTGAACCTGATTGTGTTTGTAATTAAATTGATAGTTGGCCTGTGGCTCAAAGTGTTTTTTAAGATTTTTAGATTCTGCATTTTTTTTTTTTATTATAATTGTTACACTCTGGGCAGTTCTTGCACCACAGACCTCATCTGATGAGTTGCTCATGATTATTATTATTATTGTTGTTGTTGTTTTCTTATACACCACTTTGTTACCTTTATCCAGGTTTTTGTTAAAAGTGCACTAATCATAAGGTATACTTAAAGCTTTAAATGTATCTGGGGGTGGCGGGGGTAGTAGTGGTTAGCACTGTAGCCTCGCACCTCAAGGGTCAAGGGTTCAATTCCTGCCTTGGGTTTGGGAGTTTTTTTCCTTCGGGAACTTCGTTTTCCTCCCACAGTTCATGACATGCTGGATAGGTTAACTAGTATTCCCAAATTACCTGTAATGTGTAAATGTGTGTGTGTTTGTGTGTGTGTGTGTGTGTGTGTGTGTGTGTGTGTGTGTGTGTGTGCCCTGAGATGGATTGGTAGATGATGGATTAAAATGTACTAAGTGTACAGAAGGTTGGCATTCTGTCATGCTGTTTTGAATGTCTTGAGCACGTTGCAGGTGTTGTGGGTGTAGTGTGCATTTTAACTTGGCTAATTGTGTTGTTTTGATGAGCAGTGAGATGTATTCAGTGAGGAAAGGAAGAACCTCAGGCCTACCAAAGTGTCATTTCTTGCTTACACCCCCTTTAATTATTTATAAAACATTACTCCACTTTATTTTTTGTTAATTCTTACAAGATATATAAAAAGTCAAATTTATCGTGCAAACCCTTTTCTAGACGTTTAGGTTATTATTATTATTATTATTATTATTATTATTATTATAGGCAGCATGCTTGCATAGTGGTTAGCACTGTGGCCTCGCACTTCCGGGGTCAAGGGTTCGATTCCCACCTCGGAGTCTGTGTGCATGGGTTTCCTCTCACACTCTTAAGACATGCAGATTAGGTTAATTGGGGTTCCAAAATTGTCCATTGTGTGTGTGTGTCCTGCGTGGGATTGGCACCCCTGTCCAGGGTGTACCTCGCCTCATGCCTGAGGTTTCCTGGGATAGGTTTGAGTCCCTGCAACATTATAATATAATAATAATAATAATAATAATAATATTACAGTTTGGGTCAGACTGTTGGAAATGTATTGATAAGGACACAATATGAAATGTACTTTGCTAAACTAGGGTGGCTGTTAATGAGGTGATGTGGACATCATCTGGATAACATCTCATGCATATGTCAGATTTAATGGCCGTCTGAAGGCATATAGGCCAAGATGTTAAGGACATATTGCTTTTTCTCTTGACTGTTACCTAGAAACACAATGGTCGGCATAGCTTTCAGCTATAATAGCATTATTCTACTGACGGAACACCTACACACCAACGGGCAGTGCATATGCAAGCTAATAAAAACACAGAACTCTTAATTAGTCACACATCTGCATACACGCATACAGAGAGAATAAGCATATTCTTCTTTCACTCAGAGACACACTCGTACACAGAGGAGCAGTTGGCACTAATTATCTTTGAATGTGGGTGGGTAATGATTCTGGACCAATGCCACATGAAACACCAGGAGCTGCAACGGCCTTCACTCAGGGAGGGACAGAGAGAAATTGACAGAGCAATAATCATGTTCAGTTTAGCCACTTCAGTCTTTTGAGTCGCCGCCACAACGGGCCATTAATTGTGTAATGAAGTAAGCAAGAGACCGTGGACCCTCACCAAGCTAGCCCGAGCTCGTGTCCACAAACACACCCACACACACAAATGTAAACCTGTCCTGGATCAATTTATCTACAGTATCGTTGTCCAGTAATGACGGATCGCTGTCCAACGGTGTAAAACTTGCTCCATACACACATTCCCTCTCCGGAGAAATTAAAGATGTCTTACCCTGTTTTGAATGGAGTGTACAGACTTTACAGCTCATTTAAGGTGCAAACAAGGTTGTTAAAGTCTAATTAGTGGCCTAAATGCATTTTGAATGTATTTCTGCAAGATAAATTCTTACGGGAAGGACAAGAAGAGGCACACTGACCAGACACAACAATAACACAACACTGCAAAATGTTTGGGCACATCTTCTACAGTAATTCCATGGTCCTTCCCGGTCTTTCTTTCTTTCTACATCATAAAACAATACTGAAGGCGTCCAAAATATGCAGTAATCTCCTTTGAACAGTTGATATTGAGATGCGTCTGCTACTTATGATCTGTAAAGCTTTATAACGAGTCTAATCTGAGGTGCTGTTTGTTAATTGGTGATTTCAGAGGCTGGTAACTCCAAATTCCAACTTCAACTTCTCCTCTAAAAAGCAAAGATAGGCCTTGATTTCGCATTCCTGGGATGGTCTCAGTGATATCCAGTTTCATCATGGGTTATTTCATAGTTTTGAAAAAATCCAGTATTTTTCTAAAATGTATAAACAGAAAAAAAACAGTGAATTAGAAGGGGTGTCCAAATTCCCCAAATCTCAGTCTGATCCAGTATCCATTGCACGTCGGATCCATAGATCCATCCATCCACCCTACAACCTGCAGCACCCAAAGGATCCGCCACTAAAGACCTGGTGCCAGACACCACAGGACACCCCCATGGGGACAGAATGGCCCTGGTGTCCCATGGGGGAATCGACACACTCATTCATTCATCTTCTGACCGCTTTATCCTGTATTTAGGGTCGCGGGGACCTGGAGCCTATCCCAGGGGACTCAGGGCACGAGGCAGAGTACACCCTGGACACACACACACAAAAACACATACACACACACTCATTCACACACTATGGTCAATTTGGGAACGCCAATTAGCCTAATCTGCATGTCTTTGGACTGTGGGAGGAAACCGGAGTACCCGGAGGAAACCCACCAAGCACGGGGAGAACATGCAAACTCCATGCACGAACATGTAAACTCCATGCACACAGAGACTGGAATCGAGCCTGGCCGGGAATCGAACCCGGACCCTGGAGGTGCAAGGCGACTGTGCTAACCACTACACCACTGTGCCGCCATGGAATCAACACACTACCAGGCATAATTTTTTTGGTTTTAATGTTATGGTGCAAGTCGTATGTTGACATATCCCTTTCAATGGTTTGTCTCATTGGTTACCATTTGAAGATCACTGAACTGAACTTAGTGCAGCAACCATAAGTATTGTCCTACATAAATATCTCCACTTTCTTCATAGAAAAACAATGGCACTGTTGGTAAAAAGCAATTTGACCATTTCTTATCTGGGTGTATAACCGCAGGGCCAGGTATGGCCTAGTGCTTTCGCTCATACTGGACGTTATCTAATTGAGACACACTTTGCTATAGCAGATTGTATCCGTCTGCCAGAGGCATGGATTTGCTATTGGGTTTCTGTAAACCTGCCATAACACCAAGCAGGGATGTTCCGGGCAGCGAGGTGACATCAGTTTCTGAGCAGACGGCAGGTGGTCTGACCTTGATCTCCTCTCATGTTTCACCTTGTTTATGTCCCCAATATCAAATCAACAGCCAAAAACCAGCATGTTCCAAAGTGTGGAGTTCTTCCGAGAGTTCAAGCCAAGAGTTTCATTAAGAAAGATGCTTGTTTGTGCGAGTTCAGACGATTTGGGCGTACAGTGGAGTTATTGATTCTACAAACCCCAGCAGTTTTTCTCATTACTACCAGGCTATTTAACTGCACATGACACGGATATGTACGCGGTTCTCACACAGTCCTCTCCAGAACTAGATTTGCAGAAGCGAGAAAGGGAACAAAATGAAGCTACAGTAAATGGCATTGTAATCGCATTAGGCTGTCACGGAGAAAGAATTTTCATTGTTCGGAAATTAGATTCCACTTATGAGAAACTGTGGAAACTTCTAATTTTTTTTTCCCCCATGGTAACCCATAGTTCGCCCTAACATTACACCATAGAGCCGTCAGTCAGAACCGTGATGGACAGCTGGAAAGGGGCAGAGGTCAACTGCAACCTGCGGTGCTGGTAAAACAAGGCCCTCACAGTGGTGTGGATTGAGTGGTGTTGTGGGGGTCAGTAGGAAACCGGAGTGGCGAAACGGACACCAGTTTAAAACTCATTTGGTTCTAATAAGCTGGGCAGGGTTTGCATGCCATGGGTCACTCTGAAAGGAGCTTGCTCTCGATTCCCCAGCCCACCTTGCAAAACCTATATCATTCATATTCCAGCAGATGCTTGAATCCCAACACAGATACATGACCTAACATGCTCTTGTGTTTTGATCCAAAATAAACATCAGTTCAAATTTGTCCCAAGTTTTCTTACGGAGCCACGAAACAGAGAAAATGCAAGTGAGGAAATATGGGAAGGGCATTTGGAGCAAGATCAGAGGCGCCTCATTTTTCCTGCCATTTGAGAAGACGCCTACAGGACGTATTGCCCCACTCCACTCCGGAAGGTCTCCCACTGGCTGTTTTAGCAGTTCTGTACGACGTCAGCCATAACAGGCCTGCTCTGACTCTGCGCTCTAAGAGGAAGCAGCAGGAGAGGCACTCTGAGGAGAAAGGGCTTAACCTCTGCAGAAAGCTGATTGAAATGTACTCCCACTGGAGGTTCTTGAAAGAATTTTGTCTCAAGGTTTCATTGAGCAGACTGCCATAATAGGGGGTAAGGGTCCAAGGTAAACACAGGAAGGGAGGATGGTGTCTGAGCAGCCTATTAACCCGGTAGGAGCTCTGAACTTGGGCAAACATCAACACAGCAGGGAGTGATGACAAAAGCCATTGCTCATATAACTAAACTATTTTATCTCTTAAAACTACACTACATTTCAGACATTTCATAGTGCAAATGTTTTTAGGATTTATTGGCCGCAGAATGGCAGCCTGATCGATAATTAAACCTGGGCAACGCCATCATCTATTATCCTGTCGTTTATCTTTAGTCCTTCTCCTTAGTCTCTTTAGTTATTTCAGTTTAAATAACTTGATTTACTGTTTTCACTGCCCCACTACACTAGATTCAACCAGATCATCATGAAGTATTTGGCTGTTTTCGACCTGATAGTGCAGGAAAAGCAACAAAGCTAAAAGTTATATGGCCCACCATGATAAACAATTGCTTATTCACATGTTCTACCTTTTTTCCACCCGAAACTTAAAGGATCCAATCATGTATTGTTTGTGTGTTTGCAGGATCCAGGCCAAGACCAGGGAGCTGCGGCAGCGACAGGCCAGGGAGAGAGACTACGCCGAAATACAAGACGTGACCCGAGCTTTCAGCTCTGATGAGGAACACCCCTATGCAGGCATCGGGTCGCTCGACTCATCCATGGACAGCAGCCAGAGCCTGAACCAGGATCACCGGCCTCACAGTCCGAGAGATCATGGTCTAGAAAGTCTCTACGCCCAAGTCAACAAGCCACGCAATGGAGGACCACTATCTTCAGACAGGTAGGGGGTGAGACTTTTCATTCAGGAAGCTGTACTGCTGTGTTTGCATGCTCACGCGTTCATCGTAGCACCATTTGAAAAAGGTGGTTTGGGTAGAATTAAAAATAAAATCAATTTAAGCTTAGCGTTCAAGTTGCTTTTTGTGCATTAGAAGAGGATCATGGATATGCTCATGTCCCTTAGCGTGCGACTTAAGCTCTCCTCCTCCATGAAAAATCAAACGTCAAATGCAATAATCATGTTTCGCCAGTGGCAATGTCCCAGTGGCAGGTCTTACAGCATAGCAAAATCATCAATAATGCTCAAAGTGTGAAAATGTAATAAGCAGGTACCTCCTTTATTATAGCGGATCATGTCAAACCCTGTCTCCATCTCGGTCTTTGCAACACGCAGCCAATCTCAGGAAATCCGTCTGTGTCATCTGGGAGGGCAAAGTCATCTATATACAATGAGATTGTGCCACGTTAAGAACTAAACAGATGTCTTTTCCCCTGGTTTTCTTTTCTGGCGCAACGAAATAAGTAAATCTGTTTGTGTTACAGATGTCGCTGTTAAAACTTTAATGCTGAACTTATCCGCAACCTCGGGCTGAAAAGTTATTGTGCTTGTTTTTAGGTTAAAAAAGGCAGAAAAAAAATCGACAACCACCCAAACAGATTCTTTATCTTCCTGAAGCACTGCTGATAATTTATTCCCCACTGAAAATCCTGATCTCGTGTCATTCTGTTCTCCTGTACAGCTACATCAGCGTTTGATTTTAAAACATTTAAATCCAGCGTTCGTTATCTTTTACATAGCTCTGCACACCACAGTGGGTTTTTTTCCCCCTTTCCTCCTCACCTCTCTCCAGTGTCTATTTTAAGACCTTTAGTTTGCTTAAAGATTTTTCATCACTCGTGTCTGTGTATGTGACTTCGCTCCGCCTATGATGCGTAAATGAAGCGTAAGGGGCAAAGCTTAGCTTTACTAACTCTCGGCACGCTCGTTTAGCCGGCTGATAATTGCCTCATCGAGCGTAATCAAACTGAGCTAATGATTGACACCTGCCACTTGCTATGTGACCTTTTACTGTCACTTTCACGGTGTAAGATGGCATGCCGCGACTCTCACCAGTAGGTCCCCCACCTCCCACTGCGGTGTCGATCTTTCAGCTCAGTCCCTCCCCTGTGGTGTGACCTCAAGTCCATGTGACTCGATAACCTGCTTAATCTGGGTGTCGATATCTCTGGGGATAGCAGGGAGATGCTGATGGTAGATGGTTAACCCCTGTGGCTGCATGACCGCGATAGACATTTGCTCTCCTCAAGGACTTCAATTTTCAGCGAAAATGTCATTTTTCTATCACTGTTTTCCATCTCATGACAGTTGCAGTAAGAGGAGTTTTCAGGAGATGGTGTGTTGTGACAGTACTGTCAAAATGATGCGAGTTAGTGTGAACACTAAAAAAGTTGCAAGTTCAGTTATGTCCTCTATGAATCTTACATTATTAATGTACTCATAACATGTTTTAAAGAATACCTGAGAAAACACCTATGAGCCTGAATATAAGCCATAAGCTGGACTGCCTGTTATATTTAAATGCAGCACTTAATAAACCAGGAGTGTATAGTGTCAGGTTGCACAGTGCATTAAAATGTGGTGATGAGTGCATTAGAAACTACAGTGTTCTTATGAGGAGAAATCATGATGTGCAGGGCAACTTAATATTGTTTAATTCGCACAATATGTGCGTGAGTTAAAAGTGTTATGCACTCTATAGTGCTGTGCGATTTAATCCATTATGCAATTTAATCTGTCCATTCATGGTCTATTCAAATACAGTTTGAATTGTATAGGCAAATGTACAAACGTTCAGTGGTTTGAAGTTAATGAATTCCTTTAAAAAAAAAATCCCAGCTTTTGCAGAAAATAAAACCCGTTTCCATCTTCCGCAAATAGTTTTACAAGAGTACGTCGTCATCATCTTCTTCTTTTGAGTTTACTGGAGGTTGGTGCAATACTTCCACCTGCTGGACTGGAGTGTAAATCGGGGGGAAAAATTTACAAATAATAATAATAAAAAAACATAAAATGTAAACAATCAACAGCACAGTTTATACAACATGTTAATGCTTATTAGATACTCCTGGTTTTTGATATTTCGAACCCTGTTAAAGATATGGCTGCTTGAGACGAATAAGACGAACAATATATACAAGATTCAAGAATTTTATTTGTCACATACATGGTTGTACAAGTATGTACAAACTCCAGAGTCATAAGTATGTATGTATGTACCACAAAAAGGAAACAATGAAATAAATTGTATACAATGTAGTATAAATATATAATTGTGAAGAATTGTGTTGTACACAATATACACCTTCTCTTTGGGATTAATAAAGGACCTACCTACCCTAACCTACCTCTCTGCCTACCTACTGTACCTATGTAGCATTAGTGCAATCGAAACAAATACAAATTTTGCAACATCTAAAAGTATATAGTGAGTAGTATAATCACTTATGAGCATGTATGACTGTAGTAGAATTCTAACAGTCTGCTTATTATTATTATTATTATTATTATTATTATTATTATGAAATATGTAAAACGATGTTTCAATAAGTCGCTCAATCAGCGCTTCCTGATTATTCCATTTTTCCAAACACAAGTCCCTGTTTGGTGCTCTTGGTTCAGAAAGCCTCACTAAATTCAGTACAGGTACTTTGTGATAATATCGGGTAAATGAGCATAACAGCCAGATATCTTCGGCTGAATAGATTTGACAGTACTTGGCACTATTTGAGAGCATTTTTTTTTTTCTTTCAGCAACTAATTGCTTTCCTTTTTGTAAGGAACATGTAGCATTCAGTAAATGCATAAGTAAGCGGAAGACATGATGCTCAGGGAAGATGATGCAGTGGGACCAGAATGTGTACTATAGTGTATTGTCCTTCCTCCTCTTTCAAGAGTCTGAAAGCCCGTTTCATTTCCAGCGCTTTGTTCTGGGTGTACTCAGCCTCTGCAGCTACAAGCTGGCACACTGCATTGCACTGGCTGCTGCTTTGGAGTGTGTGACAAACGGCTGCTTTTGTCTCCTCCACTGAATTCACAATCATCATCTCATTCTCTCTTAATGCCAACAGCGGCCTATTTATAGCAGCATGGATAGTACCAACCTTACAGGAGGAGGGGAAATGATTCTCTCTCTCTCTCTCTCTCTCTCTCTCTCTCTCTCCTTTCCCAAAAGCATACAATGGTACATATAGAGATTGCATTTACTTATCATTGTTTATAATTAAAACCTCAGACTGCTGGCCGTCTGTAAGAAATTGCCTTGCTTCTGAATAATTTGCAGATAAATGTGTTTATAAGAAGTAATGTAACGAGAACAGAGAGCACACAATCTTTGCGAGGTCTTACAAAAGGGAAGAAAAACCCCTAGCCCATACTTCTCTACTTTGCACATCACTTCAGAGGAAGGCAGTGTGAAATTTGCCATAATATTTATCATTGCGGCTGCGGAATTAATTGCCCACTTTCTTTCTTTATTCAGCTCCAGGGCCTGCAATCTACAGAAATGCCGTAATGCATTTAGTCTGCTATCGGAACGCATTTCAGTTTTTCAGCACCTCAGACAGCCTGGCTTCATCAGTGTATTGAGGCAAACAGCCTTTTTCGCTTTTGCAAATGGAAATTTCATGGTGTCAAACTCTCGCTATAAAAAAAAACACCCTAGCAACAAGTGAATGTCGACTCTCCGCAATAAACGCACACGGCTTTGACCAGGTTCAGAGGAAGATGTTGGTCTGTGTTAATATTCCCAAAGCAGAGTGAACTGGTTATTCTTGTACATGCAAGGTTAGGGTAAATGTTTTCATATTATGGATGTTAGGGGAGCACGGTATGAAAAAATATCATATCATTGGCCCCAGTGCATTTCTAGGTTATATCACAGTATTATAGCAGTAGCTGTATTACTGTACAGTGGTGGCCTTAGGAATTGACAAAAAGTGAAAAATGTTATGTTCGAATGAAATTCTTTTAAATAATGAGTCAGGACGATAAGAATAATTTGATATTTTATGCAATGACATCGCTATAGTACTACTAATATATTTATAATGCTGGATCTGGAGTGTCACAAAGTCAAGGTGTCTGTTGTACAGGAGTAGCTCAGTGGTTAAGGCATTGGACTACGGTTCGGAAGATCCCAGGTTCAAACCCCACAACCACCAAGTTGCCACTGGTGGGCCCTTGAGCAAGGCCCTTAACCCTCAACTGCTCAGATGTGTAATGAGATAAAAAAAATGTAAGTCGCTCTGGATAAGAACATCTGCCAAATGCCTAAATGTAAATGTACTCTGGTGTCACTCACTTGATCCAGGCTTACTTGACTGCATGTACAGAAGTTCACATGAGAATTCCCTAGTTTTAGCAAGTTTTGTTGCCCGAATTTTTATTACCATGAGACAATTTCTACCAAAACAAAATTTCAAGAATTTATTCTGCAAGATGAAACCAGAACAAGTTTTACAATTTCTAGCAAAAGTGCATATAAGGAACCTTCTTCTGGCCAAGCCCAAGTTATAATGTTGTATCTAATTATTTACTTATTTAATTAATTTTATTATTAGTATTATTCCCACTACCTTTTCAATCCCTTACATTATATCTATAACTTAATATTGTATTAGTTCGTATAAATCTGTTGAATATTTAAGATGTATCTGCCATGAAAGAGCCTTTGAAGCTGATATGGCAATAAACCCTAATACAAACAAACAAAGCCATTATGGTGTAAAGGTGGACACTCCGGCTTCAGAAAGTAAAAGTCCTGCCTTTAAACATATTTGTTTAATCCATCAATTAAACTAACTGATTCTAATAACTACATAGGCGAGGAGAAGTAAAGAATGACATCACCAATTTGGAGAACTACAGTATAGTACATGGCAAATGTTGTCCTAATATTTTTGGCTGCCTCTGTATGTAAAAAAACTAAAAAGTGATCAAAGCCTAATTCATTAATACAATTATATATAATAAATTATTATAATAATAATAAGTATAATGTTTATTTATTAACCCAACAATTTTATGTCAGAATTGTGATATCAGATCATCTTCCTACTGTATCTGTACCTGATTTACATTTATAGAAAAAAAAATCAATATGTCTACATTATGTCTTAGTAAAGTATGTGGGATAAATGATCTTGATATAAATATTATATCATCGTATCAGCCTACAGTAATGTAAACTGCATGGTGACAGAGTTCCTGTCTGAAAGTGTGATGGCAGGAAGTAAATAAAATTCATTCTCTTGTGTCCTTTGACAGGCACATAAAGATGGAATTCATTAGGTAAGTGCAAAAGTTTGTGGCCCCATTGATTTTAAAAGGTGAAAATAAATTTGAAGTAGATTTTTTTTTACGGCATTTGGCAGACGCCCTTATCCAGATCGACTTCCATTTTATCTCTTTATACATCTGTGCAGTTGAGGGTTAAGGGCCTTGCTCAAGGGCCCAACACTGACAACTTGTTGGTGCTGAGTTTGAACCTTCGCCCCGTAAATATACAGTAAGACAAATTTAAAACTGATCTTAAGATGGAATTGTTATGTCTGGAAGTGTTGTGATATTATTATGACTGAGAGTGTGTTTAAAGAGAGATAAATATAAGGCAAGTTGAGGGAGAAAATTAAAGTCATGTTCCCAAAAGGAAATGCAAAAGTTTGTTCTGATATCATCGATATTAAAGACTTATCTCCAGCTTTATCTCCGCTGATAATAAGCGAACATCTGTCTATGCCAACACATCTTGCTGATTTCCTTTTATTTTGTGTGCAACCCTTTATTCAGCTGCATATTGTTGAGATGGAACTGAGATTGCAAAACACACAATGACTTGGTATAAAATAAAGCTTTAAAAAAGTTTTTTTTTTTTTTTTTTTTTTTATAAACTAAACCCTGTTAAATATAGAAACCAGATGTCTACTGTTAGTGGTCACTCTGGTGTATTGTCCTAGTCAGCACATTTACTGTCTGTACTCTTTACTCTGTTTCTCATGTAAATAGATAAATTGTTCTGTTACAAAACCCCACTATCCCTGATACCCACAGCCAGACATGTGCACATCACGCAAGCCTTTTTATATCTGTTTATTTGCGATGCTCTGCATGGAATCCCCTGTAGACATTGAGTCATTGTGCATGTTAAAAAAAAAAAAAAAAAAAAGATAATAATGTAATGATGCCAATCTTTCAGCATGGGAACATCAAGTCTGAGAAGTTATCCAGCGACTAGCATGTGACCTGGGTGGTGGTGGGGGGGGGGGGGGGGGGGTAGACAAGGATAGTTTGTTAGACAGTAAAAATGATTCGGGACAGGGAAATGGATGGAATCATCTGAGATTGGATCATACTTTCTTTTTTTTTTTAAATTCATCACCAAGTAAACATGGGTATTAAAGGATTTAGAATAAGCCAAGCTTAAATTTGAGCCTTGGAGACCAACGTTGGGACAATAAGCACATTATTGATTAGCTGGCGATGAAAAGTGAAGTGATGCCATGATTGTGTGTTTGGATGTGCATTAAAGCCACGGAGATGTGTTTCAAAGTCATCTAATACCAAATCATGTGATGGGTTCGAGCTGAGAAATCCAACCAGCCTATTCTTTTAAAAGCATATATACTGTAAAGCCAGTCATTGGTATGTGTGTGTGCGCGTGTTTTTTGTTTTACTCCCCCAGTACAGCCCATGGCTCCAAAATCAATAAAAGGCTCTTTTTGCTTTGCCAAAAATCTTTCCAGACCCATTAACCCTCAGATTGGGTTGAGGAGGTCCAGCCCCCAGCCTGAGGTCCAGCGTGCAGATTAGTGAAAAACACAGAAAACAAGTGTGCTGCAACTAGCTCACAGCTGTATAAACACAGCCAGACTATAAGTGAAATCCTGAGTCAGGTCCATCCGGCTGTGTGCGAGGCCCAATCAAAAGGTCACCACAGCAGTAGAACAGAGAGAACCTGGGATCTGGTGCTCGTAATGTGTGTGTGCGAGTGTGGAAGCTGCAGTAAAAGCTTGTAAACCCGTCCACACACACACACACACACACACACACACACACACACACACACACACACACACACACACCACCGCTCCCTGTGGTTATTACCGCCTATATATTCCCAAAAGACTAAAGGATGCACTATGACCTGGTGGTCTGAGTGTGGTGTTCTGCTTATATCACAGCAATTTTCCAGTAATTATGATGCATAATTTATTAATGTATGAAACGTCTTCTACATGGTAGCCGCAAATAAACAGTTGTGTATCTCTCTCTCATATTTCTGCCTAAGTATAGTAAAACATTATGCCATCATTTATGCTATTATTTATTCAGCTCTGTTCATTACACTTGACAGATTTGTAAATTATACATATATTTTCCATCTACACCACTTATTTATTTTGCAATTGATTCTATTATGGTGAATGACCAGTTTTGGCTTTTTTTTTTTTTTTTTTGTATTTTGTTTTTGTTTTTTAGACAGGCAATCGACAGGGTAGGCCTGAACCTCTACAGGACTCAGGTGCAGGAGAGCAGACTAGAGCATGCTCAGCGTGCACTGAACTGACAGCTGCCATGCTGATTGAGCTTTGGGGAGCGTAAAGCAAACCCTCACCACTGTGATGCGCACCGGCTTGATTGACTGCTGCTCCCATTAGAGCTATATTCTCTAAGCTGCTGCTCTAAGCCGAGAGAGTGAGAATGAGAAGGAGGACGAGGGAGATATCTCTCGCTCCAGAGGTTTGGGCTGTTGAGAACTGCTAAAAGAAGTTCACCTACAGAGATGCACAGCAAGGTGTTTTTTGTTTTTTTCCTTCCCCCCTCTTACTGACTGCTTGGAGCCGAACTTCTTTTTTTTTTTTTTACTTCTTTCTCTTCTAAATCCACTTCCACCTGACTTTGCATGTGGCTGAAATTGGATTATAAACCACAGTGGGGTTTCAGGTTATGGCTTTCATCTGTGTGTGTGTGTGTGTGTGTGTGAAGCTGTTTATGTTGTGGGTTTAGTTGCTGTTAGGCAATGAGAGAGAGAGAGAGAGAGAGAGGCAGTAATCCTTCTGACACAAACATTATTCACTTTATACACCTGCATTCGTTCCTCAACAGCTCAGAATAACCAGTTGTCCCCTTCACCATCATCATCATCGTTTCTTCCGTTAGGGCTGTCATTGTTGCCATCCCTATTGGTTTGACCAAAATCTGTGAATTAACACAACATCACCGGCTATTCAAACCTTCATCCTCTCACCCATCGAATCCTCTTTAATCCTCCCATCCCTCTAATCCATCCGTTCATCCTGTCATTTTCCATCCTTTAGTGAATCATTGACCATTTCAGTGACTTGAACATACTCTATACTTTCAATCCATTCGTCCAATCATCCCATCCATCCATTCTACCTAATCCTCCTTTATTCCGTCTAAACAATCTTCCATCATCTAATTCACCCATTTCTTTTCCATACTCTCATCCAGGCATCCTGGCTCAGCTCCCTCATCCCATTTCTCCAGTCTTACTCCTTCATCTCATCCATCCATCCTCCTTCATAGTAGCAACCATTCTGTACTCCTCCATCCATCCATCCACCCACCCAGTTGTCTTCTGTAGCCCTGGTGGTCCAGAGGGATACAAGTCCTATCTAGACTTTCTCAGTCTTTTCATCACTCTTGTCAAATCTATCCAGTTTACCGACTTTCTCATTCTTCCGACTCTTCCTCTGTGTACTCCTCCTATATCGGGCGTTTCCATTCCATTATCCAGGAAGGGCCAGGGTGGGCGCAGGCTTTCATTCCCGCATTCCGGTAGATGCCGCACCAGATAGTCTGTTGAAAGCCAAAAACGACTAATTAAACAGGTGGAATCAGGTGTAGCTTCAGCTTGGTTGGAATGAAAACCTGCACACACACATACTGTACACTGGCCAAGATTTTACACCCCTGTCCTACGTATATGGAAAGAGTGAAGAATGAAAATTGAAAGCATGAAAATGACATTTTATTTAACAGCACCCCCCCCCCCCAGTCTGCATAACCCTCTGTTTTCACAGATTAGGGTTTTTTTTTTGTTTTTTTTTTATTCCCCATAAAATAACCACAGGCACATTGCATTATCTCTGTTTGCATTCTTTAATTAGCCCTGAATCAAAAGTTAATAGCAATAGTGATTTTATTATTATTTTCTCCTCAATTCAATTATGCCACCATTAAACCCAAGTGCTGCATCTGGAGTGCGTTTTCTTAAATAGCATTTTGTTAATAATTCATTGGTAGAAAGATGAGCACTTTGAGATGCTTACACACACTTATAGTGTGTTTTGTGTGTGAGTGTCTGAGCGTATATTTCTCTCTCTCTCTCTCTCACACACACACACACACACACACACACACACACACACACACACACACACAGACACACACACACACACATTCAGGTTTATTTTAGTTTTGCTGGATATCATTAATAGGTTTTTACTGTAAAGACATTTTAGGGGCCGAGTTTACATTTTAGCTTGATAGTTTACCCGTCACTGTGGTTGGAGAAGTCCCCACCTCTGTACTTTTCCTGCTTCCTTTGCGCTTTTTCTCCATCCATCACCTGCCACACTGGCATGCTTGGTTTTCTGGTGGTGGGTTAGCTGTTTTTTTTTTTTTTTTTACAATCCTGTTCGTTTGCTGATGGGTGTTCAGTCACACCTTCTGTGGAATCAAGTTTGCTGATTGTGCGCTTTATAGAAAAAAATATATATATATATTTATGTACAGTATATATATATATATTGAAGCACCCACTTGCTGGTTGCAATCCTGTCAAGGTGCTGATGGACATGTCCCCATGGCTTGAGGCGTTTTTGCTGCCACTTTAAACAAGCACATGATTTCCGTGAAGCGGTTGCCGCTGCTTGACGCCTCGAGTGCTGAATGTGTTCTGCAAGCGAAGCCTGACTTTTCAATACGCTACTATGCTATGCGCTAGTTTTTGACCTAGAAGTAATAATATATATATATATATATATATATATATATATATATATATATATATATATATATATATATATATATATATATATATTTGTTTTTATAATATTTGTCATGATTTGCAGAATTGTCATTTTTATTTGTCATAAAATTTGCATTTGTGGTTTACTGTTTGTTTTTTCTGTCCCAATGTGTTATTCTACATATGTGTACCTTCTTTTCTGTAATTTGTTGCAGTATTGATTAATTCTTTATTGATTTTGTAAAGTAACCTTGAGCTTGTGAAATGTGCTACATCAATAAAATGTTAAAGCATGTAAATATTTAAAAATGGAAATGGTTCTCGTATTTTATGATAAACATGTTAAATAATCCTTTGTGCATTCCAGATTCATTTCCTAGCTTTGTGTAAAGTGAGAACAAAGACCCTGTGCGTTCGGTGTGCCGTCTCTGATACGGCCTGTTATGTGCTGATAGTAAGTATTATCTGTAAGGCAAAAGCGAGTGAATTATCTGGCGTGCCTGTTTAAAATTTTTTTTTCCTGCCCCGCTTTGGAGAAGGCCCTCTGGGATGTGCACAAGGAGATGGAGCGTGAGGCAGGCAATTTATCCTATGCTTGCACCATTACATTCATTTAGAAAAGCAAACAGCCCGAAAGGTGAGGCAATGCTTTAAACACACACACACACGCGCGCACCTACGCGCACACACACTTAAGAACTTAATATGTGCACTTGTACAACCGAATTCTCATGGACACTTCCATGCACACACACACATGGAGGAGAAGCAGAGGAGGACCTTATTATTATTATTATTATTATTATTATTATAAGCCACACGCACGAGAGTGGCTTCTTCATTGTTCTTTAAGCGAGTCCGCGATATTCGCCCTAATGAACTTCCTGCAGGAAGATGAAAGGAAAAAAAGAAAACGGTGACGTGTTGCTGGAGAATACAGATGCTTGTGTTTCTGCCCAGATGAATAGAAATGTGAGACAGGCCATGCTTTCTCTTTTCATGCTTTCTCCTGCGTCTGCTTTACAGGCTCTCCGCAATCAGGCCTGCAACCTCACTGATGACACACACACACACACACACACACACACACACACAAACACACACGTAGTGCTGTATTAACACCGTTTGTAAACACACATACATCATGAACCGGCTGCTGTCAGAGTATAATTGGTGTTTCCTATAGCATAGGGAAGCCATGGCAGAATTATAACTCCAGCTTGTGCTGTCTTTATGGAAGACTATTAAAGTGATGTTAATTCAAGAAAATTGCATGTTCCTACCTCCTCCTCCTTATTACCGCCACTATATTCGCAAATATGACCTATCAAAGCAATGCTTTTTCAGTTTATTTGATTAGAGGTGACAAGGAAGCGCGGCGCCTTGATACGCCAGGGTTTGTGGCGTGAAGGATATTACCTGAGAGGAGCTTATTAGATATGGACGGAAAGGCTTTTTCTGGGTCACTGCTGGGTATTTCTATTTTTCCTCAGCTACTGTACTTATAAGAGCTACTAGACAGTTTTTCGAATGATGGATAACCCAATTCACTAGTGTAATCACAGACTCCCGGCATAACATCTCCTCTTTCATCTCACATCTCACATAGCTGACATGGCCCCCAAAAACAGGTCTGGGGTAAATGCAATTGAAAAAGCAGCTGATGGAGTAGGGCGGGGGCTACAGCGAATACTACTCGAATACTTTTCTCTTTCTTCCCCCCTTGTCTTTGCCTCACTCCCCTCTGCATTACATTTCCTGCTTGTCTTGGACCAGATTAGCTCCTTACTCTTGCTGCATGCTCGGATGTCATGAAGACCACAGGCCTCTCCTTGCAACAGAACAAATTGTCCGGTTTCGGGGCAGCGCTCTACTACGTTAATCTTTCCTGCATGAACTAATGTACCTGTGGTATCGTACCATCTGTATATTTTGGGGAAAGGTGTTAAAGCATTTATAAAATTATCCCATTTACAATTTCTAAGCAAAAATTATGCCACAAAAAAAAAAAAAAGTCTAATAGAGCCAACGTGTGTAGCTTAAACCGGTGGTCTGGCCAAAGACGAGTCAAATTCACGCAGCTGGGAAAGGGGAAAGGTCGTTGGGTGTACAGATTACGGTACTTTTACTTCATGCTGATTTTTATCTAGGTGAACTTTGACTAACGGTAATTCTTTTTTTACAACTATGGTCCATGGTGGCCATTTCTTTATTCAACTACAGTCAGAAAATTAACTTGAGTTATTATCATTGATGAAAACAGGGTCAAATTGTTAAATCTATGCATTTATTATTCTCTCTCTATTTTTTTTTTTACATTTTTAAATGTATACTCAAAGGTTTTGTTCATATAATGCTGCTTTGTGACAATAAAAGTGCAATATAAATAAAACTAAATTGAGGAGGAGGAGGATGAATCGATCCAGACTCGGTGATATTGAACCCTTGCAGTGGGGAAAAATAAAGGAATGAGTGAATGAATAAAAACATTTTTAACTCCAGTACTGCCAGAAGCTTATCTGGGTTCTTCACAGTTTCTTCTATTATGGTTAAAATGTATTTTTAAAGAGCAAGTAGTTCAGGAGATGTTCTTGTGGAGAACGTGATGGAGGCCTGTTTCTTTGACCACTCTCTCTCTCTCTCCCATTTCCATAAACACACTCTCACCTCACACTGAGTTGGTGTTGACAAGGTGTGGACAGAGCAGCAGGTAGGAGGCCTTCACACACCACACACATCACTCTGTCACACACATCAAATCTGTCACCCAGATGGACCTGCTGCCTGTTTACACGACTGTGCACATGTTAGGAGTGTAAGAAGATGGCTTGACTCAGGTTGCATGAGGAAAAGGAATCAAAAGGCTAGTGATTGATCTTAGCATGTTTAAAAGGCAATTATAGGAGCATGTGGAGCCGGATTCCCGTTCTCTGTCAAATTCAAATCAGATCAGTCGGCTCGCTCGGAGTGTTGTGTCTTTCTTCAGTGTGAATGCTATGCGATCAGTATCAATTAAGTCAAATGCTCAGAACACAAACCTGGCCAGCACTGAACTGCAATGTCTTGTGTACTGGAGCTGTAATTAATTTCCCTATTGTCCATCGCTCTGGAGCTCCAATCCCTCATCCTTAGAGAGAATCGCATTAGTTTGTTATTTTCAGAGCTTGAACTGTGCTTCTTTTTGTCATTTCCCGCTATTGTCACCGCAATCCCTCATCCTCGCGAGCAGCAAGCCGCAAATCGGATCACCGGGGCAGCCTTATTGTAATGAACACGAGTAAAGAAGTGAAAAATGGCGTTTGTCAGTGTGTAAAGCAGCGCTGCCGTTTTAGTAGAAAGTTACAAAAGATTACAAAATGGATATGAGAGCACCGAAGAAAAATACTTGGAGTACAAGATGGGTTTTTACAGTCATCGGTTTTGGGGGAAATAAAGAAATAAAGTGATGCATTGACATAAAATGACTAGACATTTGAACCTGTCTTAAGACAAGGTTCCACACTAAAGCAACCTAATTTGTTTTACATACAATAAAATACTGTATATTCAGGAAAAGAAATGGCCAAACAGGACAACATTTACTGTCCACTAATATCGTACGTCGTCTTTTATTTATGCAACTTTTAAAAAATCAGGGCTGTAATGGTTAAAATAAGAACTGGGTGAACTATGAATTATGTGGTCAGTGTAATACAATATATGTAATATTTCTTGGAGGAGGGGAGGGGGATGCAAATTTAATGTTAAACACCATCATGACAGGAATAAACATAGCTGAAGTCCGTAAAGTCCGTAAAGCTCATTAATCACCATTAAGAACATAAAACAATGAATTCAAAGACCTGAACAATCCATCATGCATTTCACTGAGAAAAAAGTTGATTATTATAAGAAAAACTATAAATCTCATCACTACATGGCTAGTCCTATAATAATGTAAAATAATATCCATGACACCATTTTATGATATTTTTTTCCCTCATTTCCACGCATCAGAATGTTTTGTATATATGTGTTAACTTTAACTTATCAACTAGGGACAATAGATAGTCATGGTATACAAAATGCTGATTAAACAGTGCAATATAGAAGCGACTACAGTTTGATGTGGCAGAACAATAGGGATAATCCAGAGTTGCTCAGGCGCCGTTCCAGGAATAACTTTAGCAAATTTTACACAAATTTTAAAGCTGCGTTAATGCTAAAGAGAGGTGCGTAAACGCTGTTTCAGGAAATTAGGTGCCATTTGCATGCGTTTATCCTCTGCTATTGCCCTGTTAGAAACATTTTACAGCTTCTTAGCAAAGTATTTATTGTTAAGGGGATTTAATAAGAAATGATAAGAAAGCCAGACCTGGGGTCTATACACATGATGTGCTTTTATGTCTACACTTGTCTTCAGACAGGATAATATTTCAGAAATTCAGAAACAAGGACGAAGTGATTGTTTTAGCTTATTCTAATTAACTTTAAATGGTCACATGACTGTAAAACACAGTCTTTTCAAAACCCAATAATTTGCCTTAATGTCCAGTGACTACTAAAAATAATAATGTTTTTTTTTTCTCATTATAATTCATGCATTTTGGTGGCTTAATGGCAAAAATTACTACAAACTTCAAACGCATACTGTTTGATGTGCTATCGCCTTAATTAGATAGAAGCAAACGAGATGCTTATGAAATTCAACTTCTCTGCGGGAACTACTAATGTTACTAGTGGAACAAAAATTGTCAAGTCTTTTCTTCTCCAAAGCAAAATTAAAAGTTAAACACACTTCTTGTGCTGTTTGTTGTTCATACAAAAAATGAAAATATAGTTTTTTTAAAAAAAGTTTAGCAGGTTCATCTTTGCATCTCCAGGATTGGGGGCTCGTACAGTATGTCACCACTGGTCTGTGTGTGTCTGGAGGGAGTACATGTTCCCCTGTGCTTGCTGGGTTTCCCTCGGGTTCTCCGGTTTCCTCCAACATCTTAAAACGTGCAGCATAGGCTGATTGGTTTTCAAATTCCAAATAGTGTATGAATGAGTGTGTGTGCTTGTGTCCTGCCATCCAGGGGTTGTTTCTGTCTGTGACCTTAGAACAGGCTCCAGATTCCCTGCTACCCTACATTGGAGAAGTGTTATAGACGGTGGATGGAGTGATGGTGTCATCAAATTTATAATTTTTTAAAGATCACAGTAAAAATAAAAAAGCATACATGGTTTTGGTGGCGAATATTTGGTTCAGAGTACAAGGTAGAAAAATGTGTGTATTCTTATTTCTTAATAAATAACGCTGACTGTGGATGAATGCTTAGATAAAATACCAAGCTCATCCTGTTTCCCACCTTACTGTAAATGGCCCATAAGGGTGGCGGGATGCAGCAGGCTCCACTGTCAGCATTAATAACTCCACAGAGACAAAGGAGGTAATCAGCCTGCACGCTGCTGTCTGCGATTTCACCAAAAAGCCTAATAAAATCCAAGGGCCCGGGCATCCATTTAGTTTAATGATGCCTGATTGCTAGTAAAATATTGTTAGCTTTTCTTTTTTTTTTTAGCTCTAAGAACTATGGGTCGCTTTTCTATTGACTGTCTCTAATGGAGCTGTGATGTCATGCATGGTGGTTTTAAAGGTCTAGTGGAGTTTTGTTATGAGCGGCAGTGACGGAGAGGCAACTTTAGAACTCAAACTAAATCATCCTGATTAAATTTACATGCTGATTGGCTCCAGTAGCATGCAAATCCCAGCAAATAAAGAACGGCAAATATTATTCTTTCCTCTGTTTGTTGGTGGTTTCTGTTTGCCAAGACATTTTCTGAGATTTTTGGTTGGTTTATATGCACATTTTTAAGAAGGCAGGTAAAATTTTATGCGATGTCTGCATGTGAAACAATAGTAAAGGAAAACCTGAGAATTTGTAACTGCTTAGGCGTTGGCTAAATTACTTGTGACTATCCAGTAGTGATGGGTCATTCATGTGCGATTCGTCTATAAAGTGACTCAGAAGAACGAGTAGTCACGGAGAGTGATTTGTTCATTTGTCTACTGGGCGCGCATGCGCAAAACATCCAAAAACCTACGTACTGTAGGTTATGTACAGGAAACCGAATTGAGTATTTACCTTTGAGTCCGAATCATTCTTTCTTTTGTCACATATGTGACGCTATGCAGTGCAGTACATAAGAAACAAAATTGAACTGTTCTTCTCAATGAATCTTCTAGTCCTTCGTTCTTTTGTCACGTGACTCCCATAGACGCTATTCGGTGCAATAGATTCAAAAGAACGAACGACTCCGACTGGAAGATATAAGAGGTGAGCTACTCATTCTGTTTATCATATGTTCTTAGCTGCATTGTAATATTTTCATTACTGAAACTATAGCCAACATGTATGTATGTAGACGCGATGGAATTGGAAATCTAACATTTTTGTTTATTTCTGATCAAAAGAATGAAATGAACTAAATGATTCAAAAAAAGATCCGTTCATTTCGATGAACCGAGTCACTAAAGTGATTCCAACACTACTATTCAGTCAAACCCACAGATTACCCATAATGCCATTATAGCATGAAGCTGGAAGTATTTTCTAAAAGAGTGTACACCATGTTCCACTTACCCAAGATGTCACCGACCAGACGAAGACATGTTTGAAGTGCTGCTTTAGTTTTGTATCAGAGCTATAGTACAAAACTGAGAATTCATTATCATGTTCAGTGCATGTCCAAAACATCATCTTTTTTGGGGTGAGACTCTACGACAAATTGCCGTCTATTACGTGGATTGTGTAGCTAGAAGCAGCTTCCCCAGGAACCTGAATCTGTGCAAATCATACAGAAAGTACAGATTGGCTCAGTGGTTAGATTTCTACATTAAAAAAATTTATTCATATTGAAAAATGTATAAAATTAGTGCATTATTCTTGTTTGTCATTTGTCTCTTATTTGAAAGAAAGAAAATTTCAAAAGTCTGCTGTTTGAGCTGTGCGATTTAATTGATTATGCAATACCACCATGTTTTGCTAGAGAATCACTACTACTTCTTTAAATTTTATGGGCAGATTTGTGCAGTACTGCCACCTACTGGACTGGAGCGTGGTGGTGATTATCTCCCCAACCCCCCCCCCCATCCCCCCCCCCCACACTGATAATCACTTTGTGATTTTTGGATTCAATTTGACCACACTTATACAATGTCCAAAAATCTAATTGAATCAAATCGACAGTGTACTTTTGTTTATATTTATAAATATCACGACAGCAAATAGTATCAGAAACTGCGTATATTTTTGTAGTACCAAACAACCCAATGCTTCAGATTTTAGACATGTATTCACAAATCCACTGCCACTGATGTGATGCTTTTGGGACGCGCAAACATAGAATGTAGAGGAAATGGGAGAACGTGTGTAAATCCGCCAAATAGTAACCCAAGTTCATGATCAAACCAGGTCCCCTTAGGCAGCGATGCTACTCGCTGCACCACCATGCTGGTCCCAATAGCACGCTTCCCACATCAATGTTTGTTTCAATTCCTGCTGTGGTATAGGCACACTCCTACATTTATGGACTAATTATCTGTTCTTTTATTTTACAGTTTAACAGACATTTAATATCTAATGGATGAGCGTGTGTCTGTGCGTGCATGGTGGGCATGTGCTTGGACTACAGTTTCACCTCGTACTCGTCAACTAGTCCAGTACTGACAGTTTTAACTGCATCTGCAATGCAAAAAATTCATCTTCCATCCCTCATGTGCAATAAAAATGGGTGTGATATTAAAACTAATCTGCCTCCAAGGCTTTGGGGCTGAAAAATAATTGCTCTTTTCCAGCTTTTCTCTCTCTCTCTCTCTCTCTCTCTCTCTCTCTCTCTCTCTCTCTCTCTCTCTGTGTGTGTGTGTCTGTCTGTCTCTCACACTCTCTGATTTATATGAGCAGATCATCAGATGCTTATTCTTTCCTCTTTTTCTCGCACGCGCGCACACACACACGCACCCAAGAGGTTAAGCATAATGAGTGCACTCAGTAAAATAATAATAAAAATAATGGTCCAGTCATTCATATGAAGTATATGGCTTTTTTAGCTGACTGTGCTCTATGGACAGGCTTTAGTAGGGGTCAGGCCTTTTTATAACACTGAAATGAAGCTGCGGAGGAAATCTCTCTCTCTCAGCTGAATGTGCTGAGGCTGAATGTGGAGTCAAAAGCTGATTAGTCAAACTGGTAAGTACCAGTTTTAAACTACAGATCAAGAAAAAAAAAAATCCCCTTACACACACTTCATACAGACGGAGTGCTAGCTGCTCACGCCATGGTGGCTCTGGGTTTGGGTGATGTACAGTATATGTGCTCTTACTGTATGTAATGAACCTGGTGTTAGGTTACAAAGGCAAAATTGAATCCTTGGCAATAATATATAAACCTTCCATGAGTCATGAGAGCACTAGACACTTCTGCATAAGCCTGATTTTAACTGGTTTTAAATACTATAACTGGGTTTTGTATGGTTTGACTATTGTTTAAAAAGAAAATGTGATAATTAATCGAATCTACCATGCCCCAATTAATGAAAGTGTGTGAACATGAAAGTACATAATCCGAATGATGATTCATAGTGATGATTCATACCAGTCATGATTCATAGTTCTGGTTGGTTGGTCAGATTTTTATAAAATTGCTAATATCGATAAATAATGTATTATTATTATTGTTGTTGTTGTTAATAATAATAATAATAATAACAATAATGCACAGTTGCTCTTCATCTCTGAATATTGCATAGACCTGAGATCACACTGCTGTAGTCTCTATAGAAACGGATTGTCAGATCCTCGGATTGTAATTAGATTAAATGCAGAATGAGAGGAAAGTGCTTCTGGTGATCACGCACACTGTTTTGTGGTTTGTAAATACAAAGTCAGAAAGGGGTGTGCTGTTTGATGTCTGGCCTGAGACTAGCAGGGATGGACTGGGGGGAAAAAATAAATATCTTCTTAGCCTGCAGTAGCTGCCTCACACCACTAGAGGCATTTCTATGACTGGACACAGACGCATTATTGAACAGTCACAGCCTTTCAGCCTCCTGGGATTTTTACAGAACCTACGCTGTGTGCTTGTCGTGTTACAGAAGTTGAGTGTAAACCTGTGAGTTTGTGTTTAAAAATGAAAGAAAGAAAGAAAGAAAGAAAAAATTATATATTTCTAGCGCTAGTTGTGGCATGTCAACATTCAGATTCCGCTGTGTCTCACTGTCTCTCAGGTTCTCACACT
>CM060104.1:35069144-35236644 GCA_030522415.1 Channallabes apus
TTCATGAGCGCCACAAAAACAGCCTGAGTTCCGAGGCAGTTTGGCTTTCAGATTTTAAATGAATTAATTTTAAAATGACACTGAGTTATGTTACTTAATTACCCATCTCAATGAGTTTTAATTTTAAGTTCAGAGTGCATTATAAGTGTGTACATACATACAATACATACATACATACATGCATGCATACATACAGTACATGTATATACTGTACAGGAAGAAACTTATGGTTACACTTTAGTTAGCTTTCTAAAGAAAGCAGGCAAAGTTTCAAAAGCTCTGTGTGTACCTGTAAGTGTGTACTGTGGTGATAGATGGGTAGATGGATAGAGAGAGAAGGGGAAGTGTATTTTGTCTTAACATTTAGGTAATATGAAGGGTAGTGTGTTGATTCAGATAGATAGATAGATAAGTGATATAACAGTTGGGTAACATAAATGGTACTATGTTCATTCAGTCCAGGTTCGATTCCCGTCTCTGTGTGCATGGAGTTTGCATGTTCTCCCCGTGCTTGGTGGGTTTCCTCCGCGTACTCCGGTTTCCTCCCACAGTCCAAAGATATGCAGGTTAGGCTAATTGGCGTTCCCGAATTACCCATAGTGTGTGATGTCCAGGGTTTACCTCGCCTCGTGCCCTAAGTATCCTGGGATAGGCCCCCGCGACCCTGAATACAGGATAAAGTGGTATAGACGATGAGTGAGTGAGTGTGGTCATTCAGATAGATGCCTCGGACAGACTGTCAGACAGACAGACAGATAGATAGATGTGTGTGTGGTCATTACCCTCTTGTAATATATAGACGGATATATTGCATATATTTTGTCATCACATTTAAGAATATAACGTGTCCGGTGTTTGTTCAGGTGTTTGCTAACACACTAGCTAGCATAAATAATACGTCCCGTTCAGAACACTGGGGTAAAAATAAATCGACAAAGTTTACCGTAGATCAGCTTCGACCACGACACCGGGGTAAATAACAGTATGTCGAGTGGTAAGTTTAGACTGGATGATTATCAAGCTCGTGTCTCAGTAACAGCTTTAGTGTGAAAGCTCTTTGTGACTCAAATCCCACGGTGGGTGAGCGAGAGGGACAGAATGAGAGAAGGAGTTCTGTCTGTCTGAATCAGAAGCCTGAGCCATGGCCTCATCTGGAGCTCGATTATTAGTTCAGAAATCAGTTACGCTCGGCAGACCTTGTGAATCAAAGCCAATTAGCCTGGAGGTGTACCTCTCCTGTCCCCCTCAGTCTCCACACGCTTGTCAGATGCACATTTAGACGAGTCCCCTTGTGTTCGGCTAATACGATTAGAACAGGTATTCAGAGTGCTAGCCAAGCAATGTAGCTCACTAACTGCTGTGTTTTTGGATATGTGACATGTCTATTGATTAGACATGATGTCAAAGATGTTGGACATTATTGATTGATTGATTATTGATTAATAATATCAGTAATGCCTGATGATATATGAAATGAATATTATGATAAGTTTGTGTGGGGATTGTGGATATCGCCAGAGGACAGCGTGTCGATAATTCCATGCGGTCACTTCCAGTATTATTGGCACGTTTAATAATAATGCTGTTAAAATAAAACTGCCATGTAGTGGTTAATAAATGTAATCTTACATAGTGGCTAGCACTGTGCCCACACGCCCCCAGGGTTGGGGTTCAAGTCTCTCCTTGGTTCTGTGTGCATGGAGTTTGCATGTTCTCTGCGTGTTTGTTGAGTTTCCTCTATGAGCTCCAGGTTTCCTCCCACATTCCAAAGACATGCATGTTAAGGCCCTGTGATGGACTGGCACTCTGTTCAGGGTGATTAATCAAGAATTTGGAATCAAGTAATCATTAATAATTGATTGTAAGGAAATATTAAGAAAAATCTTATTCAAAAAAGTTTTTTTTTCTTCTTTTGTCAAGTCAAGTGGCTTTTGAAGTGAATTGAAAGAACGTTTCCCGAGGGATCATGGGAACATAACAGTACAACAACAGTGAAAGGACAGTGTAGCACCTACCAGTACATAGTTCTTATCTGAATTAAAGTGCAATAAAATCTATTTAATAATAATCATCATTTGATAAATGTAATGCATGCTGCTTAGCAACACCAATGCAGGTCAGTACAGTACAGTCTTTACTTGTGCCGGTCTGAACTGCCTGAGTACCAAGTTTCATTATCTTTACTTCTGTATCTATTAAGTAAATAAAGTGAAAATAAATATAAAATACAAATAAAATTGCTGTGCTTAAAATTCCATGTAATATTGTTGGACGTTTGCTCTGTTGCTTTTTTCTTTTCTTTATATCTTTCTTTTTAGCAAACCTTCAGAAAAATTAAAAAAGTGAAAACCTTGAAATGACGCCTGGCAATTCTATAATGATTTTAACCTTCAGTGAAACCAAAGCAGGTACCTCGCAGCCATATTTTTAGTTGTAAATAACATATGACGCCTTAGAGTTTCAAAGTCCTGAAGTTGCGATGCACTTTGTGTATGTGATCACAGACTACAGTATATAACATAATACACACCTTCTGATCAGATAAACTTTTCAACATTAAACTTTGTGATATTTGTCACATCGCTGGGTACGCTGACAGTAAAAGTTCAAGCTCAGCTTAATGCACTTCACTCGGATCACATAAGCTTCATTAGCTCAATCATTAGCTCCCATATGCAGCATAATGAGACGTGTCTTTCTCTGTTTCAGTGTAAACCATAAAGTCAGCATTAAAGTAAGTGTGGAATAAACATGGAGTTAGTGTGTCGTTTGTATTCTCTCTCTGTTTCGGCTTTGACCGGGGCTCTTATTTACACTCTACACTCCGTGCCCTGCCTTATCACACCGCCTGTCAGTCAGAGAGCTCGGCTTATTGCGGTGCCACGGCCTTGACTGGCGAGGGTTAATAACGTGACGCGTGAAGCATACGGCTAATATATGATGTGACAAGCAGACTAAACACTGTTAGGTTCACATTCAGTGTGTCCTCACACAAAATACCAATGAGCTGCTTTCACACCTTCGACACACATGCACACTTAAACTACAGATAAGCTGCTTTCACTCACCGTCTAGTTTATGGCTGCTGAGGCTTAGTGGAGGGTCAGAGGGGTTAAAAAGTGTGATCAAGGAAGACACAGGGAAACATTTGCATGTGAAATTGTGTTTGTACGGGTTTGGTCATGTTTTATCCTTCCTACTGTATACTGTATCACAAAAGTTTTAACGTGGAAAATATTAATTAAAAACATCACCTAATGGAACTTACATCGCTTACATTGTAGCAGCTACAAACAAGTTTTTTCATCATGTCTTTTTTTCCTCTCTCTCTCTTTCTCAAAGGTAAAAAGACAAAAATACTAAGGTGGGCTGGAGTCATAAAGAGAAATGACGGTAGTTTTCAGTTGGGGCAGTAGTGGCTCAAACGCTTAAGGCTTTGATTTATTGATCAGAAGGTCGAGGGTTCAAGCCCCAACACCACCATGTTGACCCCAGCTTCTTTATTTTTTACAAAAATAATTTGACTCTGCTGATTTTTTTATTATCATCATTATTTTAACCCTTTTATAACTGTGCTTTTTTTATTCTGTGCAATCAAAAGTCCCAGTCTCATCCGGAGATCGCTGGTTCGATTCCCGGGTGATGCTGTAACCTCTCGCAGCCACAGATCTAGAGAGAGCTGATTGGCCGACATCTCTCAGAGGGGAGGGATGAGAGGTACTTAGTGCTCCTACATTAATCACGGCTCTACAGCCAATCAGGGGCGTCTGTGAGCTCACGCAGGCACAAGAAGTGGATAGCGCTGTCCTCCGAGTGTGTTACGCCGCCCCCAACAGTGCCTGAGTGAACAGTTCGAAAAGATACGGTCGGCTGGCGTCACGTGGTTCGGAGGAAACACATGATAGTCTTTGGCCCTCCCGACTGAGTGGTTGTAGTAGCCTTAATGTGGGAGCCCCCTAGTGATGGGGTGGAATTGGACACGACTAAATTAGGGAGAAAATCGGGGGGGGAAAAATCCCCCAAAAAAGTCCCAGTTTGACTTACCCTAACCCATTTATTCTCACCTTCATCATGAGTTGTTAATATAGAAATGTACTGTATGAGTGCATTAATATAAATCTGAGGTTTTATTTATTATATCAAGTGGTGCTGTTTTAAAAGTCTAATCAACACCTTCTGATCAGTCAGTAGATGTCACATTTTTAAAAGTTTTATTTATATAATGCATTAAGTAGAATATTATCGATTTATTGATATTAGATCATAATTTGGGGAATATTATTATTAGTAGTAGTGTTTGTAGAGAATAAGGTGAGTGTGTAGCCTGTCTCCAGGTGATGAGGATCTCCAGGAAACAAAAAAGCCCAGCGTGAAAGTCCGGAGAGACGCTGGTTCTTAGGGTTAGAGCACAGATGTTAGACTCTGGAGTGAGAGACATCGTCATTAGCTGTGAGACACAACAGAGAGGGCGGATTGTTTCTGTGAGCTTTTGTGTAAAAGGAAAGTGGCCAAGTAAGTATGTGTGTGGGGGTGTCTGTGTCTCTCTCTCTCTCTCTGTGTGTAGAGGGGTGTCTTTGTTTGTGTGTACGCCTCTGGGGCAATGGCTCAGAAAAACAGAAAGCACTTTACAATTATGGAAATGAACACGAGCAAATTATAAGCGTTATCTGTAAATTTGTAATGAAAGCAATTCAGATGATCTCTCTGGCATAATGTAGTAAACAGCGATGCACAATAAAGTGCGCTGTGGATCTTTGTTGTATCATTCCAAGGAGGATGAAAAAGAAAAGTAAACTCCCTATACAGTAAAAAAAAAAAGCAATGTACTACGAAAGATAAGATAATAAAAGTATTATGAGTGTGGAATATTGGTATAATACATAAACAGTGGGTGTGAAATAATCATTCTATCGTTCTCAGGTTACAGTATTTAGTCTAACACTAAAGACGTCCAATAATTTCTGACACTTACGGAAAGTTTATTAGGGTGCTAGGAAATGTAGCACTCGTAACCTTAAAGATAAGAGTCTTACAATTAAATAATAGTGGACTGTTTAGACTTGTGTATTAAAGAGATGGCTAGTTAATAAAGAGAAAATGGTTTTAGATATTTCGATATTTGCATTTTTACCATCAGACTGTGCTGCCGTGGTCGATCTGATTAGTCACGTATCTAGAAATCTAACGCGGTACTATTATTTCTTTATGCAGTTTAATCATATGACCAAGTTTGACTCTCATGGCTTAACATCATGCTAGTAATAATATCACATTTAACACAGATAATAAGGCGACTGAGGAAACATCACCGAACGGCAACTTTCATTATAAAAAGCTTCTAGCTGGATGTTTGGATACCCTCAAGCTACCTTCAAGGGGAACTATGTTTACATGAATACATTACATATAATACGCTCTTACATTTACCAGCACTTCTAATCAATGACGAATGGCACCTGCACACATTCACTCTGGGCGCGTTAAAATGCCAGAAAGACAGTTTGCTAAAGCATGCACTAGCCAGTCGTGCCAGCTGAGATAATATACCACATGGTCACCACTATAGGATCAGACAAGGTTTACACTATGATTGATGCTGCAAGTTTACCATTCGAGAGATTTTAATTTAACTTTTGTAAAATGTTAATCTTTTACCTTTAAAAATCTGGTTCCTCTAACAAGTTTGTCATTTATAACACAAGTAAAGTAAATGTTTTTCTGTTTTTGTGATTAATCAGGATTAATCGCAGGTTATGACTGGGATTAACTAGATTAAACTTTTTAATCGATTGACAGCACTGACATTAAACATAGCCGAAATATGGTTTCATGAATATCCACAGGTAATAACTCGCACATGGAGCGAGCAGCGGATACAGGAGGCATGCTGCTGTCGTTATGATTAGTGCTTTCACTTTGCTCAAACTACTGCCGTTACTACATTAATAAATAATTCTGTAAGAATAAACAACTGCTCTGACCTTTGACCTGTACATCATTAATGTATCTTCTGTTCTATACTTTATCAGGATTAGTGCACTGGTGTAATCGTAACAGCTGTAGCATTAGTCACATTGTGATGATGAGTTAACCGAAAACACGGATTAGATATGGATGGGTTTATTAATGATAATATTCACATTTTTTATCGACTTCATGCTTAAACAAAAGACAAGAAATCAATTATCAAATGTCTCATTCTCTCTTTCTCTATTTTTTCTCTATTCCCTTCTTTCTCCCTTCATCAATGTATCTGTCTGTCCATTTTATTGTTTGTATTGCCAAAGCTACAGTAGCATACAGACTTTAGAAACAAGTAGGAATGATTGAAATATCCTGTATACGGGTAGAATAATTCACACTTACATTCAGCAATTCTGTCAAAAAGAAATTCTGGTTTTAAAAGCCACTGGGAAAAAAATTATTCTTATAATAATAATAATAATAATTTTAGTTTGTAACTCTGTCCATGGTGCGCTCTGACGCCGGCCTCCTAACTGGGATATTAAATATTTATTTAATTTTAAATTACTGTGTAATTACATGTAAGGTACATGTGACAAATCCTAATCTTAAATTAAAGTCAAAGAAGAAACATTACATACAAAAGCAAGGAAAAATTACAAAATAGTCTTGTGTGGCCATTTACTGTATGTGTGTATCTCTCTCTCTCTCTATCACTCACACACACACACACACACACACACAGAGACACACACACACACACGCTTTGTATCAACGTTGCGACCTGTTCTGTTTCTCGTCCTCCTGTGGTGTGTATTGTTTAGTCAGGCCTAAGTAGGGATTAGTGCCGTGTTGACGTGTTCTGTCAATGTGTGTGTGTGTGTAGTCAAGGTGTTAGTGTTGACCCTGGATTAGGGTCCTGTTGACTGATACACTACTCTGAGTAAGAGAGTGGAGTCTTACAGCTCCACACACACACGATTTTTATATACACTGTCTTACTCACACACACACACACACACACACACACACACACACACACACACACACATATATATATGGCTAAAACACACTCCAGGCTTGGAAGAAAGCTTTTATTGAGTGTGTGTGTCTCTCTTTATGAGCATGATGACAGCTTTGTCAGGTCCAAGTCATCAAATCATCTCGTCCTCGTTCCCTCCCTTCTTCATCTCTCCCTCTCCTCTCGTCCTCTCATCTCTCTTCAATCTGAATTAAATTTCTCATTTCTCGGCTGTTGATGTAGTTTTCGCTTTATACACCAGCAGGCCCCACCCCACCCCGCCCCACCTCAAACTACCCCACCCCACTCACTCACTCCCCTTCCCCCCCCCCCTACCCCCCGGCCGATCCTCTGATGGATGATTAGATGAACACTGCTTGCGGGTGAAAGGAATAAAACATGGCTTCTGAAAGAGGTCATCACTGGTGATCTGTCACAAGCCTCCTCGCTTCATCTCTCTCTCTCTCTCTCTCTCTCTCTCTCTCTCTCTATCTGTTTTCAGTCTCTGTACATGTTTGCGGTTATAACACGACTCTTTTTGTCATGTTTTGCTTACACGTGAAGCTTCTTGTTTTTCATTTCTCTCTCTCTTTCTCTTTTTTTTCTTATTTTTGTTCTTATTTTTATTTTCCTCTGACTGACTGAATGAGAAGCTGGAATTACATTCAGCGAGTCAGACTTGGCAGGGGGTTTGTCTCTCTCGAAGTCTTCATCTGACTGCAGCAGGCAGGTGAGAGATATGATATGCACAGGTTTAGTGCACAACACAAACCCGAATCAAACCCTGTGAGATGAGATCAGCGATATTACATCTGATGTCGCTCGGAATGTTTCACTTCAGCTCAGCGAATTCAACGTTGCTGATTCTCTGCTTGGTTTCGGTCACGTTTCGACACTTCTTGTAGAATTCTCAGTGTCGTCGAGCGTGTAGTCATAAAACGGGAATCCGGTCATGTCCTAAACACATGTTCAAACTTCTCATGTATTTTTATTCCACGCTCACTCGTTATTAGACGTCGGTCATCTTTGATGCTCGTCCCTGGCCACCGCGGGTTTTTTAGCGTCCTTGGATGCGGCATCGTGTGGGTGCGCTGTTCTGAGCCGAGACGCTGAAAGACTGGCTTTGTGCCCTGCGGGACGTCTGTGTATTGGTGGCAGACGATCATCAGGGTCACGATGGGTTTTGATGCCTCCTGGCTCTTTTTGGCCGAAACACTTCTGAACAAAGGCAGTTCTGTGTGGCCAGTGTGGGAAGAACGCAGCCTGAGATTTTATAGTCCAAAGTGACCGCATCGCCCAAATAACACTCCTAAGTTGTGGGAATATAAAATTACAAACGCAGTCCCCTTTGATTCAGGTTAATGTTTCCATCCTAGTGGCATGTTTGTGCTTAAATTATGTTCACGTCTTTATGATCTTGTGAAAGTGCGTACGTCTTCCTTACATGCTTTTCCTAAACCCTGAAAATAATCACAGGATCGAGAAGAAAATGTACTCATCAGTCGGCTGCCAGAGTCGTGCTTATGCCGCTCCAGCAAAAGAGCGCTTTGTTTATATTTTCCCCAGTGCTGTGCTGAGCAGTTGATATCCTGACAGACAGACTGCCTTTTTTTTTCTTCTTCCTTTTAATAAAATCTCTTGTTACACAAAACCAGCCCGGTAGGCTCCTTCAAGACAACGTTTTTCGTTGCTAACTTTTGCAGCCGATGCACTTCGAACTCTAACAAGATGCCGGTCGTAAATATTCATCACCTCCCCTCTGCATTCCAACATGTTGTTTCTCTGCCGTTGAGTGTGTATTCATGAGCATCTGAGGATCCAGCTGTTGATCTGGTGTGTGCCGTCAATAGCTACGCCGCCCCCGATGCGTCTCCTGCGCCGAGCTGCTTTCATCGTACCCGGGCTGTCTCAGAATCTCTCTGTTTTTTACTCTGGCACGTCTTGACGCTCGGGTTTGATCTGAGAGCGTGCTGCAGGATTCTCGCACCGTGACGATTAATGAGGTGGGCTCGGGTTGGAGTACTTTTCTTCTTCTTCTTTTTTTTTCAGAGTGGGTTGAGGCATCACTACTGCATAATAAGATGATCCTATGATTATAGGTGGAACAATGATGCTGACAACAGCTCCCACAGTGCACCTGAGCACTTTATAGAAAAGTTTGTGTGTAACAAAGTTTCAGTACATACTGTAAGAAGCAGCATTACAACTTCACACCAGCGTGTTGATTCCTCATGTTTTTGCACCTGTTTAATAAAAGCATCTTGTGGTGCTAAAAGGGAATATAGATGTACGGGATACGTTGTGAGGTGGAGCGATATGTCAGTATTTTGATTGTGAGAGTGTTTCTGGGACTTAATGTTATTATGTTTTAATAAGATTTCCTTGGATGTTTGTTCCAGGAACATCCAGAAGTTACACCACACTTATTTTGCCCCAGACAAACAGAAGTACACCATGAGCTCATATCCCAGGAACCATGCAACGTGAAATTTTGTTTCTTAAGCGAAGGAAAGCACAAGAGTTTTACAGTATTATAATTTCATTTTAAACTAAACATTTCGGATTTGTCTTCTTGATTTGCTCACAGTAAGGTTTTTAAACTCACTCCAACATACACTTCTCACATGAGGCCAAGGTAGCTCAGTGGTTAAGGTGTTGTAACGACTGATCAGAAGGTCCCAGGTTTAAACCCCAGCAACACCAAGCATTAGATATATAATGAGATCAAATACAAGTCACTCAGGATAAGGGGGCGTCTGCCAAATCCCTAGTTAGCGAACTACATGCCACATAAACCTTAAAAGATTTGAAATACAGTCACTTTTAGGTCATTATCTTAAATAAAATTCATATATAATTAAAATGTATGGAATTAGATGGGGGGGGGGGGATTGGAGCACAGGGTAGGTAGACATTAGTGGGTGTGTAAGGGGAGGGGTATAGTTTATTGATCATTTTGATTCCTGCTGGATCTGGCATTGATGCTGCAGTACCCGTTCCCTGACATTAAGAGAGAAAACAAACCTTAGGAAGGGTGGTGAGAGTCTTTGGTGATACCCGAAGGAAACACTGAAGGAAAATCTGCATGAGAGAATTGAAGGGGACACTGATTTTACTGATTGTCTTTACTGTTCTGGTGTCATTCAGCTGCCGTCCAGTTGCCGAACCAGAAAGTAAACCATGGGACAGGATGCTTTTTACGTTGCCCCAGTAGAATGTGTTTAGGTGAACAGTAGAAAGACCTGCCTTTTAGATTTTCTGAAGGGGAATGAAACCGCTTTTTGGCCTTTTTAACAATGGCCAAGGCATTAATGCCATATGTACTTGATGGTACTGACAATTTTCTGTGGCAAAAAATGAAGTCAGCTGACTACCTGAATGTACTGAATGAAACAGATGTTTATCACATCAACAGATTTTGGCACAGGCATTTTCCAACACTCCAAATATTTGTATAGGAGTCTTTCAAGATAATCTCGTATCCTCTCATATGAGACATCAATAAGATTTCTATGATGCATGATATGTAGCATGATGTATAGGTTTGCTAACAAACGTCTTAAAACTTGTGAAACATTGTATTTTGGTGACATTTTAATGTCTAGAAAATAAATAATTTAGCATTGAAATAAAAAAGTTTATTATATATATTTTTTTTATAATCCAGTAAAAAGTCTTACCTGTTAAGTCTTGTCCAATGTCATAGTTAATTAATTTACAACATTGTAAACTCTCAGTACTAAGATTATAGATGTGCTGCTTCATGAGAATTGTTCACTGACCATTAACTTCATCCGCCAGTGAGTTATTTATGTCGGACAGCTTTGATTTCCCGTTAGGATCGTTCTGCGGTCTGACTGCGGCGTGTCCGACATTATTAAATCGCCCCCTGTGTTTGATTTCATTTCTGCCTTAGTACAACTGTGTGTATGTGTGTGTGAGAGATCAGCTGGCACACATGGCTGTAGGATGGTGTAGATTGATGGTCACAGAGCTAATAAATGCAGGTGAGCAGTGACCGTACCCCTGCTCAATAAATAAGCCCTGGTCTTATAGAAGCAGACACGTTTGTACAGCTGTACAGGCTTCATAAAAGACGCCGACACACATCATCATTTATACTTAATTCAACCTGCATAAGAAGCATCACAAGAAACTACTATGAAACTACTAAGAAACTATTTTCTTAGCATGTAGTGTTTTTGATGACATTTCTGGTCGAAAGTTATTAAAAATGACTTGTTCTGTTTTGCTAGTTTTAGGAATTTAGTTCTCTTTAGAACAAAATTCAGAACAAATTATATTTGCTTTACAATTGTTTTGCTTAGAATTTTAGTAACACATTTAAGACTAGAAATAATTATTTTATAATTATTTTTATTAAATTATTAAATAATTATATATATATACACACACACACACACACACACACACACAGGTCCTTCTCAAAAAATTAGCATATTGTGATAAAGTTCATTATTTTCTGTAATGTACTGATAAACATTAGACTTTCATATATTTTAGATTCATTACACACAACTGAAGTAGTTCAAGCCTTTTATTGTTTTAATATTGATGATTGTGGCATACAGCTCATGAAAACCCAAAATCCATATCTCAAAAAATTAGCATATCATGAAAAGGTTCTCTAAACGAGCTATTAACCTAATCATCTGAATCAACTAATTAACTCTAAACACCTGCAAAAGATTCCTGAGGCTTTTAAAAACTCCCAGCCTGGTTCATTACTCAAAACCGCAATCATGGGTAAGACTGCCGACCTGACTGCTGTCCAGAAGGCCATCATTGACACCCTCAAGCAAGAGGGTAAGACACAGAAAGACATTTCTGAACGAATAGGCTGTTCCCAGAGTGCTGTATCAAGGCACCTCAGTGGGAAGTCTGTGGGAAGGAAAAAGTGTGGCAGAAAACGCTGCACAACGAGAAGAGGTGACCGGGCCCTGAGGAAGATTGTGGAGAAGGACCGATTCCAGACCTTGGGGGACCTGCGGAAGCAGTGGACTGAGTCTGGAGTAGAAACATCCAGAGCCACCGTGTACAGGCGTGTGCAGGAAATGGGCTACAGGTTGCAAATTTTACATGTCATTTGGAAATCAAGGTGCCAGAGTCTGGAGGAAGACTGGGGAGAGGGAAATGCCAAAATGCCTGAAGTCCAGTGTCAAGTACCCACAGTCAGTGATGGTCTGGGGTGCCATGTCAGCTGCTGGTGTTGGTCCACTGTGTTTTATCAAGGGCAGGGTCAATGCAGCTAGCTATCAGGAGATTTTGGAGCACTTCATGCTTCCATCTGCTGAAAAGCTTTATGGAGATGAAGATTTCATTTTTCAGCACGACCTGGCACCTGCTCACAGTGCCAAAACCACTGGTAAATGGTTTACTGACCATGGTATTACTGTGCTCAATTGGCCTGCCAACTCTCCTGACCTGAACCCCATAGAGAATCTGTGGGATATTGTGAAGAGAAAGTTGAGAGACGCAAGACACAAGAATCTGCAAAAGGATTCCCGACCAAGTATTGAGTGCAGAACTGAACATAATTATTTGAAGGTTGACTTTTTTTGTATTAAAAACACTTTTCTTTTATTGGTCGGATGAAATATGCTAATTTTTTGAGATAGGGATTTTGGGTTTTCATGAGCTGTATGCCACAATCATCAATATTAAAACAATAAAAGGCTTGAACTACTTCAGTTGTGTGTAATGAATCTAAAATATATGAAAGTCTAATGTTTATCAGTACATTACAGAAAATAATCAACTTTATCACAATATGCAATTTTTTTGAGAAGGACCTGTGTGTGTATATATCTACACACACACACACACACACACACACACACACACACACACACACACACGTATACTGTATGTAAGCTTTTTTTTTTTTTTTCAACCAGTACAGGTCTCTACAAATAACTTCTAAAACATCCAATATCAAGTGTATGACCTCTTGATTTTCAAACTTAAATCATTATTTGACTCATAAAAAGTACGACCTTGTCTGACCTTACAATTGGTAAAGACAATAATCCTTTAGTCATGATGTTAAGCCTGTTAGTCCTAATTACAGAGACACGCATCCAACCACATAACAGTAGAAAGTCAGTAACCAGAGAAAAACAGTTGACCCAGTATTTGTCAAAATTTGTCAAAAAAAAAAAAAAAAAAAGATCAAAGAAAGGGTTAAGCCATTGCTTTGATTCCGAGTTGAGGATCAAGCCAAGGTATTCCATTTTCAAAAACCATTACACGCATAAATGGATTATCTAAATGTGTTTATTTCTTCAGTTTCACATTCCTGGTGAAAGGCTTCAGCTTCAGGATTTAACAAATTATATTCCGACAGCTCCAAATTCTGTTAGCTGTCTGTAAACATTTGCTTAAAGTAAACTTTATTTCATATAGCTACAAACTCGTTTGTTTGCACAAACCACCCAGGAGTTCATTTTCATTTAAATAGCCAAAAGACGACCTAGTGGCACTGCAGATACGATCAATTAATTTAACAAAAAACTCTAAAGTCAAAGATTCATAATTCTGTCTCTCTCTCTCCCTCTTTTAATAATATAACTTCAGCAGACACCAGGAATTATTTTATTGTTTAGGAATTAATGCAGAATTATGGCATGCCAAGCATAAAAATGGGAAAGTAATGTATGAATCTGATGCGCTCGCTCCCAGGAGGAAAGTAAAGCAGTAAAAACGTGATGTTAATCCTCAGGAGAACAATGACCGTCAAATTATTATAACCATTTTTCTCTAATCTTTTCTCTTGTAAGAGTTACAGGAGGTTGTAGAATTTTTTTTTAATTATTTTTATTTTATAAGTATTGATTATATATTTTATTATTATATTATATTATTGTATATGTTTTTTGTTTTTTAAACCAGGAAAATTAATGATTGGGATCCATTTGACCATCACTGCATGATATTACCCTGAGCAATCATTATCAATTGCTTGTGAGTGTTTATCTTTCTTTTAAAAGCCAAATTTCACAAACTCCTAAGCTGGTTTATTTCATCTCTTTGTGTATTTCATAGTCCTGTTTTAATTACGCTCTTGCATTCTTTCATCCGTGTAAATATAGCCGATATTGCCAAACAGAGCGCCGTCACCTGTTTAAATATCCATTTGCGAGCGCTGTTTCTTGGGTAACACTTAATTGCATCCACATTTTCAAGCAACATGGCAAAAGCTGTAATAACACAATTAAGTCCAATTAAACCCTTTAATCTGTCGAACATCGGCCGGTTTCACGCACGCAGCCCGGTTCTTCCCCATTTCCCTCTTTATGACGTTTAAACATGTGCCATTTTTCTTAATCTGTTTAATTTCATGCTCTGTTTGGATAAATGCCGTTGTAAGGACTTCCATGTCGAAGCAAAGCTTTTCATGTTCGAGAAGGTTTATGCCAAAAAAAAAAAATTCTACTCTGATCATTATTGTGGTCAAAAATCATAAACATCAGATTTTTTTTTTTTAATTAATTGTGATGAACCATTTGACATATTAATACGTTATAATGAGGGGAATCACCAGGGTCTACCTGATACGATATTATCATGATACTGATTAATTCGGTATTGCGATATCATGGTTTTGTTTTAGAAATGTTCAAAATATTTGTTTTGAGTTCCTTACAATTCTAAACAAGCTTCACAAAAATCGGCATGTACAGTACCACACAGGACCTTGTGCTGGCTGCTATTGTATGAACAATTTAGAGTGTGTCAACTGTATGGTTGTTCAGGAATGGCACCATTTTACCATATATATAAAAAAATATATAGATATAACGGATTCAGTGAGGCCGGAGTTGCTGCCCCCCCCAACACCTTATATACCTAAAAATGTCGAAGTTAAGTTTTCTACTTGGTAGCCAGGAGTCAAAAGATGAAAAGGACCTGAAGTAGAAAGGAAAGCCTAGATGGGGGGGAAAGGCTTCAGGATTATTTTTTGGGGTGAGCGAGAGCGAGAGAGAGAGATGCTTGGAATTAGATTAGTCGTCTCACTGTTGACAAGTCTATTGATCTGGCTTGGGTGTGGGTGTAGTAGTGGTGGTGGTGTGTTGCTGTGTGTGTACGTGTGTGTGTCGTGTGCCCAGCTCTGAGCGGATACAATAAGAGCAGCCAGGCCTTGAGGGAGCCTGCAGCCTTGATTACTCCAGCGTAGTGCAGTGGCAGAGGGCAGATAAGGCTAAGCCTCCTATCTCCACCCCCCCACCACCCCCCCTTCCAGTTTACTGGGGCATATTGCACATTTCTGTGCCAGGCTTTGAAGTCATATCATAAAAAGTGCCAGTTCTATCTAACCTTTCCCCAAGGTAGAAACTTGTCTTAAAAACCTTCCTACAGTCAAATCGCTTTAATAACCTATTTCCAGGTTTGGGAATTATGCCGGAAAGTGTTAGAAGATTTTGACGCCTTTGCCCTTTTCTGGTGTGGCTTTGAGGTGTACAGGTGTAGAGTAGAGGTTTTTTGGGGAAAAAAAAAGATTTCTACAATTATCGTAATCGTTTGTCAGCATTGTAGATTTGCGTTTTAGCTTCTGAGACGTTATTAGTATTACAAACCGGATTCCAAAAAAGTTGGGACACTAAACAAATTGTGAATAAAAACTGAATGCAATGATGTGGAGATGGCAAATGTCAATATTTTATTCAGAATAGAACATAAATCACGGAACAAAAAAGGTTAAACTGAGAAAATGTATCATTTTAAGGGAAAAATATGGTGAATCAAAATGTCATGGTGTCAACAAATCCCAAAAAAGTTGGGACAAGGCCATTTTCACCACTGTGTGGCATCTCCCCTTCTTCTTACAACACTCAACAGACGTCTGGGGACCGAGGAGACCAGTTTCTCAAGTTTAGAAATAGGAATGCTCTCCCATTCTTGTCTAATACAGGCCTCTAACTGTTCAATCGTCTCGGGCCTTCTTTGTCGCACCTTCCTCTTTATGATGCGCCAAATGTTCTCTATAGGGGAAAGATCTGGACTGCAGACTGGCCATTTCAGTACCCGGATCCTTCTCCTACGCAGCCATGATGTTGTGATTGATGCAGAATGTGGTCTGGCATTATCTTGTTGAAAAATGCAGGGTCTTCCCTGAAAGAGATGACGTCTGGATGGGAGCATATGTTGTTCTAGAACCTGAATATATTGTTCTGCATTGATGGTGCCTTTCCAGACATGCAAGCTGCCCATGCCACACGCACTCATACAACCCCATACCATCAGAGATGCAGGCTTCTGAACTGAGCGCTGATAACAACTCGGGTTGTCCTTGTCCTCTTTGGTCCGGATGACATGGCGTCCCACATTTCCAACAAGAACTTCGAATCGTGACTCGTCTGACCACAGTACAGTCTTCCATTTTGCCACACTCCATTTTAAATGATCCCTGGCCCAATGAAAACGCCTGTGCTTGTGGATCTTGCTTAGAAAAGGCTTCTTCTTTGCACTGTAGAGTTTCAGCTGGCGACGGCGGATGGCACGGTGGATTGTGTTCACTGACGATGGTTTCTGGAAGTATTCCTGAGCCCATTCTGTGATTTCCTTTACAGTAGCATTCCTGTTTGTGGTGCAGTGTCGTTTAAGGGCCCGGCGATCACGGGCATCCAGTATGGTTTTACGCCCTTGACCCTTACGCACAGAGATTGTTCCAGATTCTCTGAATCTTCGGATGATATTATGCACAGTTGATGATGATAACTGCAAAGTCTTTGCAATTTTTCGCTGGGTGACACCTTTCTGATATTGCTCCACTATCTTTCTGCGCAACATTGTGGGAATTGGTGATCCTCTACCCATCTTGGTTTCTGAGAGACACTGCCACTCTGAGAAGCTCTTTTTATACCCAATCATGTTGCCAATTAACCTAATTACTGTTAATTGGTCTTCCAGCTCTTCGTTATGCTCAAATTTACTTTTTCCAGCCTCTTATTGCTACTTGTCCCAACTTTTTTGGGATTTGTTGACACCGTGAAATTTGGAATCAACATGTTTTTCCTTTAAAATGATACATTTTCTTGGATTAAACTTTTGTTCCATGATTTATGTTCTATTCTGAATAAAATATTGACATTTGCCATCTCCACATCATTGCATTCAGTTTTTATTCACAATTTGTTTAGTTTCCCAACTTTTTTGGAATCCGGTTTGTATTATAAAACAAGATTAAACCGGTTTAGCCCTTCTACATAGAAAGGAAACAGCAAAGGACCTCATGACTCTCACTAACTGGCAAACTATTAGGCGACTTCAGTGGTCATGTCAGTTTAGTGCTTTAAGCTAATTTTGGTTTGCTTGGTCTAATAAGCACATATAAGCCCTGAGGTCTGGTCTTCAGATCTGGTTTGGCTAAATCATCGGGTCACACCCCCGCTACCTGGTTCAGGGATCGCCCTGGTCTTCTGGACTTTGTCATGTCCGCATAGCTCTAAATGACACTTAAGATTGCAGGAAGTGCTGTTTCTGTAGTAATCATCGCAGCTAATCTGGAAAACCTTCATGGACAGACCTGCTGGATTTGAGCAGTTGCACAGCAGGGTGGTGTGTCGTTTTTTATTAGATTTTTTTTTGGTGTAAAAATTTTTATTTTATCCCATGTGTAAAAAGTGAGTAAATGCAGCGGGTGCTGGCTGTAGTTAGCTGAAGAGGCCACCCGCGGCTGTGGGATCAGCAGTAGGCCTCGGTGTGGTGTGTGCCGTGTGTGTGCCGTGTGTGTGTGTGTATGCCTGTCTCTGCTGGGCACAGAGGGAGACGATGCCCTGATGTGCTGCCTTAACACTTGCCAGCAGCCTGTTGGGTAGAAAACACACCTGCTTGAGTACACACACTCGCAGAGAGAGAGAGGAGAAAAGTCCACAGGCAGAAGATCCACTCTTTGATTTGCTTAGATGCCTACATATAAAGACACACACTGGAAGCACAGAAGTGTGCACTACCCTCTGCTGTGCTTATTCTTGCACACACACACACACACACACACACACACACACACACACACACACACACACACACACACACACACACACACACACACAGTATAGGGTAAAAGACGGCCACAGGCTTTAAGACTCCTGAGGTCAGATTTTATCTGTCCCTCAATCATGTCCTGTAGCACCGCTTGGTCTCAGTCGAACTGAACCTATTAAATTTGCTAATTAATTTTTTTTTTTAACAATCTAATTTAATCTCCACACTTTAATGCCTTTAGTATTACTTTGGACTAAACCCAAATTTATCAGAAATTAAATATCATTTAAAAGGAAGGTTTAATGTGCTTGTAGTGTGTGTGTGTGTGTGTGTGTGTGTGTGTGTGTGTGTGTGTGTGTGTGTGTGTGTGTGTGTGTGTGTGTGTGTGTGTGTGTGTGTGTGTACATTTATCCCTCAGACAGCTGTCACGCCCTAAAACACACACATCCAGTCACTCTATCTCACACCCCAGCTAAATTCTTTCCCGTGGTTGATCTCAGCTGGAGTTTCTCACAGCAGGGGATTGTCTGTTAGATAATAAGTTATTTGTCACGGCTGCTCCGACTCCCACCTTTCAGTCCGGGGTCCTCACACTGGCCTTAATTGCTCTGAATAGCTCGCCATTTATTTTGCTGCTTCCTGAGTGTCTGGAAAATGGACCCTGCATTTAGCTGGTCGAGTACGTCTTTTGAACACAGCACTCCCAGTTAATTGGACAAACAAGAGGCCGAAAAATAGGGTCAGAGGGTGTTTTTTTTTTTTTTTTTTTTTTTTTAATTTCATGAGGGTGGGGGGGGGGGAATCAGACATTTATTTGTTGAAGTAATTCCACAACACACACAATCTTGTCGTGGTTTTTGCGGTTACTTGATATCCTTCTATTCTATAATAGTTGCAATATAGTTGAAAGTACATCAGGGGAAACATAAATGTGCATGAAGGGGAATAAGACGGAGGATAAATTGGCATTTAAATGTGTTGTTCGTTTAAAGCGATGCTTTCAGGGAGGCTCTGAAGAAAAGAGCGGCGCTAGAAATCACTGTCTTTTATGGAGAAGTTGAAATGACACTGCGACATTAATGTCTCAGATGTGGATCCTACTTTGATTTTCTCTCTCTCCACACACACACACACACACACACACACACACACACACAGGAAGCTTGTATAATCCACAACATATTTGAAAAGATCTTATTTTAAATCAAATGAATACACGGTATTTCTCAATTTATCATGGAAAGGAAAATAAAAATCCATATTGCATATTAAACTTTATAATCAACACACAGTGCGTAGGGATTTCTATTGATTTATGATATTCTGGAAACATTTTATCAGTCTTTCCAGATTTCACTCTTTATTCCGCTCTACGCGGGTGAAAAAGCCTTCAAAGCTTTCATGTTAATATTTCCCCTTTTCAACCGTTTGGCTCAGCAGGTAAGGCCGCTAGGGTTACTGATTAGAAGGTCAAAGGTTCAAGGCTCAAACCTGCCAACTTGCCACTCCCGGGCTTTAGAGCAAGGCCCTTTAACCCTAGACGTCCGATGACATGGAAAGTACTGTAATGTGCGTAAAGTGACACAAAGACTTTCTTAATCAAAGCCATCATGCATCTCGTAGCTCAATAATCTAGAATAATTTCGATCACACCAGAGCTGATGATGAAACCTGACTGTATGAATTATTAAACACTATTGTAAATATGCCAGCAATGTCCTTATGTAAGGTCAGCAGAACGGACTAAACGTCAGCACTGGCTAACAAAACTGCCCCAGAATAGCTAAACAGATCACAAATGTGAAATTTGTTTTTATTTTTTTATTTGAGAATTCCAATTAAGAAACTCAGATCAGTTATTTATTTGTGATGCGCGGATTTGCAAATGAATTAAAATGACACCTACGCTTATAAAGCCATATACTATAGTTAAGCCATAGGCAAGCATAATGTCGTGCATGGAGAAGGCTAAAGGGAGAAAGATAAAAAGAAAGACATACATCCTCTTTCATTCTCTAATTCCCTCCATCTCTTTTGCCGTTAGTGTCGGGAGTCATGACACTTTCCTCAAAGCCTGTTAAACGCCCCTTTCATCTACTCACGCCTTCCTCTAAGGCGTTCACAGGCCAATGAGTTGTCTCACCCATCCATGTCGTCCTCGTTCCTGTCTTTCTGTCTCTTTCTTCCTTTCTCACCATGTCACTCAGCCTCATCTGTCGAAATACATTTCAATTGACCCACATGATTTAGATATGAACCCATTTAACCAGCTTTATTTCACCACCTGCAGCTGCTATGGGTTTCCCCTACCACCTGGCAGGTCTTTACAAAATGCTCTGTTTTTCTTCTTTAAAAAAAAAAAGAGAGGACAGAAGAGCACAATGTGTAGAAATGTGAGGCTGTTGTTCAGAGCCTTTGCTGTTATTGCGAAGACTGCCACAGATGTCAGAAGAGCAGAGGTCATTTATTCTCTCTCTCTATTTTTTATTATGATTTTTTTCTTTCCCCCTTCTTTGAAAGGAAAGTAATTTTCTGTCACATTCTCGAGGATCAGGCAGCACTGATAATGACTCTCTCTTTGTTTCAGTCGCCAGGATTAAGGGGAGACCTGCCATTATACATTCCTAGGCTTATTCCAACATCATTGATTTTTCCCCACACATGAGAGACCTTCCTCCTGCTCGAGTTGTGATTATTGTGCTGATGATTATTAATCAGCGTTCTCAGCAGTCACAGCGCACCGCAGCGTTTTAGCACTTCATCTACTCCTGCCGCAGACCAATCAGGCTCGAGCGTCTCCGCTCCGCAGCCAATCAGTGGATCCACTTCGCTATTGAGCTGCAATTATGACAGATGATTGCACACAAGGGCATCCGTTATGGCCGCACGCCCTTGTGCTGATATGACGTTGCTTTTTAGGACGTGTGATTTATTGTGTTTACAGTTCACTAAAATTCTATCAGCGCTTAATGGTATTTGTTGAGCTGGGGTTTGCGCTGAACATTAGTCTGTTTATTTTCTTATTCTCATCTTGTACCTTAAATACATCACATTCATCACATACTGAGCCCACAAACATACAGGAAGTGTTGGATTTATTGGCATAAAGCCGCTTGTCATTTAATTCATTTGCAAATCGGTGCATCACAAATTGAATAACTGATCTGAATTCTCAACTGGAATTCTCAAATAAAAGTTAAATATTTGTGATCTGTTTAGCTATTTTGGGGCAGATTTATCCAGTGCTGATGTTTAGTTTGTGGTTGTCCGTTCTGCTGACCTGACATAAGGACATTGCTGGCGTATTTACAATGGTGTTTAATAATTCATACAGTCAGGTTTCATCATTAGCACCGGTGTGATAGAAATTCTGTTTGGTGTGTTGCTGGAGCGTTAAGGAGGAGAACCATGCAGGACAAAAGAGGAAAGAGAGAAAACACAAAGGAGGTGAAGCGTGCATTTTTTTCCCCACCCGAGCCGACCTGCACATGCAGTTTTTATCCACATCAGCATCTTTCATGAATCAAATTTTACATTTAGCAGTCAATAAACGTCTAATCATTAATTCATCACGTTAGCAATGGGAACATGATCCTTTTTTTCCACGGTCGGTGTTTGTTTTTTATGTATTTAACCTTTGTGTCAGCAGGCCGTGCTCGTGTGGGTTCGCTTCTCTCTGTCCTTTGACATTTCGAGAGAAATAAAATGCGCCGAGTCATAGCGCATCAGGCGTGTGCTGGTGTACTTCACCAAGTCTGCCCTTAAGCCATAACCTCCCATCTGAAACATTACTTCAGACACATAAAAAAAAAAAAAAGGAACGTCTTGCCTCCTTTACAGCTACACAGATATAGAGTTTCTCTATAGGCAGACGTTATCTACGCTCTTAAACTGTTTATAGTGGCTTTTAGTAGCTTGTGGGAGGACGAGGACGATTCTGTTGCCCAGCGTAGTGATTTTCTTAGCATGTTTTTTTTATAGAAAAGGTGGAAGTTGTTTAAAGTGCAAAAGAAGGCTAGTAGGCATACGCGGGTAATGTAAGAGAAGTGTTTTTCCTTTGGGGTTTGCAGAGAAGTGAATTATCTATTCCGCTGTATCTTCTGTAGAAATACAGAATATATATATATTTCCTTTTGGATTAAAGCCCAGTTTTCTGTTCTCAGGAAATATTCTCTATTCTCTATAGAAACTATTCCTATAACGTCCTATAAGGAATACGTATTTCATCAGTATTTATCCACTCGACTAGAAGTACAAGAAGTGGTCAGAGGTGGAAAGTAACGAATTACATTTACTCGCGTTACTGTAATTGAGTAGCTTTTTTGTGTATTTCTACTTTTTAAAGTAGTTTAAAAAATCTGTAATTTTACTTTTACTTAAGTACGTTTTGTTTGAAGTATTGTAATTCGCTACATTTTAAATCATATTCGCTACTGAGTAAAAAATAAATGAATGAAAATGATAAAATAATAAAAATATTATGCTTTGTATAAATGCCCCGTTGCGCCGCGTGTGTGTATCATGTCCTGGTCGCGCGCCGCTCCAGACTCCACTCCAGGTTTTCTGACATCGGCATCTTCCTGACCTTCCACACGGTCGCTTCCGCCCTGAGAGTGACGTCATCGACTAGCGCGACTGGAGAGAGACGCGCGAAAGATGAACGAGGTTGTGATTTTGGCGTTTTGACATTTGGTTGTGTATTCTGGTTTGACTTTTTGCCTCCAATTGACTTTGATTATTGCTTTGTCCCTTTGGTTTGGTTGGTCTTTGTATATATTTATAGATAATTTCACTGTATGTCTGTGCACTCACTAGTAGCAGGGGCGTGGCTGCCATTTATTTTTGGAAGAGGGAATTTATTTGGGAATTTATTTGCTCAGGATGTTATGTGGCAATAAAATGAAGATAGCTGACTACCTTATTGTACGGAATGATGGGGGGGGGGGGGGGGGTGATAAAATTATATATACATAATATATATAAGGTTATCAAAGCAGTCCCACAGCTTAATCATAGCTAAAACAATCCAATGAAATATTAGACTGTGAGACTTTTTTGAGCCAGGTATTTTATATAGTTTAGCTTAGGTTTATATTTTATATAGTTTATATAGGTTTAGGGAGTCCGGGAAGTTGCCTGTATTTTTGTTTATTATTTTGGCCTGGGTCCATCCTGAATCTGATCCTCCTCCTGTTGTGTGTGTGTGTGTGTGTGTGTGTGTGTGTGTGTGTGTGTGTGTGTGTGTGTGTGTGTGTGTGTGTGTGTGTGCGCGCGCATGCGTGTACAAACCTCATTATTTCATCAGTTAATGATTGGATCTAGTTCTTTCTGCCATATACCACCATTTCCATACAGTTTAAAATAGAACCCTGAACCATTCTTTTGCTGTATGACCCTAGACTGGGACGTAACACCATATTTAAGTGACCACTTTGATTTTCAAGCACAAGAAAGACAACAGCTTTATTATGCAAAGGTGTTCCTTCAGTTAAAAACAACTAGTTTGAGATTTATATCTGCTAATCTTTTTTGAACTACGCTAGAATGCCTCATCCCACCCCCGCTGTTAAAAAAATAAAAAAGTAACTCGGTAACTTTTACTCTGAGTAAATTTTTTAATGAGCTACTTTTTACTTTTACTTGAGTAGATTTTTATAATGGTAACTTTACTTGTACTTAAGTAAAATTTCACTGAAGTAACAGTACTTGTACTTGAGTACAAAATTTTATTACTCTTTCCACCTCTGGAAGTGGTTTATGTACATGTTCCCTTGGCACAAAGATGGTCCTATGCCTACAGAGCCCAATGTTTCCCACTTCTAAGGTCCGATTTTACCAAGGTCCTACGTTTTCTCTGATCTACTGTATATAGCACATAACGGAAACCCCCGAAAAACATGTTCCACTCCATCCACTTCCAAAGTCATGTAAAATGATAAGCGTTAGTTTTGTCGCGGTTAAACAGTTTTGAAAACCTTGTCCCAATAAAATAAACTCGGTAATCTACAGGAAATATTTGAGCTTGAAATGGGTCACACATGTCTCGAGAAGAATAGCAGGGTTAATGTGTGTTAACAGAATAATGAACGAGAGAAAACATAGGGCCCTGGGAACAGTGTGCTGCAGGCTCGCACATTCCGACTGTGTTACATCTAGGGGTAGTTTAGCGCAGCCAGTGCGCCTATTGAGGGTTGTTTGCGCAAGACGTGAAACCCACACGGATATAAGAAGAATATGGACGGTCTAATCTCCTGACAGTAACCTGAGCTCAGGAACAAACCAGGGAAGGACACTAGGTGTGTAATTTGCCAAAATAATATGTCTTGCAGATTTGGACATTGCATCCATTGCCAAGTGAGCTGTACTGTAACTAAGTGTCTGTGTTAAATTTGGACAGTTTTTAAACATAAATCCTGGTACGTGACGACAGACGGGACACTGGTACTCGCCTCGCGCATGAATTCTAGATTTAGATTCCAAGTATAGTTCGCATATAGTTCATTTATCCCATGTATGTTTTTATCTGTTTTTTTGTGTGTGTGTGTGAATCCAGTGGATTAGTATTTTAAATGGCATCTTCCTCCGAAGGAAAAGGATCAGCTTCTTCCTTGTGTGATATGAATGAAGAATACACACAAAGCCCTGCAAAAGAACCAGGGGAGTATGTGTGTTTTGAATTGAGGCTGTGTGTTTTGACAAGGAGGGAATGTGTGTTTTGTCTCCTCTGTGTATAACTGAGACAAAACATCTCATGTGGCCCATTTCTGATTTTATTCAAGGATTTCATCATTCTGTTCATCTACTCTACGTGAAACACTATCCTTCAAGTTTCCCTTAAAATCTATTCAGAGTTCCTCGCATACCGCTCTCATGTATATGCTAGGCAGTGGACGAGTCTACGGTATGTTATTGATGGCGCGGTGGTGCGGTGGGTAGAGCTCCAGGGTCCCTGATTCAATCTCGGGCTCTGATTAGCGCATGTGTGGATGAGTTTCGCATGTTCCCCAAGTGTCTACATGGGGTTCCTTGAGGTTCTCCAGTTTCCTCCCACCTCCTAAAATCATGCCGATAGATATATTGCTTCTAAGCATGAAGCCCTGCAGTGGACAGGCACCGGATATCCTTCAATCCTGACTGGGATGAAGCAGCTCCAGAAGATAAACGAATTATTATATGGATGTAAAGCTAGTTAACTCTAAAGCTGTATTTGATTTAGCTGATTGAGGGGGGGGAAATATATATATATATATATATATATATATATATCCAAGATTTCTCATTCTGTGAAATTGGGTCTTAACAATGCCAATCTAATGATGACCGAGCGTGGAAAGGAAGCAGGCTTGAGATTTAATTCGCTTTTACCTGCGAGCGTTTCCCATCCCACCCCCACTACCCGAGGCTTTGTCCCTCCACACAGGAGATTTTACAAACCCAAAGTGTCCCACTGTGCACAAATCCCTCCCCACACTCTAATCAAACCTCTATGCCCCTTTCAAAAACCGGACGACTGGCAGAGCTTAGTTTCACCTCCGCCTGGCTTCCCAAATCCATTTTCCTTTAGTTCATGGCTATACATGGGCTGTTCTTATTATTACTTATGATTTCTTCTTGCTCCTTAAAGTCTTTGGGGGAAAGAAAAAAAAAAAAAAGAATATATGCATTTTATCCATTTGTGCATAGTAAGCGCTACATGTAAGCTTATTATAGAGCAAGGTGATTGATTGCAGTGTTTCCCAGTTGTAGCCGTGTACAACCAACAGTGGACTTATGAGCTCAGAAGACCAAGCATTTCTCCAAAAAAGAGGAATTGTAAGGGAAGGCCTCTCTCTCTCTTTGTGAAGGGACTCACAGTATCATGTTACTGTCATGCACAAATACTTTCCTAAATTGGAAATTTCAGCTTTCTTCATCTGTTTTCTTTCTTTACTCTGAAACCGTTACCTCCGACCCAGCCTGATGACTGAGATTACTATTTTTGCACATAGATATGATATTTCTCTGCTTCATTCCTCACGCCATGCCCTAAGGCGATGCATCACAATATAATACAGTCCCATAAACCGATTTCTGCACAACAGCCTCGAGCAGCATCCTAGCAGTAAGAGGTACCAAATCTTTAGAGGAACGAGATGTGGCGCGCCCCTCCACTCGGTGCCGCCTGACATTAGGTGGAAAGCAATAAACTGTGGGAGATGAGAGGTAATGTAGGATGTGTTAGAGCTTAATAATCATCATGTCTATAGTGGGCGCTCCCTTACTGTCGCTGAGCGCTTTGTGTCTTCAGTTCACTGGGTGTAAGAGGGTGTTATATAAGTTTTCCTCAAGCTGTAATGATGTGAATAAGTACTTGAAGACTGCTTCTGTACTTGTGAATAACAGGTTCTTCTTCTTTTTTTTTCTTTCCTGTGTATGGATGGAAATATATTGATATCAAGACCATTTTTGTGCTGCCAGCTGATTGCATTTGACAAGGAGAGTAGGCCTGATATCAAGGAATACTGATACACTGGTTAACCAATGTTGTAAACATTTACATCTGAGATAACATTTTGAAGTCTATAAATAATATAGTTCCCTAGAGACTATCCCAGGGAACTTTGGGATGGTACACCTTGGATGGGGTGCGAGTCCATCGCAGGACACACACAAGCACACATTCATTCACTCACTCACACATTATAGGCAATTTCTATTCATCCATACATCTAGGAACCTCTGTAGTCCAACTGGGGACCATGGAGGCCAATGGTGACTATTGTATTTATTCCCATTTCCACAAACGTGGTAGTACCTCTGGTCAATATTCAAACATGCATTCACACAGTTATGAGCTCCAATTAGCCTTAGCTGCTAAGTTGGGAGTACCCAAAGGAAACCCACCAAGCATGGAGAAGAACATGCACACAAACCCAATGTGGGAATCGAACCCTGACCCTAGACGTGTACGGTGACGGTGCTAACCGTTACACCACAGTACCATCCATAGGCAATTTGGAAACGCCAATTAATCTAATTTACATGTCTTTTAACCAGACGAACCTGAGTACCTGGAGCATGGGGAGAACATGCACAACGATCGAGGTGGGAATCAAACCTAGAGGTGCAAGGCCAAAGTGCTAATCACTATGCCACCATGCCTTATTAGCTACCTATGTAGTAAAAATACAATGTATTCCCATGGTCAAGCTGTTCCATCAGTTTGTGTGTAATAGTGCAGCAGGTTGTGGAGTAGGAAGAGATAGATCCATAAATATATACCTGTACATACATTCCCACACTCCATCACTCCATTCCTTTATGGCTTCCAAAAAAAAAACCCAGTAGGATTGACTAAAAATTTAAACCAAAAGAAATGTAGAAAGAAGAGACGCCCAGCCGGATATACTGGATGGCCAGCCACTCGCATTGGCAACCAGAAGTACAAGAGTGATGTGTTGTTCTGCAGGAGTAAACAGGAAGTATGGTTTATTAAAACAAAACTGAAAAATGCTGGTGACCATTGTGTGTTAGTCGCGTACTGAACCCACTTTTCTTCTAGACAGCTATGAATGAAACGCTAACACGAGAGAATGACTGATCTGTTTGTTCTGTATAGTATAGACACGCATCGGTTTCATTGAGCCTGTCAGCATCTGTGTGTTCTAGTATCCAATATATTACGGCCCAAAATATTAAAACGCTTCCCTGTACAGAGTGAAAACATATAAATAAATAAATAAAAACCTGAATGTATTTCCTGAAACATCTCTTATAAATCAGGTCTAAGGGCAGTTGTTGAATTTTGTCAGTAAACACTTGAATGTACTTTGAGCTACACTGGCTCATGACACAGAATTGCATCTTTCTTCTGGTGGGGGAAAAAAAAGTTATATCTTTGCATGGATCAAATTATGCATATTTATTTACATTACAAATGACTTTAGCTGAGTAGTTGATAAAAGCTTTTGCATAAAGCACCCAATCTCAGCATCTGTCCTTAGGCTAATTGTGATGAGCATGGGGAAAAATACATCAAAGTGTTATTCTCTATAGATGCAGCACATATGAAGTAGGTAGAAAACTCCCGAGCGTTTCTTTTAATAACCATAAATCTTTTTTCGCGATCGACTTTGGTACAGTTTTACAGCATTTCTAACGCATGAGCTCATGCTATGTATAATTGAGGTTCCACATTTGTGCGTGATGTTAGCATGCTAACAAGAAGCACCGCGAACAGACACGACATGGGATTCTGGAGGAGCTGACCAGAAGGAAATGAACTTTAACCGGCCTTCACAAATGTGCTCACACACACTCGGAGAGTTTAAGAAGGCAATGACAGATAGGTCTCGGTCTCTCGGAGTTGGTATTTTCAGGGCAGTGCACGGTGGATTAGCGCATTATAAGGATAAAATGAACTGCCTCAGCTGTCACAACATATACTCATGTTCTGATCTCAGAAACACATACTTCATTAGCACCTGTTCAGCTTTCTATAAAGTGCAGACTGTGTCTTGGGATTTGCGTTTGTGTGTGTGTGTGTGCGTGCACGTACATGTACATACTTGCATGCCCTTCTACTGTACGAGAGAAAATCCGAGGAGATTTCCGAAGTTTCTGGTCAACACTTTGAAGCTCTGGACGTGTCACAAATCCATCTGTCTGCTCTAGCTTTATGAAGCAGATGTCCATGCTTCTCACACATCTGCCCTGCACCTTTCACTCCTCTCTCTATTTTCTCACTCTCACACACACTTCTTATTAGAGAGTTCACAGTTCGCTTTTTTCCCCCTTTTTCTTACAGAATCATGACTTTACAATTTCCTTTATTGTTATAGCCTTCAGCGCTTTTCCTCTAACAGTGTGGGGAAAATGTCATGCAACTTCCCGAAAAACTAATTCCAGCTAGACTCGTGAATGTCCTACAGTAATAACAGACAGTTATGTGTATTTCCACAAATTATATGGTTATGGATAAATAATTAACGACTCCTACAGAGTTGAAAGGCTTGAAAAGAAGAATGTGGGCTGGAAATGCTCACTGGTTGAGGCTTTGGGCTCCTCATCAGAAGGTTGAGAGGTCAAATCCCTGCACTTTCAAGCTGCCACTGTTGACTTCTTGATCCTGAAATACTTGGTTGTATCCTTTGTATTTGTTTTGGATAAAAGGAAATTTTTTTTAAAATAATAAATGCTATGCATGTAAATAAAGTCAGTAGCAAAAAAAAGTGCAACAATTAAATTTTCAAACCGATTTGTATTATAATTTCAGCGAGAAATCATATTTCTTCCTTTCATTCTATTTTCTTAGTACAGTATATTCTTATATAAACAAAATGTATAATAAATTATTTATGTGCACCATCTTTTTTTCTTATTGTTTTCGATGTCTAACTGTTGTATATTCATAATCTACCCGGATATACACCTGCTACAGGTGGAAGGGGGGGGGGTAATAAATTATGCATAGCGACATATGGATTATGCTGACGGTTTATATACTGGAAATGTGCACCTATATTTTTGGCATACCTGCTCAAGCTTTAAGCTGAAGCCTTATTCAACCTTATTTGAGCCTGAGGCTGCAGTGTCGATTGTCATGAGACACCTACAGTATCATGTGAACAAAACAATATTTATGATGGCTTTATATTTGTTAGAATAAGCCTTTATAAATGTCTATGTAGGTTTGGATTAGCTGTTATAATGGGCTTTTGTAAATTGTGTATATATATATATATATATATATATATATATATATATATATATATACTATATATAGCTTGTAAACACTAGCCTTAAGTCTGGTTTTACGTATCATTTTCACTTTTTGTGAATTAAGTTTAGCTATACCCAACCAAATCTAGTAGATTTATGTATTTCCTAGTTATTCTTTACCTTACTGGACTAATGATAATTATCTTTTTTTACCAGCATAATGCATCTTATATTTAGCTGAGAGTGTTTTAAGTTTTTAAGTTAGGTTCAGCCTTTATTCGTCACATGTACATTACTGCACAGTGAAATTCTTTATTCTTAACTTTGTTAGAAGTCCGGGATCAGAGCACAGGGTCAGACATATGGCACCCCTGCAGCTGACAGGGTTTAAGGGCCTTGCTCAAGGGCCCAACAGCAGCAAGCTGACGGAGCTGGGGCTCGAATCGTCGACCTTCAGTCAATCAATAGCTCCACACAGCCTTTACACACTGAGCCACTCCTGCTTCATTTTTATTATTGTTACTTTTTTTAATGCAGCTCCACAACTGATGGCTTCTCCAAACAGCATGTATCAGTATAGAAGTCAGTAATAGAAAATTCCTACACTGTTGGGTTCTTGAGCAAGCACTTGCTCCAGGTGTGCTGTATCATGTCTGACCCTGACCTCTGACCCCCAGCTTCCTGGGATATGCAAAGAAAAGAATTCCACTGTGGTGTAAAATACAGTACTGTGCAAAAGTCTTAGGCACCCTTATTTTTTTTTATTAAAAAAGTCCCCCCCCCCCCCCCAATTTTTTTTTTAATAAACATTAGTAGTCCAGCAAACAAATGTAATCTTATAGGAAAATATCCCCCTTTTAAACCAAGAAATGCATTAAAATTGGTTATAATGCATGAAAAATGAAGCAGGTGTGACCTCAGAAGGACTGTTCCTGGTTCTGCAGGATGTTCAGTAAAAACTAATCAGCTAATTTCTTTATAAAATTGCACAAATTGTACCTGAGACTATATCTTAAGCAAAGCGTTGTCATTTCAATTATTGACTTTTATTATTCAATCAATTATTATTACATTTAGAAACCTTTTACTTCTCGATGACATATGTGATGAATGGAGGCTCCAAACGCAAGACAAATCATGGCAGGAAGTGGAACTTCCAGTATCGCACATTGAGTTTTTTTATTATTTGTTAACTTCTGAGAAGCAAAAGTTTTCTCAAAAGAACTCTATCTGTTCAGTTCTGCTCTTAAATGTTTTATTCCATACAGAAAGCACATTATATCTCCTTAGGAGTTTTGTCTCCTTAATGGTCCCCTATTGCTCCCCTCCACTCCACCACCTGATTATCTCCTGCATGACAGCCTAAAGCCACCCTGAGTGAGGGAACTCCAGCTAGGTAATTGGGATCATAATGACAGGCTGGTTAGTGCCAGTTGGGTGAGTAAGAAGGTCATGGAGCAGCATGTGACCAGGCTTATCTCAGTGTTTGAGCTGGCTTCCATATGTCAGGAGACAATGTACTGCGAAGGACTGTGGATGTCCCATCGTGAGCCGTGTCATTCTTAAAGGCGTACTTTAAGACATACACAATGTCTGGATCTCCAAAACAGAGTCACTTTTCCCTTTCAGAAATTTTATGTAGCATTTTCTTTCTTTTTTTTTGTTTTTTTGTTTTATCAAACTCAGATGATGTGCATTTTCATAAAATGTAGTTGCACCAATGTGAGCAATTAAGCTCTCTGACGTAGCCGAAGCAAAACTGCTGATATTGTAGCTGAGGCCGTTGGGAAATAACAGCCAATGAGAGCTTAAATATCTGTCTGGCCTCCCCTACCTCTGTCTTCAAGCCTCGTCCCATGTGACCCGAGTGTCTCAGTAACCATAGCAATAAGACGCCCAGTGAAGACCATGCTGGCGTACGTGAATCATCCTTAACATCCCCCACCTCACTTATTTTTACTCTTATTTTCTTATTCGTATTTTACTCCATCATTCAACTGCCATTTTATTTGCCTCACGGATGCACACACAGTTTCTTAAAAGGTGAAAAAGCATTAGAGGACAATGTGCAGCAATGTTACAGCCTCCGTGTCTCATGGCTAAATGAACCTCCTGCGAGTTTTCCCTCGGCATGACTTTAAAAGTGGTGGCGCCAGTATAAAAGTCATCCCTTTTATTGAAATAGCGGTCGTTTATCGTGTATGTTGGGTGCGATCATACCTCACTTTAAAGTCTAAATTAAGGACAGAGACCTCTTTTTCTGCTCGCTCTTCACTGGCATTTTTAGTGCGGTCTAATTTAATTAAAAGGGAAGTTGGCACTCTGGTGCCTATATATTACTTATTCATAGTCACTTTGTTTCCTGCAAAGCCGATCTCTAGCCGTAAAGCACACAGGAGGACAAAGGCCTCTGTGCTTTCAGCATTTAATAAGAAAGAGTCGGGTCACTGATCTGAGCTCAGTGTAAACACCAGCCTGAGCTCAGGGAGTCTGAGCTGGAGCAGTGTACTCTGGGAAATAAGCTTGTATACCAAAATTAAAGAGGGGATGGGAGTGGTTTCCCCCCCCACACTCTCTGGACAGAGAAAACTTATAGCAGGTTGGATGAGCCATGTTTAGTGTTCTTTCTCACATTGACATTGTTATATTTGTCCGATGTCAAGAAAAGACTGATATCTGCTAGTGAAGAAAAAAATCGATTGCTGCGATGGCCCGTTACTGTACTGTACTTGACACAGATGTAAAGACTGCTCGGGCATACCACTGTCTGTCCCTTACATGTCGATGGTCGTGATTTTGTTGTGCCATGGTTTATGTATATTTCAAGAGCGTTTTAGAGAGCACTTGGTATTCTCTCCACGCTGTCAGAAATGACCACTAATCATTTTCCCAAGAGGTACTCTACTGTGTCTCTTCCCTTCACGTCTACAGCGGTCATCATCATATCTTAGCTAGCTTAGTTGAAATATCATGCATATTAACGCTGAAATGCATTAAGCCGCACAAGCTTCTTCATGGTTCTCTAAACTCACTGGAGGGGAGTATCCTAATGGATGAGTGCAAATGTGGACATATGTTACTGTAAGGGACTTCACACTTGCCAGAAATTAAATTACTTCCAGTACGTAGTTGACCAGGGGAGATATATAACGTTAGACTCACGCTGCGCCCAGAACTCTAGCCAAGACGTGATGAGAACTCTGAAACTTTTATTGCACGTCAGATAAAACTTTAATTGAATCCGAGCATCTAAATTGATTGGGTTTTTTCTACTTCTTCTTCTTCTTTTTTTTTTTTTAATTCTAGCCATTATCATCTAATCTAGTGCTGAGTGATTGTTTGCAGATTATATACATTTGGTATTTTGGTCCGTCCACGTGCTATCCCGTACATAGGGTGATGGATTCTCCCCACTCTAGAGGTATGTTCGTCATTTCTGTGGCAGGTACTTAAGGGGTCAGGTTGCCAGCTTGACGCTTAATTGTCATTCACACACTACGGCCAATTTGTTAACGCCGGTTAGCCTTAACCTGTATGTCTTTGGACTGTAGGAGTACCCAAAGAAACCCACCAAGCATGGGGATAACGTGCAAACTGCATGCACACAAGGTGGGAATCGAACAACGACCCTGAAGGTTAACATAGCAGGGCATACAGTGCATGTGTATATATAAAATAAAAAAGGAAACTGGAGAACATTTTGCTTGTGAAGTTCAGCTTGCTACCTGGCAGCCAGGTATGCTTTAAAGCTATAATGGCCTTTAATTTAAGAACGAGGTTATTTTTCTTCGAGCTTGGCCAGCATCCCAAACTGCACACTTGAAAGCATGAAATCGAAAACTTGGAAGTGTCATCAGTCAGCTTGAACAAACATGCTCTGCGGTTCCAGCTCCAAATGAAGACCTGCTTATTAATAAGAAAGAATCAGATCCAGGCCTGGTGTTTAAATTTCATTCCTTTAGGAGATAACTAATGCCGTGGAGGGAATTGAGACGAGAAACATTTTTAACATGGCTCTGACCAACAGTGTCCTGATTAAAGGATCAACGACGGATTTCAGACTGGCTCAGATGCTTAATCGCTGAACTAACACTGATCAAACACAGGATTGAAACTGATACCACATCCAGCATGTTAACTCTGTCACATGTTAGTCTCTCAAATTTGTCCTTAGGGGGGAATCTGACTTTATATATGCTTCTAGTGGACATCATGAAAACCATGCAAAATGTTTATGTAACATTTACGTGTTATTTAATGCTTTAATTTAATTATTCGTCTTGGCCAGTACTGTATGTATTTCTTACATACTGTAGGATCTTAAATGGCAGTCTGTCCACATGAACACACGAACACACAAGTCTTGCGGTATTCTGTATGGAGTTATGTCTTCAGCATTTCTTTTTAAGTATAGTTTTTAAGTATTTAACACTACTTAAAGCACAGAATAATAATAAAGCATATAATAATAACTCCTGAAATGCTGTTTACTTGTGTCGTTGATTATGTTGAATATTTCTTGTCTCAGACAAAGCAATAATCTTTTTTTTCTCGGTCTTCTTCTCCGCACTCCAGTCCAGTAGGTGGCGATATTGCACCTACCACCCATAAATTCAAAAGAAGTACTACTCTTGAAAAACATGAATGTTTACTGAAAATTCAAGCATTTTTTTTTATTATTATTTTGGTCAAAGCTGTGGTATATTTGTAAAGAATTCAATACTTTAAGACCATGTTACATGTACCTAAATAAATGAAAAATTACAAATTATTAGAAAAATTACTGAAACAACCCAGAGCAATTGAAATTGTGTAATCAATTAAATCCAACAGCTATATAATTGAATAAATTAATGAATAAAAACAAACAATATCTGTAATTTTAATAGCAGTGGTATAAGGGAAATAAAACTATTTATGGATTAAAATACTTTGAACAGAATCTGTGCTTCACATTTTGCCACATCAACCCTAACCCTAACCCTGGAGTTGGTTAATTTCCTACAGTAGCACAATTTGTTCATCTTATGCCACAAGTTCCCAGACATTTGTTTATTCTTGATCTGCGGGAGCTTTAAAAATATATGATTATTTAACGTATTTCGAAACATGATTACTAGATTTGAACTTGAAATCGGTTTAAGCTAGTGGTTGAAAATTTTAACAACAAATTTTTTTATATTTTCTTTGCCATAACTATAATGTGACCCGTTTTATCCGTTTCGGATAGTTTTACTAGTCAACATGCATTTTAAGAAAGTAAAACTTTGAAAAACAATCTTTTCACTTAATAGTCTTAGCACATGCTTCTTTTTTAAAAATCTTTTCTCTCTTATTTAAACCACTTTATTACTTTCACTATCCAATTTCCACACTGCCACCGTGATAGCTTCACCTCTCCTGTGCCCCATTACCTGTCCTGTCTTCACCTGCTTCACCCGGGATGTGCTATCTCAGTAGGTTTATCATTACCCGTACACTCGCTCCATTGTTCTGCCAGTCTTCTGCCCTTCGCAAACACAAATTCTTAATTAAAAATTCCTAACACGTGTCTTTGTCCTCACACGAGCTCCTCTGCCCCAAGCAGATACCCAACCTCAGTGTGTATTTGCTCAGGGATATTCACCGGCCATCTCTTGGAGGAGTCGTGATTGTTGTGTGGCCTTTATGTAGAGTGTCAGTGTGTGAGGCAGTGTGTTAATCCTTCCCAGCTCCTGGGTTGGGTAAGTGGAGAGAGGTGAAGGGTCAAATGAACTCTTTTCTTTACCCTGACGTTGTGGCTATCATGCTCACAGTCATGGTTTATTGTCTGTAAGTGAGGTATGGCCACTGCTGCCAAGACGAGCCATTTTAGCAATCATGAATATTTCATCCAGACAATAAAAGACACATTAGGTGCTTTCTGTCCTTGTTTGGATTCCCGGTTGCTTATTTCAGTCTGCTTAGAAAAGCGTGGCTGAAAACTTGTAAATGGATCCGAAGCTAAAGAGCTATGTCAGAGAGCTGTGTGTGTGTGTGTGTGTGTGTGTGTGGTTTTGACTTTATGAGTGTTTGAAAGTTTCACGGTACCATTAAGTAGATTGACATAGCGTGAGTAACATGAAGAAATGATTTTGTGAACGTCTGTGGCCTGGATGTGAGCAGGGTGCATAAGCGCGTTTCCAGCTATCTGAACACTGAAGCAGAGGTTTGGAGTCTTATCAGTGCTGGGAAATGGCTTCGGCAGAGTTTTATGAGTTGTGTCAGAGTGTAGAGACTTAATAAAAAAAGTTGTGCTTCAAACTAGAAGGGAATAATGCCCTATTATCTTCTCTTCTCACTCTTTCTTTCTATCTTTTTTTTCTGGATGGAGGAGTGGAGGAAAGTTAAACTCATTGAGTGCAAAATGTTTAACTTTCCCACTCCACTGTATAAACCGTTTATATTAAAAATTAATAGTGATACTAATAGTAAAATGATTACATTTGATATGTAGTTATGTCGAGCAGCGAAATCCGGGAAACGCTGTCTTCTTTAGTCGTCCTGTGAGAGCGTTTTACCAGTCTGCCACATTCTCAATGGCTGACATCAGTGACTCCTTAATAGTTCCTGGACCACTGGAAAGCAGGGTTAGAACTAGGAACTGAAACCACAATTATTCTAGTTCACAGCACCTAAAGCAGGAACCAGATGTTCCTTTTCATTTTGATTCAGTTATTAATTTAATTATGAAATGTTGTTCTGGGAACGAGGAAACGATAATACTCAGCTCTGCGTCTGATTCTGTTCGAGCTATTATAAGTTAAAGATCTTCTAAATGGTTTATCAGACAATCCTTCATTATGACTCAAAATATGTGGCATCATCTCTAGTCAGGTCGTAAACATTCTATAAAATGTTCATTTTGGACTTGATGTCTGTAAACGTGTGTGTGGATGGTGTACTGTGGTGGGCTAACCTTCACCTTTTCCATTTACACCACTTGGCAGACGCCCTTATCCAAGACCGACTTACGTCTTATCTGATTTTACATCTGAGCAGTTGAGGGTTAAGGCCCTTACTCAAGGGCCCAACAGTGGCAAATAGGGGGTGCTGGGGTTTGAACCTGGGATCTTCCGATCAGTACTCCAATGCCTTAATCATTGAGCTTCACTCCTGCTTTTCTTTCCCAGGATTCCTACCGCAACCCTGATGGAGATAAAGAGCGAATAAAACAATGAATGAATCATGGAGTCATTAAATAAATGAACAATGAGTTCAATAAGGGAATACTTGCCTTTTCAGTGGTTAGTGCCAGTGTTGTACTGTTGTTGTACACAATTCTGCATAGTAAAGTTCACCAAATGCACAATTCATTTAAGGCTGTAATGCAAAACCAGTAAACAGGTCTACATTCATTGAGTATCATGAGATTATAGATTTCTCTGAAAACTATGAACCAGGATCAAGAAGGTTTTCTTCACTAAAGGATCATGGTTGTCAGGTTTATGAAAATGAAATAAGTCAAATATATAATACAAGTAAATTTTCATTTTTCCGTATGTTGAATGGGAAAATTATTAATCAGAAATGCAAAGGGGGGAAAAAGACTATCTACTTCTATGTTTTTAACTTACTTATTCCGTGTCTATCTGTCTGGGATTTACCTGCATATTTCCCTCTGTAAGCCCTGCTGCCTGGGTAAGGCAGGAAACTGACTCTCTCACAGTTTTTATCCTTCTTAAGACTAATGCGGAATGGCCCGAGGAAAGACGTTGTGATCTGCTTGTTCTCTCCAAGCGATGCTTCCTCTAGCGTTACACACACCTCTAATCCTTGGCCTTCTACAGCAATGGCTCTGCTGCTAAGGCTGTGTATGGAAAGGCCTTTCTCTTAGACTCAGACTGAAATGTGGTCATCCATATTGAAAGCAATTGGTGCTGGCACAAAGCCATTCTTTTGTCTTTCATTGAGCGGAGGCTCGTTTGAGAGTGAGTTTTACTAAACGTTGCTTTTAGTCTTTTGGCAGGTTGGTTAGGTTTCCCGAAATGATGGTTTCTTGGGAGGAAGTTGAATGATCAGGCTTCACTAATGCATGCATTCTGCACTGTCACTGTGCATTTAGTCTGCTTAAGGAGCGGGAAATACTTTCCAGTTAACAATGATCAGGGTTTTCCATAGAGAAACCCGAAACTGATGTCTGAATCTAATAAGAGTCTATCTGTAATGTCTATTAAAATGACTGTTGTGTAATGTTACTCAGTGCGCTTTGATATACACTGCCTAGCCAAAAAAAAGAAAATGAAAAAAAAAAAGTTAAATTATTGGGCTGCACTAGGGAAAGAAATCAACTGAGGGGATTTGAACTTACTGGAACTGGGTTAAGAACCCTTCAACACATTATCAAAACCTGGAAGGATGGTGCTGAACCATCAGCTTTGTGGATGAAATGCGGTCGAATCATATAATGAATAGGGATAACTTAAACATTCGATGAAATTGCATGATAAAAAAAATCCAACAGCAAAAACCATGCTGTTTAATAGTGATGAGAACTCACAGGATTAGGACTGGACAGCTGTGGAACCATGAGAAAACCACTTGTTAGTGAGACTAATTAGGGAAAAAGGAGCATAAAGATTGGACTTTGGAACGATGAGGAGGATGGAAGGTCATGAGTTCGGTTTGACCCTGTTCCAGAGACATGGGTGTGTCGGGGTAAGAAGGGAAGCAATGAAGTGATTCACCCATCATGCAGAGTGTCCACTGTACAAGCCTCTGGAGACGGTGTTGGACAGGTCAGGTCTAGGCTCTGTATCATTATGTGGCAAGAAAATGATGTCAGCTGATGACCTGAATGACGTTATGGAGCTTTTCTTCCGTGACAGTACGGATATATTCCAGTGAAAGTGCGGTTCAGAGAGCATGAGGAATCATTTACACACATGAACTGGTCATCATATTGTATACCGTAATGAAATCTTAAAGTGATTGATTGAAATCTTAAAGAACTTGCACCTTTTTTTTTGTTTTTTTGGCCAGGCAATGTAATTGAGCCACTACCACACTTTTACGCTTACACTTTATCAGTTAGTGTGATGTTTAATCATTGCATTGTCAGTGCTTCTTAATCAGAAAGATGATCCTACAGATTGTGTCCGCGCTAGCCTCTTTTAGACAGGTGGTGCGTGTGTGTGTGTGTGTGTGTGTGTGTGTGTGTGTGTGTGATGGATGTGGTCAGGAATTAACCCCAGTGATGGCTGTCTTTTCCATGTTTTATTGTGGTCTAAACAGCATTGTGTGTTTTCCCCAGCGTTACATCTTCATTAGACAAGAGTGCACGTGCCGCTGTAGATCTTGTGTGTGACAGCGGCCATGCTAAACCCCAGGCTAGTGGATGGTGATGGGAGGAACACTATAAGGGTTTTCAGGGAAATGTGTATTAATATTAATATTATCATACGACAAGACAAACATTGAGTAGGACGTCTCTTGTTCTTTTCCTTTCTCTCTGTCCCTCTCTGCTGTTATCCTTCTTCAGGCTCTTCACTCGTCAGACCAGGGCACTTAAATGCCGAGTCATCTGATCTAAATCCGAACAGACGTTAATAAGACGCCATTCATAATTCAGTCATTTCCTTGTTATGAAGGCAGACGTTTTTGCTTGGCGAAGCAGCAGGCAGAGTTAGTAAGGTAAATTACGGGTCAATAAATATTACCCATGGACCAAGCGGATTTTTGTGAAATGAGGCTTTTTAGGTTCCCTTTTGTTTGCGCATCTGTCTTCATACGCCAGCGTTGACCCACCCATTGATTTTGACCCAACATTGATAATGTAATTGAAATGATGCCCGAGGCCGGGGCTTTTTCTTCATCCCGACGAGTAGCCATTACTACAGGTCATGACCTCTGAACTCTTTTAAGCCAAGTCCCAGATGAGGATTCCAACTCGAAAATCAGTTATTTGTGATTGAGAGGAGCGAGAAACACACACACACTTGTATCCTGTCTCTTGTAAATGTGTACATTCACACTTTCTAAATATATTCACATTCATAAATACATGTATGAGTCAGATTCCCTTAAGCACACTTAACACAGACCTGGAGTCGTACAGTCGGGCCTGAGTCAGCGCTAACATCTTGGCATGCACACGTCCATTTCGTCTGTTTTCTCCAGCGCGCATATTGTTGTGTTTTATAGTCTGTATGTAAGGCAGATGCATGAAGCCTACACATGGATTTAGCCTGCCTTCTGCTAGACATGTAGCAGAAATCTCGAGACCGCATGCTGGTTGTACTAGTTATAGTGCATTATGCGGATATTACCGTCACGCTATTAGAAAATCATTAATAATTATGCAACCTGATCGATCTTTGTATCCCATAATGCAGAAAAGACATTTAAGTTGTAATGAAATTTAGAAAGCACTGTTGGCATCTTAAGATGTAAAGGTTAAATGGTTATACTGTAGTACGTCTGCAACTAAACAATGCTGTTTATGCTAGCTTTGCCATTACCGGATTGACAATTAAGTCTAAAGTGGTTTTTGACTGCGTCATGTTGTTACTTCAGCCGTTGAAAGTTAACTTGGAGGATTTGGAAGAAGCCTAAGACACTGAAATAAAAAGGCAGGCCTAGGGATATAAACAAGGTGGTGCATGTTCAGAGCTATTGTCTCTGCTCTTATCATTACACGGATTTCACAAAGCCATATGTTTTTTTTCCTCCCTACGGATTACGTATTACCGCTCACCGTTACGCTTTAATCCGTTCTTTGTGCAGCTCCGTAATGTAAACCTGTCTGAGGACACCCAGGCTACGGAATCTCTTCACCAGACTTCTCCTCTCATCACACCTGAATCATGTAGCAGATGCCATGTGGGTGGTGGTTGTTGGCAGAAGCCTGGAATGCCCACATCTCCTAACATCTGCCCAAACTCAACCTCACCATGCAAGTCTGGAGGGCCTTTTGTGGAGTGTGTGTGTGTGTGTGTGTGTGAGGTCAGCCGTGTGTGTAGTAAGCGAGCGCGAGCAGCGGGCCCTCGCTTTCCATTCATATGCTGATTCACGAGCTCATCTATTTGCATTAAGTGCAGCATAATTGCTAACTGGAGTCTGATTATTGTGTGTGTCAGAGGAGATGAAATATGACCTTTCATCTGGTCCCTGGTGTGGCTCAACGGGTGTCGGGCAGGCGTAAATCTACATCTGAAGCTCATTCATGTTTTCAGCGATAGTGAAATATTGCCACTTGAGATGAGAAAGTGGGAACTATAAGAGAAGTGTGTGTGTGTGTGTGTGTGTGTGTGTGTGTGGTAGGGGAGGGGGCTTTTTAATACGACTATTTTCTTTGCAACCGTTCCTGGTTTTTCATTTAGTTTTAGTTTTACGTCTGCCGGATCATGTTCCTCTGAGAGCGAGTGTGTTCGTCTGGCGGTGTTCAGCGTATTACAGGTTTTCAGTGTGAGGCAGGTGGAATTTTGATGAGCTCCATAGGAACAGCTAGAGGCTGATGTGGTTAAAGCGCCATGTCGTCTGAACTCAACCAGAGGCATTGCTGAGGCTGTCATCACTTACTGTATGTGTGTGTGTGTTGGACAACGAGGTTATTTAATATAAGGACAATACAGAGGGGACATTAAAGGAAGATCAATCTTATATGCTACAGTCATGGTAGCCGCAGTGGCAGTATGTCCGATGTTCCTGACGTTATGAGCCCATACTCATTCTTCATTCCTCCTTTCCATCATGACATTCAGGCTTGGTAAAGCCATTAGCCCTGTTTCTCTGTCTCGTTTAGCTGCCACTTAATTGGCATAGACCCGGCACGTGTTTTTTTCCCCCCCCTACCCCTTTAGGCATGCTATCTTGGCTCTCTGCTCTCACACGCAAACCCACCGACTCCTCCAAGTCTATCCAGACTCGTTGCCATACGCTGACGCTGCTGCTCTGATCTTCCAGAAATGTCTCCCTAGCCACTTCTAACCTCTCCGTTGTTAACAATAGTGAAGATACCGATTTAGGAGGCCTTAAAGGTACAGTCACGGTTTTCTTCTTTCTTTTTTTTTCTTCTTTTTTTATGTTTCTGGTCCAGTACCCTCCCTTCAACCACCTCCACCAACTGACACTAGAATCTGAATCATTCGGAATCAGCTTGTGGAGTCGATCGTCTCACACCTTTCCATTATTAACTGATGAATACCTCAAAATTTAATTGAAAGGTGTTGCTGTTTTTTTTTTCTTTCTTCTTTTTTTATACTAACAGGATTCATGTTACGTGTTTCTACACCTTCACTGTTAAGAGATTTGATTCGAAGAGAAATTCCACCTCTCTCTAATAAATTCATGTATATTTCATATGAGCATGTACAGTGCAGCGAGTGGAAGGCCTGAACTTGGGTAAGGCATGTCATGCTTTCTGAATTGACATTTTCTTTTTTCTTTTTCTTTTTTTTTTTTTGGTTGAATGTCAGTGATCCACATTCTGCTTTTCCCTCCTGGGAAACTAGAGAGCTTTTGCCAGTTGTTTTATTGACAGCTGCCAGAATTTGAGAAGAACTCCACTATACTGTGTATATACACACACCGTATATATACACGGAATACACGGTATACATACACACACGGTATATATACACATATATACAGCACACACACATATACAGTACTCCATTTATTTATATATAATATATATATATATATATAATGGAGAAATTTTTACTTATTTAGTTTTATATATTTAAATTTCTCTCTCTCTCTCTCTCTCTCTCTCTCTCTCTATATATATATATATATATATATCTATATATATATATCTATATATATATATATATATATATATAATGTGTACTGTATATATGTCTATATATTACAGTATATATGTATGTTTGTGTGTGTATATATACTGTGTATATACACACATACATACTGTACAGTATAACAAAGTCCAGATTTAAATCCAATCGAGAATCTGTGGCAAGATCTGAAAACTGCTGTTCACACACGCTGTCCATCTAATCTGACTGAGCTGGAGCTGTTTTGCAGAGAAGAATGGACGAGGATTTCAGTCTCTAGATGTGCAAAGCTGGTAGAGACATACCCTAAAAGACTGGCAGCTGGAATTGCAGCAAAAGGTGGTTCTACAAAGTATTGACTCAGGGGGCTGAATAATTACGCACACCCCACTTTGCAGTTATTTATTTGTAAAAAAAATGTTTGGAATCATGTATGATTTTCGTTCCACTTCTCACATGTACACCACTTTGTATTGGTCTTTCACGCGGAATTCCAATAAAATGGATTCATGTTTGTGGCTGTAATGTGACAAAATGTGGAAAAGTTCAAGTGGGCCGAATACATATATATATATATATATATATATATATATATATATATATATATATATATATGTTGGTGTGTGTGTGTGTGTGTGTGAGGCCAAACATTCACACTTATTCCCCAGCTACATCTCTGTCCTCTGTAAGGTCCTCTGGAAAAGTGGAGTTGACCTTCGGCTAATCCTCAGCATCTATCCTGAATATATTAAACATCACTGCTAGTGTTTTTATTTATTTATTTATTTTATTCCCCCTCACACTCAAAGTGCAAGCGGCTCCTGATCAATGAGTTTGGATTAATGCGGCTTCACTTCAAACCTGCCCTTTCTCCTTGTGGAGACTGTCGCTGTCAGTCAGGCCGGTCCAACTCTCACCTCCCAGCAGTAAATAATGAGCCTGTAATTGACTGAACTTGGCCCCAGACAAACTTTTCAGTCACTTTTTACTGCCCGGGTCGTCCTGATGCCTGAGCAGCGAGAGTTTCTCGCTTCTGATCGATGTCGTTTCGACATTTTCTGTAAAAGCAACTCAGACATTCCAACGATTGGTTTAATTAATGAGCTCTAAAGTTCTAATATGTTGTTGTTTCTATAGTAACAGCATCTTCACAGGCATTGTAGATGATCTGAACAATCTAAGGCTAATAATAAACATTTAAAAATATGTTTTGTTTGACGAATTAAAGCAGGGGTATGAGCAATCTTTCGGCAGGAAGAGGTTTTTTTTGTTAACATTTATGAAAGAGGACCTTCTGTTCTTTCAGTCGCAAAACAAACTTTTTTCTTATTAACGCTGGGAGAGAAAAATCGTAATGTTAACTGTAACTATAAATGGCGCAGAATATTGTTCAGGTACATATTAAAATCTTTAATGTTTAGCTGTGATATTAGAGAAGTAAAGCATTTCAGCATTCGCTATCATAGGAAAATAATCACCTTGATCATCTCCTCACGCTGCCCCATCAGTGTTCATTCCCCTCTACAACTACACAACATTGTGTTACACCTTACACATGTTTCTCTCCAGCACTTGGACACCCATGCTGTACCTCCAAACCACCACAGCCTTCAGTTAGTTGTGTCTAACCAGGTTTTCTGACAATAACTGAAAGCGTAGAGGGCGAAGCAGTCTTAATTAGATTCTGGAGGATGACTAGAGCAACTATTCACTGCGCTTTACCTGAAGCTGTGTGTTTAGATCCATCAGAGCGAGTCGGTTGTGCTTTAGTGTACTTCCCATGGCATCTTCATGGACAGCAGCCAAGCAGTGTGTGTGAAAGGGATCAGGCTGTTAATCTCCCCGGCAATAAATACGCAACATTAGCGTGGGAGGGGCGAGATGGAGTGCAAAGGTTTAATAATTAATTCAGGACTAAGCTAAGCTTCGTATTATTGCTGTTTACTGGAATGACTGGCGGCAGGCAGACTTCTCGTCTCAGGAATCTTTTTTTGCTCGTTTCAGGATTTGGATATTTTTGCATGAGGCTATTTTTATTTGCTTTCTAATATTTTCATGCTGTGAGTCCTGGAAATGCGGATTGTGATTGATGACACCGGATTGATTTATTCCTTAGTTGCAAATTTATTCCAGGACAGACAGAAATATGTGCTGTTTAATGGGGAAAATTTTGGTTATATTTCTGTTTTCACCAGAGTGCATTTGTTTTATTTGATTCATATTTAATGTTGGTGTCAGTCTGGTTTCTTTGTATCCATGTGGGCTTCTTCCCAACAAAGAAAAAAAATCATTTTACAAACATTAGGATGCTTACTGGAACATTGGCATTAACTAGTGTTGTTTGGGAATAATAAATTATTCAGTCTACCTGGAAACACGTCCTTCTGCGTGCAGAAATACTATAGACATCGTAAGCATGAAAGCTGATTTGTAAGGGGAAAACGGTGTGTGTGGGGGCCCTTTTGAAACAAAGAGGAGGAACAAGACATAAGATGGTTCAAGAGTAAAAACTGATGACTGATGGTCAGGGGTGTGGAATAGACCAGGGTGGTTAGTTAGTGGCCTCAGGGGCTCTTCCGAGCGATAGAGGTGTGCCTTCGCATTCGCTCCCGTCTCTATTCAAGAGGTTTAAGAGGCTTCGTGTTCTCCAGCCTTTATTATATTCTCTACACGAGAGCTTCTAACAGGGAGGCGCCTCGTCTGAGTGCGTCTGTGTTTCCGTGTGTTTGTGAGAATAGAGTGGGTCAAGATGCTCTAGAAGAGCTCCCTCCCTCGCTCTCCTGAAGCACCCTCGCTCTTACCCAGCAGACCGTGGTCTTGCTAATAGTGCCCCCTGCTCCTTTTGTCACGCCTCACGAGTCTGTGAATAGGGTGCTAGAGGCCGTGGTGCTGGGAGATGGAACAGAAAGAGAGAAACAAAAAAAAACCTGTCTCTCGTCCCCAGCGGGGCGGCTTATTAGCCAGCATCTGTGGGAGAGTGGGCACTTGGGTAGGGGCTAGTGAGGGCACGGTGGGGCATCAGTCACACAGGCCATGAGTGAAGCCAGGGAGGAGTATAAGCCGGCCATATTATCAGCCCCCTTCAGTCTGAGCTGCAGCTGTCACTCACTCGATATGAGAACGAGAGGTTTCAGGCTTTCTGGCTCACGGCCATCGGTCCAGAGAGAGAAGAAGGAAAATTGAGACGGAGAGAAGAGAAAAAAAGATGAGGAGAAGAATCTAGATCGACAGATAAGATAGACAGAAAGAAAGTGAGGAGGGAAAAAAAGGGGTGTGTGAGATGAAATAAAGAGCGACGCAACCCCGGAATTATAGATAACGAATAATCTCAGACCAAAAAGGCTAAATATTGAAAGATGTAAAGTACAGAAGGGCGGCGTGTGGTCAGACGGACTCCGTTTGAGTCCCGACTTCAACAGATCGATTGATGATTTTCTGTGGAGATTAGAGAAAAAGAGCAAACTTTATCCTGAACCGGATTTATCAGGGCCTCTGAAAATGACCAGGAGTAATTCAGATTTAATCTCTGCACTTCGTGTGTGTGTGTGTGTGTGTGTGTGTGTGTGTGTGTGTGTGTGTGTGTGTTTGACTGACTCTCACTGCGATCCCTCAGATATAACAGGATTTGATGGAAAATGAAAGTCTGCAGGGTGTAGCATTAATATGACTTAAGCGTTTGATTTGACGCAATACGGCCGGAGACCAGGCAAGTCTTCATCTCGTCCTCCCAAGGAAGCTTTGGGGGACAAAGAGATGTTGGTGGGATTGTGATCTGATAGTAGATATTTAAAAAAACAGATTTTTCTTTTTTTAAAGTAGAGACTCAAGAGATCAGTAAAGCCACTGATGTTGATCTGTCTTGCTTTTACGTTGTTGGCCTGTTTTAATTGTCTCTCTTTTATATAAAAACGAATCAGCGGTTTGTTAAATTTTATTAACTGGTCAGATTTACTTTACCCACAATGCATGGTTCCAGTGGTCATCACTCCTCAATTCATCTCTACTTAAAGAGAGATGCAGCAGCGCTATAGTCCTCTAGTCTGTCCAGATCTTTCAGTTCTTCATCTGTAAACCAAGGAATGGACCTTCATACTGACACCATCATTCTCGCCACTTTATAATCCCTCGCTAACTATTTTAGCTGAAAAACGATTGCCGTTTTGTTGTAAGGAATTTGCATTGTTAATCCTATTTAAAAACCAGTGTTCATGTGAAAAACTGAAAAAAGACAAGCCAATATAAACGTATTTAATGTGTTTCGGGAGAAACGTTTTATTTTCTCCAGATGCGTCCTACAACCTCTTAATACAACATTCCGTCTTTTCAGCGCGGTGTCTTTTCATCTCATGTCTGCTGCCATGTGCAGGATGGGAAACAAAGCATTATATACCTAGAGTAGCTGTATTGATGGGCATCATGGGATTTCATCTGTTTAACGCTCTGCGAGGCCGGAATGGATCACAGCTCAATTCGTTTACCGTGAAATTGTCCTTCAACAAAAAACCCGACACCTGTCCAATCAAGTCTACATCAGAGAGCTAATCATGTCCCAGGCACACCCGTCTCACGGAATACCATTCTACTAAAAATAACACCGTTGTTGTATCTATTTCCTCCTAGAACGTTCAATTTCCTAAACTCGCTTCTCAGAAGAAAAAAAAAATCATCTTCCATCTGCAACCCCTGTCTGCCTAGTCTATAATAACGGTCTCTTTCCATCGCTACTATCTGTTGGGTTCACGCTTCTATTGTTTCCTCTGATGATGAAGGCCTTCTCAATACAACATTATCAGTGTGCTGCCACATCTGCTTTCCTACAGTATGTGCGGGAGCAAGTGAGTGTCACACAAGATTTCGCAGCATTTAATCTGCCACAATAACATTCCGGCGCTAAAGAAATTGCTTTCAGAGGCCTGGGAAGTAAACAGACAAGAGGTGTTATTCGGGAAGACAAGATAGAGAAAGAACAGAGAGTGGAACGAGAGGAGGGAAAGGATGGTGGGAGACGGACAGAAATGTAGAGAGAATGAATGGGAATGGGGAGGGGTACAAGCAATTGTAAACTGACCTTTCAGTCAGTGAGCACAAGACAGATATTGAGTGATTCTCATTGTGCCGAGAGAATGAACCTGTTGGCTCGTTAAATGCTCTGGCATATGGATGTTTTATCACCGTCCGCCTTTAATTGCTTTGCTGTCAGGCCGTTGTAACACCCAGGCTGCATTTAAACATCATGGAGCTGGAATAAAAACCAGGGAGGCTTTCCTACATGGAAAAGCATGTCTGTCTTTCTATCCTGGTTTCACGTGATTTGACCTTTTATCCGATGCATAAACAAGAAGCCTAGGCGGAGCTGTCCGTTTCTCGGTCCTTGTTTATATCCCTCATCCCGAGCAATCGGACGGGTTCAGATCACTGCGTTTGTTTTAATTCCCAGCGCTTCATTGATGCAAATTGCTGCCAACTTCTGTGAGCTCTTGTTAAGCCCGGCCCCTGGCTGACATTGATGCATGCCCTGAGGTGTTCATAATCCTAGAGACACCTGATATTTCATGTCATGATGTGGAGGTATTCACGGTATCGGTCAGCCAGATGGGAACATCCATCTGGCTTTACAGTATGTATGAGGGCTGCGGATGTGGAGACGTTGGTGCAACGTCTATTGCCTCTTGGCAACATTTTGCTTCTTTGATCTCTTGTGCTAATTTCTTACACTGACTTGGGGATTTTAAGGTAGCATGAGGGAAAGAACCTTGAGAGGAACCAGCCTCTGGAAAGCATCCTTTTAAGGGTGTCAGTGTATGAAGAGAGTCTGAACATCTTCAGTATCCCTGTGAGATTATCCACTTAAGTAATATAAACTGTTTTTGGAGAAAAAATGTTTTATAGAAAGAGGTATCTGTCTTTGAACAGCTCTGGGGTGGATGGGGTAGAAAATGAATTCCCTCCTGCAGATCAGATATCAGCGATTCCTTTGAACCGCTTTTTTTCCCCTCTTGAGTGCCCCCTATCCCACTCATGAAGATGAGCTCCTTGATCCAATGGTTACCATCCCTCTAACACATAACATTGGCTTTTAAAAATTTTGACGAGTTGATGATCTTTGTACAGTATGTGTTGCTCTATATACTAAAACTCGCAAACTTGAGAACTTTTAAATAAATGGATATACGTAAGCTTCTGAAGGCGATCTGAAAGGCAAGGTGGATACAAGCTGTGGCTGGTTTATAGACCTTGCTCATCTCCGAGCTCAGGTGGTCAGCAGACTCCGTTTCTCGACGCCTTATGGACAATTTGACCTTTCCAGGGTCAAAAAGAAGCATTAACAACCGACTCTGTGCTGTTTGTTTTGGAGTCAGGGGATTGAGAAGAGACGGCTCTTGCGAGGCAGGAGGATTAAGATAATGGCACCTTTCTGACTTTTCCTCCTCGGTCCGCTAATGGATAGACAGGAGGAGTCATAAAGCACAGTCTAGACTGATATGACGGTAGAGTGATGGAGGAGGAGGAGTGTTGGAGGAGTCTAGCCTACCCATTCCTGGAAAACCTTCAGCTCTAATCCAATCAGATGGCTCTTTGAAGTTTCCAGCAGCAGCAGTCTCGCATCAATCCGACTTGCTGCTAACACTATCAAGGCGCCTACCACCACACCAGGTTGATGTTTAAAAAAGAAATAAAAACCTGAGCCTGTTGGCCTCTGAATCCTCCCACTCTCTCACTCATTTCCTCTTCACAGGCCTTGTTTGTTGTTCATTTACTCTGCGCCGCTCAAACCTTGTTAACATTTTTTTTCTCACTGCGAGCGTGGACACCAGGCACGAAGCCACCGACAGAAATGTGTAATCACACGTTTTTACAAGAGCTAATGGCCAAATTAATTCCCCCCTCGCAGATGCGTGGTAATGACCGAGAATTTATTGCTTTTTAGAAAAGACGCAGCTGACGCAGGTCCGCAAATGGTCACAAATTAGGAGATCTACCAAGATGCCAACAAGCCTCTCACCCCAGTCTGTCAAATTTGTGTGTTGGGAAAAAAAATCATTAGCAAATTGTGTCGAGTTTTTTTTTTTTTGCCCCTCACTTTGACATTTTCTTTTTTCAACTGATAAGACGTTGATGGTCAGACCATTTTCTATTACTATTACTAAAGAGACAGCAAATGTCAGGATTTAAATAATGCACCATGTCCTTGGTGTGGGTGTGGTCAAATTGACACTTGACATTCAAATTCCAGTTAAATTCAATTTAGTAACCAAAGCCTCAATATTATTATTATTATTATTAGTAGTAGTAGTATTATTGGCATTTTGCTTGATCGGTGTGTGCATTGAGTAATTTGCACTTGTACAGGATGTGCACACTTTCACAGCTACTTTATTTTCAGAAGTCTCCTGGATTCGCCATTAAAAGCTCTTCCCTTTCCTGTTGTTTCTTCACTTCACTCTAACGGTGAAAACTTTAAACCAGGTATCATCCTGGCAAGTCACGTCAGAGTAATTCATTAAATTTCCAGCCGAAGGTAAGAGTAAAAGGAGCACTCGGTGATGCTGCTCGGTCTCGAGGATGTATTTCATACCTGTTTAATCTTAAATGTGCAGTCTTTGAAATATATTTAGGTGGAAACGAGAAAGGAAGAGCACTGCTTAGTGAGAACAGGTTTGTTTTATTCAGGATTAGAAGAATGAAGAATGAAATTAAAGAATGGAAATGAAGGTGATTCTGTTTCTGTGCCAAGCATTAGTGCTTAAAAGAAATCTCTATTATGAAGAAGAAGAAGAAGAAGAAGAAGAAGGCATTCATACAGGCATTCATTCATCTAAAATGGCCCGGGCCAGAGGTTAGAAACAAAAGCCCACACACTTGAAACTAATGACCCATTTCATTTATAGAGCTTCACTTCTACTGCCTCGCAAATGAACATAACGGCCTTTGAGCTCTTCCAAGACTACATCTGCATATAGGAATGGGGAATTAAATGGGCTATGGATAATACAATTGATTTTAATGGGCTGCTAGAACAACAGAACTGGGATGTTCCACCATGATGTCTCGGCCGCTCTCATTCAGGTCCATTGGTCCTTTATGGGAAGCGATTTAGTTGCGTTTTAATGAAGCCTGATTGGCAAGCATGTGTGAGCGACCATTATCATCAGCGGGCCGCTTCTTACTGCGGTCTACAATTACAGACACATTTAGGCACAATGACTTGGACATTTAAATAATGCATCGGCATTGATGACAGCACTGCACCCAGGCCACATCCTCGTCTGTCCCTCGTCCTCTCACTTCTCGATTGATGTCTCATCAGAAAGCTGAGTGCTGTCTCCTTCTCTCTCTCTCTCTCTCTCTCTCTCTCTCTCTCTCATCTAAAACATCAGTCCATAATTTGTTCTGCGTGACTATAAATACCATGACATAGGATTTATATCATTCTTATCCTCATCAGACCAGTCTTCGAACCCTTGTGTCCTGTAAATGACATGGTGGTAAAATGCCTCATGTCTTATACTTTGACATTACCTCCTTTTTTTTCTGTTTCGATTCCTGTTCATGCCTTTCTCCTCCTTTTCATTATAAATTAGCATTGTATATTTGTAAATTAACATTCTCACTGACTGTCATATCATAATGAGAGGATTGTCCATGGCCTGTGTGCTCATGAGTGCTTAAAAAAAACAACAACAAAAAAACTCACATTGTTTAATTAACAGAGGCAGTTGCATTGATTCCTATTGACAGGAACTCTTGCGGCTCTGAATGAAAGTGATGCAAATAGGCTGCTAAAGCGCTCCAGGCGGAGCGATGGCCTTGTGCCTGCTAAAGGCGGCCTTATGGGCCACATGTATCACTGGCTATGGCTCACTGGGGACTCCTTCAGTGAGACATTTTGTCCACTTCTCTGTCCCAGAAGGAACCAAAGAACTCATGCATAGGGAAAGAGAATTGGATTGTTTCTGTACACGCAGTTTAGCCTAATGGCTTGAGATCTGGGGAATGCTGTCAATAATCAATGTGATCTTGATTTAAACAGACGAACTAAGATAATTCCTGCCTGTATTTATTTTCTTTGTGTGCATTATTGTATGTGGCTTGTATGCATTTGATGTTTGCAAATTTCCAAAGGTAATTAATATAGCATCCAAATTTGTACCCGTTTCCTCCACCTTTGTTTTGTTCCCTCTATTAATAAACAAGTCCAAACACAAGTTTTGTGCGATTTTCATTTATATGCATTATCATATATCTTCATGCTTAAGATCCATTGAATTGGGTACATGGATAGCTCACTACAGAGATTTTATACAACAAGACTGCATCCTTTAAACAAAATAATCCAATAATCGGATGTTTGGCAAGTCTTGTTTGGTGCTGCATTAATACACCAGGGTAAAAGAGGCAAAGCAAGGAGTAGATAATCTCCTTTATTATCTCTACAAGCTACTCCACTTATTGATTGGGGCCCTGCCTGCCTCTTACTCCTCTCAGGTTAAAATCGGAGCAGTCGATGACATTAGGGCATGCACAAATGAGGATGTACGATCGTCTTTAATTCTTTCACCCTCTCTTCTCCCATAGCAACAGACTGGCGCCTAGCAACCACGACCGGATACAGCGGCTTAGGCAGGAGTTCCAGCAAGCCAAGCATGAGGAGGAGCCTGACGACCGACGCCGCACTTACAGCCTCCAGCAGCAGCCATGGGTAAGAGAGATCGTTCTCACTGATTCCTACAGTAGTGGTGCATTCATATGGGGTCACCATACTGTACAGTTTCACTGACGTCCTACAGTATGAGTGAATGTCATGACAATAAAAATTCACCTTCTAAACTCAAGCGCTTAGGACACATCTGGCACACTTGCTTTATCTGGGCTTTCGGTTCAAGTCATATTAAAAGAATATTCTTACCATAGTCTCAATCCTGATTGGTGGTGATTAATTTTCTATAAGAATAACTCTGACGGTAGTGTTGTCTTCAGGGATATAGTAATGCACTGATTCCAATGCGATATCAATTCTAATGCGATACTAATGCATATAACTATTGATATGGTGATGTCTTCTGGATAAGTTGAAAAAACAAGACACTTTGAAGAAGCTTTGGGGTATTTTAACCCATTAAGAGAAAAGGAAAGGGAAAAGAAAGACACAAAATCAACAACATTTAAGTGGTACCGGTAACTTGCCAGGCTGTTGTGATCATTTTCCTCCAACAGTGTTCCCTATGCGTTGCAGGTTGTAGTAGGACATACATGCAAATCGCCTCCTCTTGTACATTTAGTTTTGCTCTGATTAGGTGTTTTGGGAATAACTGGGTTATACACCTGTGATTAGAGATGTGACATGACTTGTTAATTGCTTGCTGACGTTGCACATTCAGCTAATAAGCATCCTATTCTACCCATCACTTTGCACCTCCAGAGTATCTCAAGCGTTTTTTTTTTTTTTTTTTTTCCATTCTGTATAGCATAAAAGTCATTAATAAGATCGGATCATGGGAATTGCACGATGGGAACCGCAGCTCCCTAACCCTTATCTACAGAAATCTTTTTTTTTCTTTTTTCAGTTTATTTACACTTTTCCAGAAAGCCCATTTATTCATCAGTCCCACACTCATGGGTGTATGTTTAAACACCATATCCCTGTTTCACAAGCCTCATTTGTGTTTAAGGGCTAGAGGTTAGACATTATTTTAATGTTATCTCCAAGCTAAAACAATGTGCACTACTCAGGGGGCTGGGAACTTGAGACAGGGATCAGAGGTCACATAGCTGTGTATCTTTGCGCCGTAATGGGTTGAATCGGACATGGAAATCTGTCCTGTAGCTTCCTGCTCGTGGCACTTGAGGATTTTAAGGGATGACAGCCTAATTACCTTGAGGGATAGAACTATTTCCGAAATTAGGGGGCAGATCACTGACCCTCCTGTCTTGGACACATGTTCCTTCATAGACTTGAATTCCTAAATAGTTTAACAGGGACTGGTTATTTCAAAGGTGTCTCTTTCATGCGCAGGTTCCCAGGCTTCTGGTGATGGAACGCTAACTGTATACAATCTAAACAGTAGCCTTAGTCATTTTTTTTTTTTTTTAAAGGCTTAAACACACACACACACACACACACACACACACACCCACACACAATACATAAATTACCTGTAGGTTGTGGAGCAACTTGATCGTTGCATCAGTGAGATTGTTAAAGCAGTGACTATGTTTGAGCGCAATTTCTTTATTGCATCTTCAATATAGGGCGGCACAGTGGATTAGTGGTCGTCTTTCACCTCCAGGATCCGGGTTCGATTCCCGGCAAGGATCGAGTCCCTCGATGTTTGCATGTTCTCCCTGTGGTTGGCGGGTTTCCTCTTTGTGCTCCGGTTTCCTCCCACAGTCCAAAGACATGCAGATTAGGATATGTGTTATTATAACACAGATCTATAATGTATGTAGGGTGCGGTCAGTCTTTCCAGAATCACAAACTCGGTTCTGAACTGTAAAAATGACAAATCTGAGCAAAAAACACTCAGCAGCTGCCCTGTAACTCTTCTGCTAAATGTAACCGTCACCTTGTTTGAGAACAAGTGAAGAGACTGGCCGAGCTCAAATAATGTATTTCAGGTGTAATGTGAGGGGCTGAGCAAGCTGATAAGTTGGCTGGTATTATTTAACGGTGCTAACAATGTGTTAAACGATCACAGATTTATTTGTGTCCTAGTCTTTATTAATGCTATAGCTACCATTCAAGCCATGTGGTATTACATTACTGAGAGCTCGAGCACAGAGAAAGCATCTCGTTCCTAACAGTCAAAAGCAGTCCAGGGTCAAAACCGGTGGAGTAATCATGAAGAGGGCGAACAAATCCAAAATGCAATCCTAAGAATGCTTGTAAGGGTGAAGAGAGCGCGCAAACCACCATCCAAAACCATTAAAGAGTAGGGCAAAAGTCATAAAGCAGAAAAAGCAAGCTGATAAAGCCTTCTGGAATAACAAGAAGCAAACATTAACACGAAAAGGAAGCAAACATTAAAGCTTCGCATCAACGCTGTAATCCATGAGCTTTTTATATTGTGCAAACAGGAAGTGGGTGAAGAAACAGTTCGAGCTCTGGTGATGGCTCCATCTGGAGGTCTGGAGGAGAAATGTCAGGTTTAGGTGTTACTATTGCATTCGGAGCCTGTTTTTTTTTATTTTTTTATTTTAGCTTGGTCCCTTCAGTTTCCAGGCAACCAAAGCATGAATTTACGGTTTGTCCTCCCCGGTATATTATAGCACAGAAATGTTCTGGAGTAGTATAATGTTTTTCTGACAAAATGTCTTTCAAGGGTCCTTTTATTTTTTTCTTTGTCCGCGTTGAGCCAACATCCCAGCCCTTTAATACAGTCTGTTTTTTTCATGTACTTACACTGTAGTTTTTAGTGGTGGCTGCTATTTATCTTGGTGTTACATGTCTTATGTACCTGTTAACCATGTAAAATCAAAGTAAGTAGAAAAGGGCTTCCTTTACATTACACATGTTCACTACACAGCGCTTATCATCACTCACTCACTCCTCGTCTATACCTACCGCTTTGTCCTGTATTCACAGTGGGGTACGCCCTGGATACACACTCTCACACTATTTGAACTCCAATTAGGCTAATCCTTATGTCTTTGGACATGTGTTGGAGGAAACCGGAGTACCCAGGGGAAAGAACATGTAAACTCTGTGCACTTGGTGGGAATCGAACCCAGACCCTACAGGTCACAGTGCTAACCACTAAGCCAGCACTCATCTGACATATTTCTAACATATTACTGTTAAAAATGGCTTGTTGTATTTTGTCTCCGCTGTTGTTAAGAGAGCTGGTCGTGTTTTATATAAACCCTGTAAGCTAGTTTAGCGAAAACAAGTAAAAATCCAATCAAAAAATATACACATTTGTGACTTTTAAGCATCATTACTGTTCATCGGCTTTCCAGGTGATCGTCCTTGTCTTAGATTTATAACCGTACCATGCTGTAATTCACTGTCCAGGGGAAAAGTGTTAATACTAAGTAGAAGAAAAGCACTTCTTTACTACTTAGATTTATGCACACATTAGACGATCCGGCCCCGAAGACATCCAATAGCTCGTGCATGTTTCGGTAGTTGTAAGTCTGGAGGTACCCGCGAAGCAGTAATAAAATCTAGGTAATAAAATCTAGGTTCTCCCCCGAGTTCAGCTTTATTAGTGGCTTGGGGCTTTGACGGCTCATTCTGCACAACATGGGTTTCAGGTGATGAGAAGTGAAGCGGAGGCTTTTGATTCCATCACTTGGAGTGATCGTAGCAGTCTCCAGCAGTCAGCTTGAGGATGTAAAGCAACTTTCCTGATTGTAACGTATACCACTTCTGCGCCGCCGGTTATGTAACAGGCTGCTGAATTACAGGAGCTTAGAAGTGCTCGGATATGAGCATCACTCCGTTATGCCGGTATGTTTAAAAAAATAATAATGATAATTGTTTTTAGCCAATTGAACGCAGATGGCTTTGATGCTTGTTGTTCACAGTTATTAATACTTTAAGCATTCGTTTGGTTATCTCTCTGTGTGTGTGTGTGTGTGTGTGTGTGTGTGTGTGTGTGTGTGTGTGTGTGTGTGTTTCTCTCGTCTGTTCTAAAAATTACACCTAAAGTCTCTCAGCTTTAAATATCCTACATGCACAGAGATAATATGTACGTATACTCTATGTTAATGCAGCAGTTTGTATTAACTGGAGACCCACTAAAGTTATTCAAATAAAGCGTGTGTGTGTGTGAGAGAGAGAGAGGAGGTTGTGGGAGATGGGCTTAGTTTACGCCTCATTGTGAATGTATACTGTCAAAAGTCTGACAGGATGGTGTCATAAAACTGCCATAACAGGGTAACAAGCCGCTTTGGGCGATTCATAACTCTATTTGAAAGCAAATAACCCAAACAACAAAGAGCAGATTTTTATAATAGTCCTTTGACGACATGTTTTTCCAGTCCTAAGTACAGAGTAATACAGAGACTATAGCAGAAGTTCTCAAAATCTCCACAGTAAAAACACAGCACCTTAGAACAGATTTATTTTATGAAGCTAATTGAACCTGACTCCATCTGTTTAAAGATTAAACTCATTATTTAATATTCCGGCTCTTTATTGGAGGCAAAGGGCTTTTAATTTCTGAACTTTTCCTTGATCTAACATATTAAGTACAAGTTGATATTACTAATATCTATTTGTTTTGAGTTATTAACGTCGGGTTTAGAGCTGTTCACTTGAAGAGATCAGCCACACACACCAAATATTTTATATTTAATTATTATACAGTATATATAGTGTGTGTGTGTGTATATATATATATATATATATATATAATGTATATATATATAATGTATATATGTATCATACAATGCAAAAACTATGCTATGTTCAAACTGGTTTACTGCAAATATTATTAAAAAATTATATTAAATGGTTTGCAAAATGCCACATTATTCATGATTCTGTTTAGGATACAGTTTAAGAAGTGATCAAAAGTACTCAGGAACATGCGCTTATTGTAATAACGTTGGGGCGGCATGGTGGAGAAGTGGTTAGCACTGTGACCTTGTACTGTACCTCCATGGATGAGGGTTCGGTTCCTGATTTGGGTCTGTGTGCATGTTCGCTCCATGCTTGGTGGGTTTCCTCCAGGCACCCTGGTCTCCTCTCACAGTCCAAACACATGCAGATTAGGTTAATTGACAGATCTCTTGTCTATATTTGATTGACCCCACTTTAAGGACCACTAAACTGTTCTCATACAGAACTGGAGCAGAAAAAACCCAGTGGTCATGTAACTCCATCGAGAAGAAAAGGAACGTCTTAAGCAACACTTTGCTTGCAGTGTGGTTGTTACAGATAAAGTGTTCGGTGAATAAATACTAAAAGCCATAGCAGCAAGCACTCAGGACTTAACACTTGGCGTAAGGACAGCTTGAGGCCTGGGATGTGAACGGAGGTTGTGAAATGGTCTACACCATTTAAAAACTCTCTGTGAACGCGCTTGGCATATGAAAATCCTCCCACCGGTCATGATTTATTGCCTTTGAAACACAGCCATGAGGTGATGCAGACTCCAGAACTTAAGAGCCAAGTCAACGTTAATCACTTCTGTGAAAGGATGGCCTCTACAACTCCTGACATGCATCGTTTTAGGAAGTAACGCAATAAACATATACATTGTCAAACAATCCTATTTCTCAACATGGAGTCCTGGACCATTATGCCGTTACTCATTTCCATGACCTTAACTTGTTCCGTTCTCTCTGTTTTAGGCTGTTTTAATCTCTTACTTTATTTCATGATCCCAGTCTGCTGCATGAAAATAGTAAATGACACTATGATCAATCGAGAAAGCAGAAAATTGAAATGCTTATGTTGGAGCTACTTGATTGATCCCATTATATGTTTATGCAGCAGATACCACTTTGAAAATATAACTTGTAATATGGAATTTAAGCCACACCCCCCAAAACAATTGCAGTAACAATTGTATAACATTTTCATCAATGATGCTGTATATATTTTTACTAAAAATAATCACATCGCATATAAGCGCTGCTAAATGCTCCATTGGAGTTGATTCATTTACTACAAGAGTTGATGGACATCTTCATGCCCATAATGCACATGGACTTGCTCAGAAAATGCTTTCATTACCTGATGTGTAATAGTTGACATGATGAAGTTTTCTACACAGTTATTTCATACGGTACTTATGAAAGGAGTCTCCAGTTTTAGCACTTTGTACCGTTCAGATGTAAAACTCAAAAGTTCAAGCTTTCCAGCCTTGGCCGTCTTCTTGACTGCACTTTGCAGGTTCTACAGTAACATGACAAACTGATAGAAACTAAAAGAGGCTCACAGAGAGGGGAAAAGTGTTTATATACTGTACAGTATGCAGCTTCACTTATTATTAATGGATAAATTCTTTAATGAGTGCCAAAAAATATAATCAGTGGCTGTATACATAAGGGATACCCAGAATCTGTGGTTATAATAAAATAAATCTTCTGGGGCAGCCACATGACTGATTATTTAACTATAACTGCACATCCTGTTGTGTTTTCATATATAGACGGTTCCTAGGGCTCTGGTATTTGGATTCCTGAAATCCAGTTTGGATTGTGAAGTCTCTCTCTCTCTTTCTGCCTCAAACCTGTGACAAGTCAGTGTGTGGGTTTGTTTTTATTTATTTTTTTTTTATTGCTTTTGGTCCAAACCCTAAAGGCTTGATTTTTTTTTCACCTCCTTTATCTGGACATAACAATAAGTGCAAATCATAGGGAGAGAATAATCTCTGTGCTGCCAGATGCCTGCCTCAAACCTGTTCCAGAGCTCAGACAATTAGATCAGCCTTGTTTTTCCTTCCACACACAATCATTGCCTTTAGTTATGTCCAGGTTTTTTTTTTTTTTGGTCCAGATGTTTAACATAAAGCACAGAATCGTTCTACTGTAGTCCTCTTCTCCTGTGTTGGGATCAGTGTTTTGCTGGGAAATGGACTGACGCACACTTTCATTATATACATATTAGCATTTCTCTCACGAAGCTCTTCACATGCAAATGTGTAATGACTAGTGGTATATGAAAAGATACAGAGGTTCTGGTGAGGCTATGGGTGGTTGGTATTCATATAATTTATTTCTGACTTCAAATCAAACCAATTTTAAACAAATTTCCAAATCTCCCATTTTTATTCAAATGTGTATCGACTTCTCATTACAGCTGGTTCCTGATTTAAATAATAATAATAATAATAAAAATAATAATTCCTTAGCATCGTACAACTTAAGTATAACTTGTTCATTATTCTTTACTGTTTTTATTATTCACTATATAAAATGATACGCTTCAATTCCAAGGAAGCAGCCTGGAAGTTCTGTCTTAAACATAGTTGTGGTGTGAACTACTTTTAAAGTTGAACTGCATTCATTACTCAAATTGATTCAGTATTTAGTTCTTAAACACAATCACCAGCTCAGTGTTTTTTATTTGTATTAAAGAGTTCGAACTAAACTGGTGCCATGCAGTAAAGGTTTGGCTTTTCAGTATGGTGTGTGTTCTGCATGTCGCTGAATTTTTTCTTTTTCTTTTGAAGAAGTAGAAGAATTTATTTGTCAGATATATATATATTCCAGCTGAATGAAATTCATTCCTTTGTAAATCCCAGCTTGTTAAGAACTCGGGGACTGATCAGCCCCTTTGGAACAGAAAAGGTTAAGAAGTGCCTTGCACCTTAAACAGTGCTGGGAATTGAACCCCCAACCCCCTGATCAGTAACTCTGAGTCTTAACTGTTGAGCTCCCAGTGCCTGTAATTGGATTTTAAAGCCTTCCTAATTCCGCTAGGTATTATCATCTTCATTCAACATGCGAGTATTACCATACTTTCTGTTCTACCTGTCCATCACGCGCAAGCTATAGACGCAGAGAGTGAGTTCTTTATCCACCTCACCAACTATTTCTCCATCACTGTCTAATGAACAGCGCAATATTTGACCCCGTTTGCTCCCACACTTAGCCACTCACAGGACTTTAATCTTGAGGTCTTAAAAGCCTCCAAGGACAACAAGCTTTTAGTTCCAGAAGTGCAATACTGTATGTGTTTTCTGTCCATTCAAGGGCTTTTGACAAGTGTGAAGGCTTTTAGTATTCTGAGACAGCTGGAGAGAGGATGTGTGAATCTGCCGTGTGGAGCGCAGAGGCAGACTGACAGCTGAATGCTGTCCTACACCTTCACAGAGTTCAGGCCCTGAATACAGAGCTCCTTGTACATTGCAGCAAATGGAGTCAAGCTACACTTAATAAATTGATGAAATGGGGCCTGCGGGAAGGCTTACAGGAGGAGTTATCGCAAAGCAGGGTCTTCCACGGCTCATCTCTCGGGTTTTTTCGCTCTTACTTTTTATTCCTCTCTCTCTCTCTCTCTGTCTCTCTCAATTCTCTCCTTACTCTCTCACGTTTTCGGCCCATCACGTCCCTTCTCTATCTTGATGTGATAACCCTTTTTTACTCTTAGTCTTTTTTTCTGTCTTTCTTCAATCCAGTAAATATCTACTCTAAGACACATCTGGATTGAACAAGGGGCCTTTGTTACATGTTAAACTTAATACTATAGTATGTCAAGTCACACTAATGGACAAATGTGTGTGATAAGGAGATATTTCTAATTTTTTCCCTCACCAGAGTCATAATCAGACTGCCTGCTTTATGTCTGAAACTTCCTTAATGGTCCAAACATGTGGAAATGGCTTGGAGCGAGGTCAGGACTGTGCACGGGATGTGGCAATAACTCCCAGCCGAGTTCCTATAATGTGCAAAATGGTGTCGGTTAATAATTCCCACAGACAGATTCGTCTCTTCCACAAGTTGGCGACAAGAGTCTAAATCACCTAAATGAGATTCTTGATTAAAGTCTTTTGTAAATGGCGCAGTTGTAAAGTGCTCGCCCTATCATCCGGAGATTGCGAGTTCGATTCCCGGGTGATGCTGTAACCTCTCGCAGCCGGAGGTCTAGAGGGAGCTGATTGGCCGAGCTCTCTCAGAGGGGAGGAAAGAAAGGTACTTGGTGCTCCCACATTAATCACAGCTCTACAGCCAATCAGGGGCGTCTGTGAGCGCACGCAAGCGGAAGGAGCGGATAGCGCTGACCTCCGAGTGTGTTTCTCCACCCCGACAGGGTGTGAGCGAGCAGTTTGAAAAAATATGTGGTCGACTGGCGTCACATGGTTCGGAAGAAACATGTGATAGTCTTTGGTCCTCCCGACTGAGTGGCTGTAGTAACTTAAAGTGGGAGCCCCCTAGTGACAGGGAGGAATTGTACCTGACTAAATTAGGGAGAAAATCTGAGTTTCGATCCAGAAATCAATCCTGCAGCCATCTATTAAAGTGAGAAGGGGTGTTATATTCGTTTTTCCCGGTCAATCACCGCATCGCTGGCCAACTGTTTGAGCTCGGTATGCAGAAGAGAATGGATAGCATTTCTGCTAGCAAGTTCGCTGAGGTCATGTGTCACACTTTTGAGACTTCCTCCTCTTGTTTGTTCGCTGTTGTATAAAAGCGGAGAGCTGACTGTTGAGTGAGAATTTTCCATGAACAAATTGGCGGAGAGACGAGGACGCAAAAACTCCTAGCTAATATTAGCAAGGCCATGCTAGTTGGCACTAGTAGCTAACATCTAAAGAAACGCTTATTCCATTTACTACAAATATATTCTCCTTTTCTTCTTTTACATATCACTCTTAGTCTTTATTATTTTGTCTCAGACAGAAACATTAGCGCACAAATGCTGTCCATGTGTTTGTGTATACCGAAGAAATCTTTTAAAGACATTGTGTAAACAGAGAAAGGATAATGTGGTAACAGGAGTTAGCATGTGTGCAGGTCGCGCTCCTCATCCACCCAGCTTGCTGACCTCACTTTGATATTAAACTCTTCGGGTCGCCCCACATGGTAATCATAACTATTATCCCGGACTTGGCTACCCGTCAACTCCTCTATACTCGGTTTCTTATGCGCGTTCCTGCTTTGAATTGCTGCAAACAATTTTTCACAATTACAGCTTTGTCTGCCCGAGAGCGCTCGTGTTTGAACAGATGGGACAAGTCGTATTGTGATGTTTTCTTTATCTTTAAAGATAGAAAAGAAGTTAAATGAAAAGAGAACGGTGGGAGGATGCTCGACGCTCTTTTCTTTTGGCTGGTAAATAAGAAGCGGCATGTGCCGTTTTCAATGCGCTCTGGGAAAACGGCGTGTTTTAAGAAAGCATTGTATTTCACACGGAGAAGGAATAATCAGATTTTGTCTTAGCTAATACAGTTATGTACTCCAACTGATCACTCCCTGAAGGCGTGTATCAGAAAACATCCACATGGTATTGTCTCTGGTGACGGACGAAATACACACGTCCACAACCGTACACAGAAATTAAGGATAATTCACACCTTCTTCACACCATCTCCTTGTTCGTGTCCTCGGGCGGAGAGATTTCTTTCTTCGGATCTTATTTTTTAAAAATCGTCATTTTTGCAGCTGTTCCAGCTTCACTGGAATCTTTGCGCCTGGTCTTTAGTTGGTCTGATAGCGGTTTCTTTATCTGCCAGACATGTTGTTTCTAGAGGAGGTTCTGTACGCCTGCGTTCATTATACACACATGTAATTGCCTCATTTCCCTGTGTTTTAATGGACCCGATTCCACCGAGGACTTTAATTCTTCTGTTTTTACAGCTGTGCGCTAAAGACAAAGACCTTTTTTAGAGAAACATTATAGACTCCTTCCTTGGTCTGACATCTTTGATGTTTAGTTTTTTTCCCCCTTCTCTTTCAAACGTTAGCACAGGGTTAGCATCGGTTCTCCGGGCCAGCCGACACTAGCCCAGACACAAACAGATAATTATGCTGACATGCGATAATAATGTTACTCATTAGCGCGTTCTTCTTGCATGGCATGCTAATCCTAACCACTCAGGAATGGGAATTTACATGACTAAGAGTCGTACCCATGGGGTTAGGGTCAAAGGTTATGGATATACACGAGGGCGAACTACAGGTACGGCTGCAGCTAGGGAACGACTAATGGCATGTGGGAGCTTTTGTTGCCATGGAAATTCTTTCCTAGCTTCATTATAGTATGCTACTCGATGCTAATATGTCAGACTAGCTTTCTTTGTTATTGATCTTAAAGGGACGTGCACTACGAGCCTCAGACCGCCTGCTGCTTTCTGACGGGAAAATAATGTTTTTAAAACTAATTTTCGCTATATACTTGTTAATTGCGTCTTTGCATATTATTCTAGAATCGTGGTGGGAAGTACAGTTGATTGTTGTGAGTAAACAAGATTTACTACAAGAAGAAGGTGTCATACATGGTTGATAATTGATTTTAAATTTGCTATTTCACTAAGGGGTATCAGATTCCTTGTACCGGTTATCGCCTAAGATGATCAAACCCTCTAACAACAACTAAAATCTGGCTCATTATACTGGCTGATGATATTAAGCCTATGAGTTAAATTCAAGAAGCCATTCTAAAGCATCTAACCGTTGACCATGAATGCTGATAGGTGTAGTTTATCCACTCATTCTTATTATCCTGGTCGTTAAGACAGATGATGATATTTCCGAGATGTGAATACACCCTGTCTGGGACACGAGTCCTTTATACTGCACCAGCTGCGTCCATTTCCACCTAGACGGGAATATAGTACAGCCAGTCCACCTAGTAATATGTTTTTTGGAGATTAGAGGAGGAAATGCACACCAGTGGTGTCAAAAGTATTCACATTCATTACTTGAGTAGAAGTATAGATACTAGGGTTCAGAAATACTTCTTTAGAAGTTGAAGTATCACCCCAAGCTTTTTACTTAAGTAAAAGTTTAAAAGTACTGGTTTCAAAACTACTTAAAGTATAAAAGTAAAAGTACCGTGAGGGGGGAAAAAAGCATTAAGGTCTCGCTTTCCGATCATGCAACGGGGGGGGGGGGGGGGGGGGGGGGACGTTGTGCGCGTTTTGATCTTGTGACGGGGGGGGCGTTTTGCGCGTTCTGATCATGTGACGGGGGGGCGTTGTGCGCGTTCTGATCATGTGACGGGGGGGGGGGCGTTGTGCGCGTTCTGATCATGTGACGGGGGGGGGGCGTTGTGCGCGTTCTGATCATGTGACGGGGGTGGGGCGTTGTGCGCGTTCTGATCATGTGACGGGGGGGGGGGGGGGGGGGGCGCGTTGTGCGCGTTCTTATCATGCGACCGGAGGGGTTGCGCGTTCTGATCATAAAAATAGAGTAACGAGGCTGTTTTTAAAAAGTAAGGAGTAGAAAGTACAGATAATTGCTTAAAAATGTAAGGAGTAGAAGTAAAAAGTCGGCTGAAAAATAATTACTCCAGTAAAGTATAGATACCCAAAATTTCTACTTAAGTAAGGTAACGAAGTATTTGTACTTCGTTACTTGACACCTCTGATGCACACAGACACATGACAGAAGCTCAGGATTAACCCGGGACTGTGGAGCTGCCCATGCGTGTGTAGTGATGGCTGTAAGTTCACATGATGATATTCTTGTGTATGTTGCTGTATCAGCTTCAGACATTAATGGAGACACTTTGTGTATGTGTTTTTTTTTTTTTCCTCCTTTCAGCCAAGTGCCGGAGGTTACGCTCAGACAGGCCGGCATTCGGTTTCAGTAGACGTCCAGATGCAGAAACAGAAACAAGATGACCGAGATGCCTTTACACAATCACAGAGACAATACAACTCTTTACCACGGTAAGTAAGAACACAATCCATATCACATTCCATATCTCTGCAAGATCTATTTACTACCATGTCAGAGTCTCACTTTCCTTGAGCCCACACACACACGCACACACACGCTTACCCATTAGCTCAGTACCACTCTTCATCCAGACATCCTGCCTCAGTCAAATTCTTCTTCTGTAACTTAACACTCTTCATCAGAACAGTGTGTGTGTGTATATATATATATATATATATATATATATATATATATATATATATATGTGTGTGTGTGCGCGCGCGCACTTTCTGGCCTCAGCAGCGCTGATAAAGAGCACCTAGGCTCGGGGAACCTGCTTTCAGGGGAAGTTTATCTTGGCAGCTGCTCCGCTCTGGGCCTTTTGCATGTTGTCAGAGACGTTTTACCCTTTTCCTCCATCTGTTTCTTCTCCTCGTCCCTCTTTTTAGTCTGTTTTTCCTCTTCATTCTTTTGCATATTTTCGCTAAATGTCAGAATGACTCTCGGAGTTTCGGTTCAGATTTTCATATCCAGGCCCAGCCGCAGTTTAGCATGTGTCCCGAAACAGCTGATGGTGAATATGTAGGTGTCCGGGTGCTACTGTATATTGAATGAATTAAATTATGATGATTCTTTTCTAGGTGAAACTGCGTTTATATAACACAGAGCTCTTTGTGAAACAGACCGTCAGGGTTTCCTTAGTTTTTTCAGGTATCAGGTTTACGCGCTTTAGGTAATTATTGAAGAATGTGTGTGTGTGTGTGTGTGTGTGTGTGTGCATGTACGCACATGTATATATAATGGGCGAGGTAGTCCTGCTATGCATGCATGCTAATGTCAGTGTGTGGTCTCCTCTCCTCCAGTTTCATGCTTTTTTTTTCCTTTCTTTTTTCATGGTTTGGTGCAAGATGTGCTGAGGATGTGTTTCTCATTTTGTATTGTAGTTTAGTCACTGCTGGTGTCACACATGGAACAAAAAGGTACAGAATGTCAACACTCAAAGGAGTTTTCCGCTTAAGGACACTTGAGGCAGTATACTGTGTGTGTGTGTGTGTGTGTGTGTGTGTGTGTGTGTGTGTGTGTGTGTGTGTGTGTGTGTGTGTGTGTGGAGTTTTTCCACCATAAACAAATCTATTTCTCCTGGCCCTGTGCTCTGTCTCTGTGAGTCAATAGAGATGTTGACATTCGGTCCTCAACAGGACATAATGACGCTTAATCAATGTAAACAATTCTCATCCACTTTTCCTCCATGACTCAATCTCGCGCGCTCGCCTCACTCTCTCGGGTGCCCGATCCATCCACGACAGCTCACTTCCCCGAAGGAAGCGCTGCATAAACCCGGACCGTCTCATATACATTCCTCTTATGATCTAGCATTCGCCAGGCTGCTCAGAAGCGACCTTTGACCTCTGAAGAAGAGCTAGCTCTCTCTCTCTCTCTCGATATCTCGAGCCTATCTGGTATCTCTGTCTCTTTGTACAAAGCCGGATTTACAGATTTCTAAGCCACCGTAAGATAGAGAGCGGGTTTTATTTTTGATTTTTGAAATTTTTTTTTCTTCAAAGGATTAAAGACGGAATGCTGGACAAGATGACCGTAGGCTGATTAGGAGTAATGAAAGTCATGTGTAACAGAGAGCGCTATGTGCATACAGTACAACAGCTGCATGTTGTAACAGGCGAAGCCCCCCCACAGACACATACCCAGTCTTGTTAACAAATAGAAAACATTGCTCAAGCTTTTATTTGGTTTATAAATAATTTAGTATGTTGCAATTAATACTTGTTGCGCCGCGATATTTCCTGGAGGCCGACTTGCCCCCTGATCTACACCATATGCTTCAGTGGAACGTTGTATTTCCCCCTGTGCCACTTCATATTCCTCACTTGAACTCTGCTTCGCCATGACATCATTGTCATGTTGTGCTGGAAACTGATGTGAAGCAAGGGCGTTATTGTGAAATGATGGTCATGTTGAACATCTTTTGACTTGGTTTCACAACCCAAATGTCACAGAACTCTGTCTTCTATCTCTCCGTTTTACATGCAGCTTTGTTTTGATAAAGAACAACCTGATCATCAAATCCATATGCCGTCCTTCCTGGAACATTTGCTACAAAATTGGAAGCACACTGTTGTATACATTGTCTTTGTTTGCTGTAATATTACAATTTTCTTTCACTGGAACTAAGAGGTACTGTACAAACATCTTCCAGCGTGATGGCGTTCCTGTGCACGAAGAAAAGTCCAGATTTTGAAGGTTCGAGTCGAAAAGCACACAGCCCTGATCTCGATTAAACTTTTGGAATGAACTGGAACTCTGCCTGCACCACGGACCTCTTCACCCAAAATCTTGTAGCTGAATAATTACAAATTCCTCAAAGGGTGGATAGCATTATAACAGCCGAAAGAAAAATAATAAATCAGGAGTGAAATGCTTAACACGCGCACGCGGCTGTCAGGTGTCCACAAACATTTGACCATATACTGTTGTTGTTTTTGTTTTTTTGTTTTTTTCCCCCCTAAATTGGGGATAATACTTCTGCCCGGTTTAACATTTTTGTTAAACATGTTTTAAAATAAATAAAAGTTACACATTTGAGAATGAGGAAATAATAAAAGGGAAAAGAGAACACAAATTGTACACATGAACCAAGAAATGTTTGAATATATCCAGTACCGTGCAAAAGTCGAGACCCCTCGTTTCTTCATATTTTGCTTCCAAAGAGCCAGACATTCTTGTATTTTAATGTTGTTTCGAGGAAGAGTTCTCCAGGCTTCCTGAAAAACATTTTTGGCTCTCATTTTCAGTCCAGTCCTTGTACATGAGCAGTTTTAGAGGAATGTGTTTTGTTGTGCCACATGGTGACCAATGCACCTAAGTATTCAAGCATAAAAAAAAAAACATCTAAGTTAAGGCAAGAACCAATGAGAAACAGGTGCAGAGATGGTATGGTACACAGATGATCAGGCTGGTGATTAGTATACTGGTGATGCTGAACGCTGAGTGATTGGAACAGACAAGAGGGGAAATGAGGATGCTGCTGAGATTGTTGCATTAAGAAAAAACTAAATTTTCAATTTTTTTTGGCACTTTGCAGACTGTCACAGTAAAACAGTCATTTAGTGACTATGACTGATCTGGATTACTCTAAGAAGACATGTCTTACTGCTGATCCAAAAACACTCTTAATATCAACTGGTTGGCATGTGCCTTTAATGAATCTTTCATTTGAAGTACATTCTAAAACTGGTGTGGACTTTGCATGTCCCGACACTCCCACCCTTTGGTACTCCAGTTTCCTCACACAGTCCAAAGGCATGCAGATTAGGCTAATTGACGTTCCCAAATTACCCATAGTGAGTGTGCTTGTGCCCTACAATAGATTGGTACCCTGTTCAGGGTGTGCCATTCTTAATTCTCGAGATTCCCTGGAATAGTCTCCTGGCCTCCTGCGATCCTTGTACAGGATGTAGAGAATGAGCGAGTTAGAGAGTGAAGAACTGCTAATTAGTTTTTTGAAGTGGCAGCATGTAAAACTGTTCCAAATAAGACTTGCTCTAGAATCAACAATGAAAATAATTTCTGAAGATGTAATTCCATTCTGGTTTCAGAAGATGATCACTTTCTCATAGTATCCTTGGCACTATTGATTTAAAATGAAGCTCAGAGATGGGGGCGACTTGTTCACTTAACCAAACTAAACTGTGCCTCAAGTTAAACGTGCGAACATGAAAACACCTATTTTGCCCTATTGTCAGGAAATTGAAATTCTCAGCAGTCCAAGTGTAAATAATTCGCTCGTCTCTCTAAGTGGGAAGGATGCCATCCGCGCTCTCCCCTGTTGATCAAGACGGTACTATACAATCACAGCCATCTGGTAGCTCATGTATACAAAACAGACTGGTTAGCGTTCGTCCGAGAACATTCAGCTGTCGCATGAACAGAGGTTAGCATCTGGCTCCACTTGTCTCAGAGGAAGCACATATTCCAGTTCACGCTCCTCACATGGTAGCTGTTGTGAGATGGAATTTAACCTAGCTGGCACTCAGGAGTGGGATATGATTATTAGCAACAGAGTCGGGATAGAAAACCTGGAAAGCGGTGTTTGCTTAATCCACCACAAACTGTAACAGCTTTCAGAGAAATCTTCGAGTTTTTAGAGTCTAACTCGGCACGGGCAAAATCTGTCCTTTGCTTTTCTCGCAGCCTTTATTTCTTTGCACGCCTATTAACAGAGCAGTAGTTGCATATGAAACAATTTTTGTTTTGTTAGTTTTTTTTATTCTGGGGGCCGGCAGTCTGAAGGCAGGTCAAGTTGGCATTATTTATAGTCCAACTTATTACCGGATCCGTATTTTAACATTTTAATTAGCAAGTTGAATGCTACAGCTGAAATACCCTTATTTTTTCATACATCAAACTCCCTTTAATTCACTCCTCGTCCAGATGAACCATTTCAGTGTCTGTGTAAATGAGCTACTGCTAAGCCACGCCCCTTCAGAGAGCTACAGAACTGAGCAATATATGGTCAGTGTAAAAAAAATAATAATAAATTCGACAAATCAAATTGGCTTATGTCTTGGCCAGTACAAAAAAAAAAAAGACATGACAAAAAAAAAAACATAATTGATCCCCTTTAAGGTTTGCATTATACCCAGTTCAATCGATCAGTCGACTAGTCATTACAAATCAATGCACTTCATGGACTTGTGTCTCTTTCTTCTTCTCTTATACACAGGCAACCACGCAAAAACCCCAGCACTGTGTCGCAGGACTCATGGGATAAGGTGTACCCACCTGGTGAGGTGTTCCAGTCAGCTAAAGAGAATCCACGCTACTCGAGCTATCAGGGCAGCCGTGGCGCTAATGGCTATCTGAGTGGTCCGGCGTTGGGCTTCAACGCACGTGTCCTGCTGGAGACACAGGAGCTGCTCAGACAGGAGCAAAGGCGCAAAGAGCAGGAAGCACAGGCCAAGCTCAATCCACAAAACAACCCTACACTGGCCCTGTCCTCAAACCCCAAAGGGCCTTACAGGCAGGACGTGCCACCCTCGCCTTCCCAGCTCTCTCGCCTTAACCGACTTCAAAGCCCTGAAAAGGGCCGGGCGTTCTACTCCTGAAGGGACGAATGAGATCGTAGGGGACAAACTTTGAACTTTTTCGGAAAACATAGGGATATTGGTTGTTGACTCTACTTTTTTTTTGTTTTTTTTTAACACATCATGTACATCGATATTTTTAATACACAATTGTGGTCCAGCCATCCAATGTCTCCACGTGGTATGAGTGTCTGTGTGTTAATGTGTAAATGATTTGAACGTGTGTCCTAGCATTGACTAGCATCTTAGCCAGGCCTGACAATCAGAAAACAGCCAGAAGGTTTCCAAGCTAGAGGTTTGCATTTGTATTCCTATAGCGCTGTGACCTACATTAGTCATTTCACCTGCCACCAGTTGTGAATGTTAAACCGAGCAGTGAGGATAAGCAGTGTGAATGTGTGTGCTCTGAATAGGCAGAAATATTTTTGAATATATATATATTTTTTATCAGAACACTGCAAAAAAAAAGGTGAGATACAATGCATATACTGTATATACGGATGGGTGAAATTCAATGAAAACCCAACATACTGTCTCTGTTTGTAAGGTTTTGTGCCACCACGAGCCACTGGAACAACCTCAACACTCCTTGGTATCAGTCTCTGTAGGTCTACAGGAGCGACGACCCACTGTTCTTCCTAATGTTTTTTCCTCAGCTGGGGGTTTGGTGAAGTGTGCGGAACGCTGTCTGACAACACTTGAGAAATCTTCCATAGATTGCGTTCAGTTGGGTTGAGGTCTAGAGACTGAAGACTTCTGTATGAAACCACACTAACAAGCCCTTATGCCAACATTGCCACCAGATGTTTCTTTTATTTGTCACCCGTCTTTATGTGTATAAGATTAAAAGAGAGTGAGAGATTGAGACTAAGCCTCCCACCCTACCTATAAAATCACAATCATTTCACTGAATAATTTTTTCAGTCTATCCATCACACTTCCTGTGCCTGCTTGTAAAACTTGAGCTTCTCTTCTACAGTGTGTACTGGTTTCCTGGTACACCTGTCATGTGAAGGGAGTGTTACTCCAATGCAATGTAAGAAATGTGTAGAACTGTCTCCCGCTTTGTACTATGTGCTTGGTGCTGAATGTCCAGTCAGTGGTCACACAGGAAGTCTTTGGTTTTGTTTAAAGTGTTATAACGTCCACTCTACCTGTACCACCACACTCAGGCCAGTACTCTTACCTTTACAGCCAGATTAAAGCTTAGCATTTACTCCACCAGGTATTTCTTCATCACTCCATTAGATCCACCATTAGTTAGTTTTTTTCCCCTTATGTGGGAATACACTTCTGTGTTTTGCCATTTGCTATAAATTAAAAAAAGTAATTGACTTCTAGCAAATGACACCTATTTGTTAATAATGCGTTTAAAATGTAAAGTGGATGCCTCCCTGTCATGAGCAAGTCCTGTAAGTTGCAAGGTGTGGCCTCCATTGTAGATGATTTTACCGGCTACACAGCCACATATGCAGGAAACTTCAATCCACTATGTGCTCTGCCTGGTTCCTATCTGAACCAGCGTTACCTTTTTCAGCAGTTTGAGCTACAGTGGCTGTTCTGTTGGATCAACAACATGGGCCAGTCTTCATGCATCAGTGAGCCTTGGCTGTCCATGACCCTGTCACTGGTTCACTGGTTTTCCCTTCTTGAACCACCTTTGGTAGGTCCTGACCCCTGCAGACTGGAATCACCCCTCACAAGCTGCAGTTTTGGATTTGTTCTAACCCAATCATCTAGCCGTCACAATCTGGCCCTTGTCAAAATCATTCAAATCCTTACACTTGCCCATTTTTTTCTGTTTCCAGCACATCAACTTCTGGGGCAAAATATTCACTTACTGCCTAACATATCCCACTTCCAGGTGGCATTGTTAATGAGAGAATCAATGTTATTTACTTAATAATGTTATGGTTGATCAGTGTATAGTTACCTTCTGAAAACAGTACACTGTATTTATAATAATCAAAAAGTTGAAAGGTCTAGAAGTATATACTTGTATATACCATGAATCTCATTGGCATTAATGAAGCGCCACCTTAAACAAAGTGGTGCTTCATTAATGTAAATGAGTTTGTAGTGTTCATGCTGTGAGCAGACATGTTGACATGACGTCACTTGCTAAATTCAAGGGCTTGAGGACACCATCCTGAGTTTTTATATACTGTATAGGAATTCTGTTATTTCAAACCAAAGGATAATTTCAGCCGAATGCGTTAATAAATAATATCTAGTAGGAATGCATGTACAAATTCATCAAACACTAAACAAATTCACTTCACTCAAACTACAGTATTTCAGGAAGTTCAAGATGGCATTTTTAGCGGCATTTGACAATCAATCCCTCTCAATTCCATGACATCAGCACTCCGGTGATCCATGACTGGTAAAGGTGATTTTTTAAATATATATATATATATATATATATATATATATATATTGCAGAGTGAAAATGATTGACGGCACAGGAAGCAGGTGAAACACACCAGTATTATAAAGTATCATATCTGATAAAGCAATCAATGCCACATTTGACTGTACAAGGTTAAATTCACATCCACTTTAGATTCAAGTAATGTGATGTATATCGCGCTCGTAAAAACATCACACATTGTGGTTATGATATAACCAGCAGATTAAAGGCTTTCTCTCCTCCTCTTCCTCTCTCTCGATTACTTTCTGTCCTAATAGAGTGAAAATAAAATGTACGAAATCTTCCCGTTGTTGACTAACTGGTACGTTGCAGTATGTGTTCGGTTCTGTGATCCTGAATGGGCGGGAAATTAACTTTTCAAAACAGCAGCAGGGTTTTTTTCTTTTTTTTTTTTTGTTTAGTTTTTGCTGCTTTATTTCACATTTAGTATTTTATGCATTGATTGATTCATGGACAATTTTTTGGCGACGGTAATGTTCAAGTGCCTGTTATAGGAGGGGTATTTTGTACTACAAAAGATTTGTCACGAAAAGCACATATTTTAGCAATTCTTCTACTATTTTTTTGTGTAATAACATCTTTTCACCACAAAACATGTTTAGAACTATGAATGAAAGAAAAAAAAACAGAGTAACTTTTTTATTATTATTGCATTGTCTGTATTCTCCCGAGGTAACACGGTGTCCAAGGTGTAACACTTAAGCACAGTGCAATTAATTGTTGTTTTTTTTTGGCTAGACTTTATACATACTGTATGAAATTGTACACAGCTTTCTCTGTACATATCGAATTTAGACTAAATAAAACAGAAGGCTGTTTCTTCCTCTTGTTTACATTACACATGTGTGGCTTTTTATTCATTTAAACAAAGCAAGGGAATAACGGTTAAGAGAATTGGTACCATGAAACTGTTGCGTTGTCAATACTCATTGGTCAGATGATGATGATGATGATGATGATTGAGTTCCTGTCGCAGGCGTTCCGGCTGTAATTCAAATCACAGGAACTGATGAACTTGTACAGCGACCGGTATGGCAGACACGTTGCCTAGTCTAATACTGTACATGCACTAGATGGATGTGAAGAAGTTCTCTGTAAGGAAATGCATAACATATATAGTTGTTTCTTCATAGTATGTCATTATAAGTCAATACTTAGTGTAAGTCATTCATAAGTCATTATAAACTACCTATAGTGTGTTCACAGCTAACGCAAGCTACAGTGTAAAGCTACTGTAAATAACTTCTAAGCCGTTCCCGAATGCCTCTCTAACCTTTGAACAAGGGATTTTTTTTCACCCTGCACAGTGCACTACGTAGAACAGTTAGTTATTATAACTATTAATAGGTGTAGCTGTTAACTAATACTGCCATTTTAAGTTTTAAGTAATTATCATTTCCTGCACATCACTTTATAGCGCATGAAGCACATCAAAGCATTGTCTCATAGCAGACATTAAACAACATTAAAGGTAACTTTAAAGGGATAAAACACTGGTGAATTGTTATAAGAGCTTTAACCTACTGTACTTTGGAACATATTGTATCATAAAAATATAACATGCCATGTCATTTATTATTATTATTATTATTTACAAAAAATTACATCGACTTTAGTCCTCCTCTTTGTGCAGCACTAAAAACTGTGTATTAGGCATTTCTTTATTCCACTGGTATGGCTCGCACATTTCGGAGATGCTGAAAGCACGGAAAAAGAAAAGCTGAGGAATATCCTTCCTCTACTTCCTTTTCTTTAATCTATTTCTGATCCCATAGATCACTTTAATGTTGCCTATGACATGGCTGGCCAGCACTGTAATGAGAAGTGTAATGAGTTTGATGGCAATAAAAGACAATCGCGAAATTTATGAAGTTCAGGTCACAGCGTAAGTAAGTCTGTGACGTAGCCTTTTGGCTCTTTACACAGAAAACCTGCCAATAGCTTCTTTATGTCAGGAAGTGAGTGAGACCCTTTAGAAATGTCCATCTGGAGGAGTGTGAATGAGGAAATGAAGGGGAAGCAGAAGTAGTTAAACAATGGAAAAGAAATCCCTGGGGAAGCTGATAACAGGGATCCTGCTGACATCAGATGCAGTTAGTAACACTGGAACGTCTGAATCTGGAGAGTCAAAGCAGCAGAACAGAAGGGAAATGAGGATCTGTTCCATGAGCTGACTGTGGCCTCGAGGATAAACCCTAGAGAACTGATGAGAACCTCTGGGGAGAGTAATGGTAGCATATCCTCTCCGGATGATCTACAGCCCTGCATTCGGCATGCTAACTTCTTTGGAACGTTCCAGAGGTATGGAATGAGTCAAGAAATTAATATGGAGTGGCTATGTCTACAAAGTCAGACTCCATTGTCAGGAACTGATTTCATTCTGTCATCTTAAAAAAGATTGCATGGTTTTTCATCATTTCCATATTCAAGAATATGATTGAAAAATAACTTAAATATAAGTGAAAGTAGAATCGAAAAACTACACCTGAAATAAATAGCTGGTTAGAGAATAATGGTTTACTGCAGTTATAAAGCAAGTGATACCATCATGTAGTATTAACGAGATGGATCAAAATGACCAAGTTTCAATTATACAATTATGAAGTAATGTGCATCTCTTTAAAAAGCTACATTTCATCATGCATGTATTGAGAAATAAAGTGTGTAATATTTTAATATATACGTAATATGTACGTAGGATCATGTTTGCTTGTTTTTGTTGCATTATGATTGCCCCAAAAGTAACGCAAGCATTTATAGGGTTGGGGAGGGGGTGGTGGTGATGGACTCTCAGGGAGTTTTTCCTTGCCACTGGATTGCTCTTTAGGGACAAACTGATCAAGTTAGAAAACAATTAATTTATTTTTGAAAATGTTAAAATTATAATTTTTTTTTGTAAAGCTAAAGCACAATTACAAAGCAGTTGGAAAGTTACATAAGGTTTGACAAATTTCTAACTTTGTAAACTGCCCCATAGAGGTGAACCTTCGTGGAGTCTTTTAGGTGTTGCTCCGTTGGTCATGGAGTTTGGTCTGAATACACACCTTTGTGAGGATATGCACTTCCTTCCTATCTGGCAACTTTTCAAACACTTTCACTCATTTGTGAGTTATAGATGAATCTTCCTTAATATAAAAAAAAAGCTAAGAAACACATTTTGTTTAAGTTGGTCTCAGTATATGGTATTCCAATTTTTTTTTTAATTGGTTTTATTATAAAATTTTTTTAATGGTTAAAATTATTCGGGGGGGGGGGGGAGGCAGAACAGGTGTGCAAATCAATAAAATTGCAGAAATTTAATTTGGCAAAAATAAACATTAGGGTATCCCTTGATCTCTACATGACCCCAAGAACCAGGAAATTGGAATTCAATTATACAGAGCTTTTAATAACTGACATCTCACAAAGCAGCTTTGTGGGAATAAAAATGCTGTGTATAAATAATAATTTTTTAAAAAGTCCACTGAGGTTCCCAACTGCTTACTGATGGAGACTTGGGTACAAACCCATTCGAGCAACTGTTGTCCTAAGACACGATGTTTGTGTCAATGCAATCCAAGCCATTTTTATGTAGAACTGTCCTCTATTATCACATGAATGTTTAAACAGACCAGATGGGGCCGTTCTCAGCAGGAGGTAGAGGTTTCCATGTGACGAGGAATCACCTTTCGATGACATTGTGTTTCTGTGCTGTTGTTATTATTGTATAAGTAGGGTTCTGTGTGCATTATTATGGTGCTAGAAAGTTTAAGTGGTGTGCACCAAAACTGATGTTGTTGTAATAAAAACTGTCCTCCGTCACAAAAAGGATACAAATCACTCCCTTAAACTGCCATATGGAAGAAGACGATACAGAAAGAAAACATGCGATTCCAACCTTGCCTGTGTAACCTTGGCGCTTGGCTCCTTATAGCTGAAACAGTCAAAACTTTTGTATAGCATTGTTTAAGCGTTTCAATGTGCATTCTTGTAAACCTCAAGCAGAACCAAACATATCGAGTTAAACTTACTTTAACACCTAAGAATGTCTCTAAATTCCTGTTTTTTAATCGTCCGTGTAGTCAGATGTAGCACAGCCTGAGAGAGCGGTAACCTTTCTCCCTCGTGCTATTATTCTTCACACTGTGACATTTATATGTGGAGTTTTATAGCCCACCTCATGATGTCCTGTACGTCTCTACGGGACTGTCTATAATCAATAGCAGAGCAATGCAATCAATGCAGGCTTCAGGAGATATATTTATATTTCAAATGGTGTAAAGCTCAAGACTCTCAGGACTCTCTCTCTCTCTCTCTCTCTCTCTCTTTGTGTATGCTTCCTTTTTCCATACTGTATGCTTTTCATTCTCAGTCTTTCTAAAGCTGCAGGCTTGTCCATGAGTCACCTGTTTTGGATGGAGCAACCTGTTTCGAGCCCGCTGCAGGCTGGCCGTTGGGGGATTTGGAGGGTAGAAGTGGTGTGTCGTCTGAGAAAAGATCCTCATAAATCTTCTCAATGCACAAGCAAATTGTAGGGAGTTGCTTCATCTCCACCCCTCTCTTCTGCGCCATATACAACCACAACAAACTTTCACACAAGACTTACTTAACATCTGCTTTGTGTGTGTGTGTGTGTGTGTGTGTGTGTGTGTGGTAAGAAGGAGGGAAAGAGGAGGTTGCTTTTACTGAACCTTAAAAAGGAGGCGTAAAGGCTGCTGGTAAATCCAGGGGACATACAGACAGAAAAGCTTTGTCTGCTGTATCGCATACTGTAGATAAGAATTGAAGCTGGATTCTCACAGCTTCCTCACTGCCAAATGCTCCATGAAATTGCAATAAAATGTCAGTGTGGTTAACCTTAGCATTAAGTCTAGGTAGAATATCGAAGAGAGGATAAAGCATGCATATGTCCGAGATGTCCCGGCCAGGCTCGATTCCCGTCTCTGTGTGCATGGAGTTTGCATGTTCTCCCCGTGCTTGGTGGGTTTCCTCCGGGTACTCCGGTTTCCTCCCACAGTCCAAAGACATGCAGGTTAGGTCAGGTGTGTGTGTGTGTGCTCTGCGATGGATTGGCACGCTGTCCAGGGTGTACCCTGCCTCGTGCCCAGAGTCTCCTGGGATAGGCTCCAGGTCCCCGCGACCCTAATACAGGATAAAGCGGTATAGAAGATGAATGTCTGAGATGGTAGAACTGAAATCAAGTCTGGCTGTTTGTAGTAAAGTGTCTAAGAGTGGCGACACAACACCTACCATACATGCTAGTTTTAAAACTTTCACTTTATAGGTTAACATCAATGTACCCAGTTGACTCTTTTGCACACTTTGACTCGTTTTTAAATCGATCCTAAGATTCTCACTTTTCTGCAGCCTGTTGCACAAATTATTTTTTTGGTGAGAAACAGATTTCACACAGCTGTTATTGCAGCGAGCACAGCACTGATGTAATGCTTTAATGATGCAGTTATCGCAGTAGACTTGAGCCATGATTATCACTCAGTTTGTCAGGTTTTAACACTGATATCCCAAAGGAAAATGTTTGTTTGTTTTTTTTTTAATGCAGGATATGGGTTTGATTTTTTTTTTTTTTTTTTTTTTTGGTGAAAATTATATACAGGATAAGCAATTGTATTTGATCTCATAGAGGATGCACTCCTGATTGATTTCTGACGTTGCCGTATTACTGTTAAGATAATACTTTATAACTTTCAATCATTTTACTCGATAAACATCATGTTGAAATATTCTCCCTTCAACCCCGAAAATAAGGTTTACTCACATATTTACATGTGCATATGATTTTTCCTCAACTCCACTAAGCCATTTCAATTTGTAATTTATTGCTTTTCAGAACATATGATTGTACTTACAGTGTCTTGCATAAGTATTCCACTCCTTTGAAGTTTGATCACAATTTGTATTCTTTCAGCTTTAAACTAAAATTGAATTAATTGCCATTGTTTGTCATAAATGCATACACAATAGGATGGCATGGTGATTTAGTGGTTAGCACTGTTGCCTTGTACCTCCAGGTCCTGGGTTCGATTCCTGCCTTGGGTGTGTGTGCGTGGAGTTTGCATGTTTTCCCTGTGCTTGGTGGGTTTCCTCCAGGTACTCCAGTTTCCTCCCACAGTCCAAAGACATGGAGATTAGGGTAATTGGTGTCCCTAAATTGCCTGTAATGTGTGTGTGTGTGTGTGTGTGTGGATTGGCACCCTGTTCCTAAATCAGTGTTATGTGATTTCCAAGCATTTTTAGAGCATTACTTTTCACAATTAACTACTTTATCCCAATATACATACAGTATACAGTACATATACGTTTATTTGTATGTTTATGTATATATACCTTCTAAAGCCAAATATAGAGTACCATGCAAAAGTCTTGAGCCATCCCTTTATTTCTTTATATTTTAGAGACACACATTCTTGTATTTTTAATGTAGTCCTTCAAACACACTGCCAGTGCAGTCAAATCATGCCCCAATAGAATCAAACAGGATGGAACACTATCAGTCAAGGGTCAGCCTCCCCAAAGCCCGGATCTCAACATTATTGAAGCAGTGTGGGATCATCTTGACAGAGAACAGAACAAAAGGCAGGCAACATCCAAAAAAGTGCTTTGGAACGTCCTTCAAGATGTCTGGAGAACTATTCCAGAAAACTACTTCAAGAAATTGCGAGAAAGCTTGCCTAGGACAGTTCATACTGTGTTGATGAGGAATGGCAGTCATAGTAAATGCTGACAATAAAGCTGGTTAGAATTATACAAACTCTCTTTGTGCTATTCAATGCAATATACTCTGCATAAACGTTATTGCCAAAAATATACACTACCGTTCAAAAGTTTGGGGTCACTTGCAAATTTCTTTGTTTTTGTTTAGTGATTTATTTTCTACATTCTACAACAATACTGTGGATTTCAAAACTATAAAATAACACATATGGAATTAGGTAATTACGTAAAAACAACAAAAACACCAGTTAGTTGTTATTGTAAGACACAGAGGTCGGCCTTTCTGTAATAGTTCCTGCAAGAACAGTATTGTCAAGTGCGTTTGCAAAATCCGTCCAGCACCATAATGAAACTGTCTCTCATGAAGGCCGTCCCAGGAGGACGAGACCAAAACCTCCCTCTGCTGCAGACGAGAAGTTCATTTAGAGTTATCAGCCTGAAAAATGACCAATTAACAGCAGCTCAGATTAGAGGCGTTATGAAGTCTTTACAGAGCAGAAGTAGCAGAAACATCTCAATATCAACTGTTCAAAGGAGATTCATGCAGTTTTTGGACGCCTTCAGCAAAACTTTACAATGTAGAAAGAAATAAACATCAGGAACCATCATGGAGTTAGAAAGTGATCTAAAACTTTTGAACGTAGTGTGTATATACATAAATAAATGAAAACTCTGTATTTATTGTCTCAACTGTCTTATCTTCTTTGCAAAATAGAAACTAATTAGGGGTGGAGTTCTGTATGTCTACATCTGACCAGGTCACTCAGGTTTTTTTTAAGGAGCTTGCGTTGTGCAGCGGCATTGTTATGCTGGAAAAAGTTCAGTGAAAGGAAATTAAAATGCTACTGCAGACACAGACATTCTAGATAATTATGCATCTCCAACTTTGTGGCAACAGATGGGGGAAGAACCACAAATGGGTGTGAAATCTGTACCAGGCTATGCAATAACATGATCTCTATGTCAGATTGTACAATTAATTTCTTCTAGTGATAAAGCTGTAATGTTCTTCCTGTGTCATATATACATATATTTTTTACCACTATCTGGGCTCCTGCAAATAATGGTGTTATGTAAATAGGAATACTATTCAAAATTAACTTAGGGGTAATAAGGCCATGTTTCCGTCCATTAGCATGTGTTGTTTAAGTTTCATCATTGCTATTGCCATATTTGTAGCTGTCCCGTGAGTTTCACATCATCCTATGTGCTCATCGTATTGGAGGCTTTTAGTGTCTTTTGTAAAAAAAAAAAAAATAAATAAATCTAACACTGCCAGAACTTTGTCATCAATTATCTTTAGTTGCAAATTGTACAATGTGAAGCAGACTTTAGTGCTTTTCACAACATCTGGACTCACTTGAACTTACAGAACATTGCATAAAGATTCACCTTCCTCAAAGTGAACTGGATTTAACTGGAATTCTATGTCATATATAGGTCAAATGCAAAAGGATATAGAATTAAAATAGATAAAAGTAGCAATTGCATCAGTATCCATTATGTTGCTGTCGAAGTTCACCGTTAATCACCATATAAGCATCACATTATGACCCTACACACATTAACACACCGCTAATATTCCATACACACTGGCCAGCAGTGCATTCTGGACATCTGCTTAATATCTAACACCAAAGCAGAAAACGAGCACTGAGGCTAAGCAACAAGTCACTCGCGCACGCACACACATAGCATTTCCACCCACTGCACTATTTTCTCTGTTCAAAGCTTTAAAAATCACAGCACTGTATGAAAACTCTGGCACAGCGGCCATGACCAAACAACGGCAAAGCCAGTTCTATTACTGCCTCATATTGAAGGGCTTTTCATTCAGCAAACTGCTCTGTGATGTGCTTTAATTCCAAACCCTGGCTTTCAGGCGATTCAATGAGAACTGTGCGGTTTTTTTTCTTTCTTTCTTTTTTCTTTTCCTGAGACATGCTGCTCCTCCTACGTATCGTTCTCAATTAGTTTTACTTTGGAGTAAAGAAACAAACCAATACCCTGTGGTTTCAGTCTTCTAATATTGTGGCAGTAAAGTGATGTAATTAGTGACCAGATCTAAATCTTAGGTCTAAAATTTACAATGCGTTGTATAAGAGAGGATATGATTTGTGTTTTTCGAGATTTCCCAGATCTATAACTGGGAAAAAAGGTTGTAATTAAGGTGTGTGCTACTGGAGTGCAAGCCAATAGGTGTATATGAAGTGATGTGAATGAGTTCACCAGTTCAATAATCAAATGGCCTCCATTAAAGAAGCGTTGTTGGTGGAGTTATGTGCAGGTGTCGATGGTTTTGTAACACTGTACTGTATGTGTTGCTTGTGTGGTTTATATTCATGCTTAAAGTCACACAGCGGCATCAGGTAACAGAAGTGGACAGGTGGGACAAACTAAATAAAAGGCTCATGAAATAGTGAAGAGCAGGGCACAACCTAACACGTTTTGGTTTACACATAATGCTTAATGTATAAATCTTTGTGTAAGAGAGACATGCTACAAAATGAACATTTGAGTTTTGTTTCGAGAACTTATGTACAATTCCACTGTAAGTGATGAATGTGCATGGGTGAATATTCGTGTGTAGTTAATGCCTGACAAATTTCTGCAAACATTCTATAGAGTAGATAGGTTTTATACGACAATAAAACCAATCTACCAATCTAATCTATCACATTATATAGTGTATGGTGGCATATAGTGTCAAGGTAGACGGCACAGTGGCTTAGTGTTTAGTTATGTCGCCCTGCATGCCCAGGATCTGTGTTCACCATTGGCCTCCAAAGTCCCTAGTTGGAGTACAGAAGTTCATAAATAGATGGATGATACATATATACACAGTGGAAGCGTGCTTGTATATCAAAGCACTTGTAGAATCACTAATACTGTAGTTAGACTAATTAGTTAAACTAAACAACTATTATCACACAGACAATTTGGTAGGGCTACATTGGCTCAAGTCACCTGGCCAGTGTTTTCTTCTATATTATTTTTCTTGGGCGGCGCGGTGGTGTAGTGGTTAGCACTGTCGCCTTGCACCTCCAGGGTCTGGGTTCGATTCCCCGGCCAGGCTCGATTCCCGTCTCTGTGTGCATGGAGTTTGCATGTGCTTGGTGGGTTTCCTCCGGGTACTCCCACAGTCCAAAGACATGCAGGTTAGGCTAATTGGCGTTCCTAAATTGCCCGTAGTGTGTGATTGGGTGTGTGAGTGTGTGTATGTGTGTGTGCCCTGCGATGGATTGGCACCCTGTCCAGGGTTTACCCCGCCTAGTGCCCGAAGTCTCCTGGGATAGGCTCCAGGTCCCCCGCGACCCTGAACACAGGATTAAGCAGTATAGAAGATGAATGAATGAATGAATTATTTTTCTTATGTTATTATTTTATTTTATTTTATTCTTCTTTGTCTTTCGGCTGTTCCCTTTCAGGGGTCGCCACAGCGAATCATCTGCCTCCATCTAACCCTATCCTCTGCATCCTCTTCTCTCACCCCAACTAACTTCATGTCCTCTCTCACTGCATCCATAAATCTCCTCTTCCTCTAGACCTCCTGCCTGGCAGTTCCAACCTCAGCATCCTTCTACCAATATAATTACAAGTAATTGTATTTTATTTGATTTAAACAATACAATTAGTTGGTCAACACAGTGTTACTTTTTGTTGCCGATGACAAACACAGTGCACACACCCTTCTGTGCACGGCTTATACTCCCACTCATAACAAAATACACACTTCACTCATTTTTCTTCATTGCACACAAGGTAAGAGGAAGCAGCTCAAAAGTTGGGTGAGACAGTGCAAAGAGCTTCTTGCTTTCTCTGGAACATGTGGGAGGAGTTGGAATGGAAGCCAGGAGAAGATAGGCAGTGAATGGCCATCACAGATGACCACAGGAGGACATTGTGGTTTCCCTAGTTTTCTTTTTGATTCAGTAAAACTTCTTTGTAAAAATGACCACTGTTTAAAAAAAACCCTATATAAATCAAACTGAATTTAATTCGTTTACGGTCAACATGTCCAAGGAAAGTTAAAAGCCACCTGATGTCATCTTCTTCTAGCTGAAAGCATTAGAAAGGTGCTACTGTAGCATTTTTATCTGTCTTCCTTGGTGTCTTATCCTAAGGGAGGGGAAAAAGTTTGAAGTTGTTTATTTTATTTCACAGGAGAAAACTTGCACTTGAACTTGTGGCCAATGTTAATGAGAGCCAGCTTTGTTGTAATACCCTGTAACCCTCCAGCAGGGAGGCTGTGCTTAAGTCAGTCTAGCACTCGCTGTGAGTTGGTCATATAGAGATTAAAGCAAAAGAAGTTTGTATTTTGTAATTTACACACACAGTCTGTAACCAAAAAAATATCTTACACTGAAAAAAAATTATATGCCCTGAAAGTACACTTTGACAGGCAAAACTTTATGAAACTTGGCCACAGATGTATTAGTAATGTGACCAGGAAGGAACACAATGCTTGACAATGTGTAATATAAAAAAACATTACATTAAGATTTATTTATTAATTACACCATAGTGAAATAATTTTTTCCCCACTAATCCCAGTTAGGAAACTCCGGTCAGAGTACAGGGTCCACCTGGATACAGCACTCCTGGAACAGGTCGAGTTAAGGGCCTTGCTTAAGGGCTCACCAGTGGCAGCCTGGCAGTGCTGGGGCTTGACCCCCCCAAACTTCCAGTTAGTAACCCAGAGTCTTAACTGATTGAGCCGCATGTTTACCGCATGGTCAGTTGTTCCACTTGGTCCCATAATCATCTGTAGTTAAAATATTCTGTTTGGAAATTCATCTATCCAGCAGTTATCAGCAGAGGTGGAAAGAGTAATAAAATTTTGTACTCAAGTACAAGTACTGTTACTTCAGTGAAATTTTACTTAAGTACAAGTAAAGTTACCATTATAAAAATCTACTCAAGTAAAAGTAAAAAGTAGCTCATTAAAAAATTTACTCAGAGTAAAAGTTACCGAGATACATTTTTATTTTTATAACAGCGGGGGTGGGGAGGGGGGATGAGGCATTCTAGCGTAGTTCAAAAAAGATGAGCAGATGTAAATCTCAAACTAGTTGTTTTTAACTGAAGGAACACCTTTGCATAATAAAGCTGTTGTCTTTCTTGTGCTTGAAAATCAAAGTGGTCACTTAAATATGGTGTTACGTCCCAGTCTAGGGTCATACAGCAAAAGAATGGTTCAGGGTTCTATTTTAAACTGTATGGAAATGGTGGTATATGGCAGAAAGAACTAGATCCAATCATTAACTGATGAAATAATGAGGTTTGTATATACAAACACACACACACACACACACACACACACACACACACACACACACACACACACACACACACACACACACACACAGGAGGAGGATCAGATTCAGGATGGACCCAGGCCAAAATAATAAACAAAATGGTATTTATATTTAGTAGCTAGATTACCTGCAAAAAAAAAACACACAAACAAAAATACAGGTACCTTCCCGGACTCCCTAAACCAAAAACAGTGAAATTATCTACAAATATATACAAAGACCAACCAAACCAAATGGACAAAGCAATAATCAAAGTCAATTGGAGGCAAAAAGTCAAAACCAGAATACACAACCAAATATCAAAACGCCAAAATCACTTCCTCTTTCCTCTTTCCCGCGTCTCTCTCCGGTTTATATATGGTCGCGCTAGTCGATGACGTCACTCTCAGGGCGGAAGCGGCCGTGTGGAAGGTCAGGAAGATGCTGATGTCAGAAAACCTGGAGTGGAGTCTGGAGCGGCGCGCGACCAGGACATGATACACACACACGAGCGCAACGGGGCATTTATACAAAGCATAATATTTTTTTTATTATTTTAGCATTTTCATTCATTTATTTTCTACTCAGTAGCGAATATGATTTAAAATGTAGCGAATTACAATACTTCAAACAAAACGTACTTAAGTAAAAGTAAAATTACAGATTTTAAAAACGTAGAAATACACAAAAAAAAAAACTACTCAATTACAGTAACACGAATAAATGTAATTAGTTACTTTCCACCTCTTCTTATCAGTAGCATTTATCCTGTATAGGATCACAAGGATAAGATAATTCCAGGAAAGGACATTTGGGTATATGGCGGAGTACACCCTGGATGGTATCCCAGCCCATCGCACAGATCATTTAAAAATGCTAACCAGTTTGCATCTCATGTCTTTAGACAGTGGGAGAAAACTGGAGTACCCAGAGGAATCCACCAAATTTGGGGGTGTAAATAATTTTGGCAGATGCCATTACCCAGAGACTTTGAGGAATAAGGGTTTCTTTCAACTTGGTGGTGCTGGGGATTGAACCCAGAACATTTCAATCAGTGGTCCAACACCTTAACCACTAACCTACAGTACCCCTACCCATATGATCCCTGGACATCTCAACTTCCCAGTGTTTAACCAAAAATTACTTCCTTAGTGTGAAACACATGCAAACTCCTGGTTTGTAAGACATGTAGTGCATTTTAGATGGTTACATTTGGACTACTGAGAACAACTGTTATCTTCTGATTATGCATTAAGGAAGATGGAGCTCAGTAATTGCTCTATTGGAACAGTGCTGATCGATAGACCAAGACAGCAACCTCTCAGTCCACAGTTCACAAGGCGAAGCAATGTATTAGTAAATTTGGTAGTCATTGGATGTCAAATTAAAAAGTACGCTTCATGCTGAGCAGTCAAGGTTTATACTGTAGGTCTTGCTTAAGGGCCCAACAGTGGTGCTCTAGCAGTCTCGGGATTTAAACTCACCACATCCTGATCATTAAGGTTGAATCCTAACCACCAAGTTTAACCACTGCACATCAGTGCATAACCGTGCTGCATAATGGAATTGTGGGAGAGGTTGCTGAATTCATGACAAACCCTATTTACATTGTTTATCATTTTCATTCCCTGACATTTAAGAAATGAACTTTTGTCTTTCAACAAGTAATTACACATGTTTATACTTGTTTATGAATGTTTTTAATGGAAATTGTTCTTCAACCATAAACCAATAATACGACTGTTTTTGATGCAGTTATAATTTAAAATTTCTCCCTTTTTGTTTGACTTTTAGTGATAAGACAACAGGACATTTTATAATAATTTCTGTTTGATGTCAGCTGACTCTATAATGAATGTTTGTGGATATTGTAGAGAAGTGAAATGGAATTGTGCTTGAAACCTGCAGAGATGAAAGAACGAATCTTTCATCATGTTAAACTTTAAAGAATTGTCATTAACTTGGATTATGATTGTCTCTTTAAACCTGTGTTTATCAAAAAGACCCATTTTTCTCGTCTTGCTTCCCTCAGGGTCCACATGGAGGGAGCTAAAATTAGCTGTTGATATTTATTTGCCTTTAAAGTAGTACTTTGAGAGTTGACACTTGAATCGGTGACAAGCATTTAGCTAATGTGCTCTTCTGTCGCTCGCCTGCTTGTTTTGTGGAATAAAGCCGAATGTTGTGCAGGAGACGGGTATTTAAGCGGCTGTGCATGCAAGGAAATGCAGCATTGGCAAGTCTAGAATGAAAAGATCCAGTAAAGCGTCTCAGCAGCAAATCTACATGGGGCAAATCCTATAATCTGCTGCAGTGCCAGCAGCCCAGAATGATGTAGAGCAATTGTTCTGCCGCTCTCTCTCTCTCTCTCTCTCTCTCTCTCTCTCTCTCTCTCTCTCTCGTCACATCATCCTGGTGTCAAATTAATCCTCCTCAGGAGTTTCAAAAAGATTTGGTTCAGTTTGTGCTCTATCAGCTACCGATAAAACCCTTGTCAAGGTTGCAATAAAATTCCTCTACTTTCATATGGCATAGGTTTAAAAGATACAAAGATAAAGAAAGAATACGGTGTGTGTGTGTGTGCCTGCTATGACTGGATTAAAAAGTTGGATTCAAGATCCATAGAAATGTCTTCGTTCCACATTACTTTTCCTAACATAGATATTGATATTTTCAATTCAAACTCTCACTGTATTCATACCTTTTATGTGAGGCTTCACCCTATTTGCACACCCTCTTTAAGAAGAATTGAATAGGTTTTGGTCGTTTAGTATTTTTGGGTCATTTATTCTTTTAGAAAACTCTGTAATCTGAATGCTTTTGATATATTGCCATGAATTTGTTCACATATTGTAAAAACTCTGTTCAACGAGGCTCAATAGAACCCAGACATAGTGTGCTCAGGAAAAAATTAAGAAAATATATTTTAAAAAAATTAATTCATTTTAAAGTACAATGCATTTTTTATTAAATATTTATTATTAAATGTTATAGAAAAAATAAAATACATCTAATCTAATGGGAACAAAGGCTAAAATCTTTATCACTGGTCCTCTACCCTGGTCTTGGAGTTTTTTTCTCAGCTCCCAGAATACCTGATGTATCTAATCAGCTAATTAACAGTTAGAGTTTTCACTGATCAACCAGAACCTCACTCACTCATCTTCTATACCTCTTTATCCTGTGTACTGTATAGGGTTGTGATAGGCCTAGAGCCTAGGAGACTTAGGGCACAAGGCGGGGTACACCCTGGATGGTGTACTCACACAGTATACACACACCCACATTGGGAATGGCTAATCTGCATGTCTCTGTGAGAGTAAACCCACCAAGTACAGGTAGAACATGCAAATTTCATGCACACAGACCTGAGTGGGGACTCTGGAACCTGGAGGTGCAAAGCTACTACTACTAACCACTTCACAAGACCTCTGGGGTTTGCTTTGGTATTTGGCAGATCCTGTGGGTGCTGTGGGTTGCCAGGTGGGGCCTCCATGGATCAGAACCTGCCACTGGCATGTGGACAGACCCTTACCTCTTACACATATCACCTCTTTTATCTGAGAGTGTTCTTCGAATTTCCACTCATATTTCAGTTCCTTATTAAATTTAATTATTTGTATAATTTTGTTCACTCTGTGCTTGTAATATCAAGGAAACTGTAGAAAAGTTCTTCGAAAAACTTCATTGGCAGTTTTTCTTTAAGATACATTTCTAGCTAGAAAGTCATTCTTTGCTACTGTGAAACAACAAACATTATGACAGCTGTTCTTGCCAATCCTTGCAAAAGTGAGCCACCAGTTTTAAGAGGTTTTGCTTCTTTCTTTAACTAAAGTGATTTTTCCAATCTTTAAAAGACTTCCAAAATGCAAGTAGAAAAACCACTTTTAGTTCAACACCAATTTCCAATATGTTTTTGTACTGTATCTCCGGCACCACATGAAGCCTTGGGGAGAATGCAACTCAACACCACCAGCACACACGAGAGACGAAAGCTTACGGCACTGAGAGGCACAGAGTCCTCAGTACATACCTGAAAGCTAACTAACAAGTGGAAGACTGAAAAAAGCTTTCCCACAAATGAGGTCAAATGTAATGGGGAAAAAAAAATCGAAGCAATCCTGGGATGAGAGATGGAAGGATCGGAGAATGAGAACATGCAATGTATGACCCCGGTGCTCTCTTTCTCAATCTGTAGTGCCAGAGGCTCAGCAGCTGCTGGATGGGGAAGCACTGTGATTGGCACATGCTGCTCTTTGGCTCGCTCCTGGAAGCAACATGAAAAGAGGGATGTAGTAAGGTGGACGTGTGTGAAGGGATTGACCCTAATCCCAGCTCAATCACAGCAGACCAGAAACAGCCCGCTTCTTGCCACTCCAGCCTGTTTCAAATAGTTATTGATTAGAGGTTTGGGTGACCCATTAAAGCTAGACATTTGTCAGACATATTGTGATGTGTTTGATCCTTCCATTATTGTTTTTTTGAGACATAATCAATCATTTACGCTGCACAATAAATCTCATAAATCTTAGTACTGAGCAGCATAATTTATTGTAGGCTGTAGAGGACATTAATGGGGACCACAATATCAACATCTGATTATTTATTGCTTTCTCACTTGTTTCTTCATTTCCAGTTATTGCACTTTAACTCAAGAGGCGCTCAGAAACATCTTCAAAATAATTAGTCAATTAAACTGTCAAGGCGTCATGTAGCCCTACTATTTCCATCTTTGGGCAAACTTGATCCAATACTCCTTGCTCTCTCCTTGTGTTCATCTAAAATCAATAAATAAATGACTGTAGCTCAAGTAACTGTAGTATGACGAATGAGCTTTACTTATTTCTTTCCTCTTGTGTGCAATCAATAGCATTGTTCAAAGAATTAGCTACATAAACCAATGTAATGAACTCCCATATTGGCAGCAGTATTGCTAGTAAAAGGGCTTGGATTTGCAGTGGGTTGGTCTTGTAGATGTACGTTATGCGGCAAAATATACACTACTGAAACTCACACATACTGTATCGAACGCGCAAGTGCATTTGTTGGAAATATCTCTCTCAATGGAGGAAAACATATTCATATTGTAGCTGAGTATTACTGTATTTCCGGAAGAGGCCGTGAATGAGATTGAAATAAGTGACACTACAATTCCAAGAGAGATTTAATAAGACGGCATCAAGTAACACACTTATGCTGTCTAGTGTTACGACTTTTCATTGTTCTGGAGATGTCGACATCAGCAACCTTTGTTCCGGGATATCTTTGAGTCTCTGCATGAACGATATGAACACTTTCTACAGCGAGGCAGTGCACACTTCGAAACACCTACATTACCTATACAATACCATGGTAAATCAACTTGCTAATAGTGTGCATGTTAGTTTCTTTCAGGAGAAATAAACTCACAGATGACAATAAGGTAATATTGTTCGTCCTTTCATTCAATCATCCAGTCATACATTCAATATATCATGGTGGCAAACACTGAGCAGGCCAATCCAGAGTTCTCCATCAAAAGCATCAGGATTCTCAAACATTCCAAAGCCAACTGTTTTTCCAACAGGTACTTGAAATGCCATGATGTCTCTGTTTAATGTGATGGGGGTAACCTCATGATGTGCCTGTACCACCATGACTGGATCCTCTTTATTCAACCCCTACTCTGAGTCTGTGTCAGATTATGCTCAACATTTGATCAACAGATGAAGCTCAACATGTTTAATCCAAAGTTTAGGCTTTAGCTCTTTAATAAGCGCCTCACTGGAACGAGCACCGTCGATTGTTGAATCTGTTTCTTGATAATGTTCCAATACTGGGACTTAAAAATCCCAGAAAACTCATGGGTTTTGCAGCTGATGGTTGACTTTTTAACTTTTTCTTGGTCGGCGATTGAGGATGTTTCCGTTCCATACTCTGCCATTTACTCTCAGACTCATAGTGATGAATCCGTGTCTCGTCACCAGTTATGATTCTCTTAAAGAAACTTTCACCTTCCTAAAAGTATCAGTCCAAATTTTGTTTGCAGATATCCAAACGCTTCTGTTTATACTCTTCCATTTTTGTTTCATCACCTCACCTCACTGCATGCTTTAATGGAAATCACATGACCGGAGAAACAGTAGCCTCGAACAGAAAGCGCTGATAAGTGCGGCCAACAGGCGTTTTAATAAAAACCAGAGTGCGGATAATTTTTGACTCACTCTTGTATATTCAAGATAACTATATGTCTGTTTTGTTGTTTACCTTTCTGCAGATGGCAGCAATTTAATGTCCAATTGGTTGAAGTTGTTTCTTCGAACTTCTTCGAACATTTTCTGATGTAAAAGATGATGGAAGACGTTACACGCTGTCATTATCACAATCATGAAACCTTTCTCCGAGTTCATCAACGTCTCCGTTAGAGCTGGAGAGAAAATAATGGTACGTTTTGATGAAGGGAAATGTGTCTGAACTGCCTGTTATTCATATCTAAAATGAATCACTGATTTCAGGTTGCTACCCAGGACACCATCTTGTTTGCTGATATTTTCTTAGGCATGAAAATGGTACATGATTGCTTCAGGAGCCGGGAGATACGAGAGACGAGCAAGAAGAGAGTAATTTTGTGTCATTTGTCATGGTATATCTTCTGTAATAATCTAACCGGCATTGGATGTTTGACATTAGATAATTTGAGTGTCAGAGTTATCAGTGCTTGTAGCTTGCTGTTTTTAAGGAGAGAATGCTTTACTTTTAAAAGCCTTTGAAACTGAGACTTGGTTTGAGTTTCTCTGTGTGAGCTCACTGAAAGCTATCTACAAAAAATGTATTCCCTAGAAGAAGAAAAAAAAATGCACTGTAGAAAATACTATTAAAATTTAATTCATTTAAAATAATGTAATTGAAAAGAACTATTTATTCTGTTATGGATTTTTAAATGTAAAGCTCTGTATAACCATGCTGGAGCATAAAAGCATAAAACACATCGGTCAATGATTTTATTTGGATTAGACGATTACATAAATCTAATGAAAATAGATTTTTTTTTTTCAGCATGCACTCTTTATGCTCCAAACTAAAGACGAATTCAATGCATTAATGCTATAGTATTTATAACCAATGCATATTTGGCTCAGATGGTGAGGCTTTGGGTTGCTGATCAGAAGGTCATGGTTCGAACCCCACCACCACTGGGTCACCAATGTCCTTTGACAAGACCCTTAACCTTACACTCATACAAACCAGCCACTGCATGCGGTGCCGATCCCAACCTTAGTGGGATAAGGGGACGACTGAGACAGGAAGGGTATCCGGCAAAAAACCTGTGCCAGGATCAAGTGACCTAATGTGGTGGCCTCTGGGATAAAAGGGAAAAAGAGCAAACATTTCTCTAAATTAAAGATTGTTCTAAATTTTTTTCATCTTCATTAGAATATTAATCAACATCTGTACATAAATTTAATAAGCAGTTTGAAAGAAAATATGATTTAGGGGCAATTAATATTCTTATGATATCAAATAAGTAGAATAAATCAATAGAAAGTCAAATAATAAATGGTAGTTTACCTTTGTTTCTTTAAATTAGAGATAAGAGTTTTTGTATGAGCAGAGCAATTAAAACCTTTTTTTTTTGTCCATACATGGTACATGAAAAGTAAAATCATTTGGAACAATTTAAATGTACTGTATAAGGTATTCGACTATGAGATTTGAACCAATTAATAAAATGTCCAGATTGCTTTCTAGTAAGTTAACAATTAATATAAGGCAAAAAGTTGGGGTTACATTTAGGTGTAATTATAGCATAAATTATCTCCATCAATAATTTTGTGATGGATGGTTCTTACAAGGATTGTAACACAAACTTGTGTGTACTAAATTCAATTTTGCATTTTGCAAAAAAGATGCAGAAAAACATTAGAGATGTGCTTCGGATGTTTGTGTCACTGTTTCTTCCTCATCTAGAACATTCACGTCAAGCCAGGTTAGTATGACATGCTGTGCTTTACTGACACACTATATTATCTTCATGTACTGTCATTAAAGAGGAAAAAAGAGCAAAGTCTTCTGAGCTTCTGTGACTCATTGTTGAAGAAAATAGCTATGTGTAGAAGAAGACATTTGTATTTGTTTAAACAGAATCAGAAATTTGCCACGGGAAAAAGAAAGCAGCGATATTAAAGTTGTCGTGTTTACTTGGATTTCACTGCATGTGATATTAAGTGACATTGCACTGGGAATATTTTCTGGATTTTGAGCTTGTAGAACCCTCATTACTTTGTAATAGCAGCACTTATTTCCAGTAGAAATCTTTATTGTGTGCATGCTGATATTTCATATCTCATTTCATATGTAAAAAAAAAAAAAAAGGAAAGAAAACTAGCACAGATTGTATTGATGGTTTTTCCATAAAGATAGCAGATGTGTGGAATTTACTATACTATATATAAATTTATACCACAGTGCTGTTCAGTTCTGGATTCTGATTCGTTCAATGGTTTGATTAATTTTCTACAGTATAACAGCAGCTCTGACAAAAGATAAATCACAGGGTTAGATTTGTGCACTTGATCTCATACGATATTGTTTAAATTGTAAATTATACAGGAACTTAAATGGTTTACGCTTCACCTAAGTTAAAATTGATATGGTGAAATTACTGTGAAGTGACATTTACATGAGACTGTAAGCACACAAAAAGCCGTATATCTGTAAATGACAATCACGACTAAGGTGGCTCAGAGCCCACAGCAGTCGTTCCTGTTAACATTCAGTAAGCAGAATTCCTGATTCTTGAAAATCGATGAATAACTTGTCGCAGATGTTTGACTTGCGGAAGAGACGCATCCGTCTGTGGGAACTTTACACATAATCATACACCAACAACACTTTAGCACTTTACTCAAACTCAGCTGGGAGTTATCACCACATTCCCCATATAGTCCTGACCTCGCTCCAAGCCATTTACATATGTTTGGGCCATTAAAGGAGATCCTGGGAGGCTAGGGTTTCAGAAATAAAGCAGGCAATCAGTTGATGGCACTGGTGTACTGAGAAAACATCTAGAACTAAGTACTTTCAGTTAGGCGGACCTAACGCGTTAGATTACTCGTTACATGAAAGAAGTCATCCAAGTACTGGATTACTTTGTAATGCGTTACAACCAACACTGCAGATGAGGGATCCTATCTGGCCTGGTTGGACTGACAGTGGTGGCCGAAAACTGCACATGTGTCTAAGGAAGCAATAGACATGACAACTCACAGTCTACACAGCTGCACAAACATGCATTAGAAAGTCAGTGTCTAAATGAAGATGGGGTCAAGAAGCATGTCTGTCACTCAAGCTGAGGTTCTCCATCACTGTCCTTTCAATGACCAACTGGAGGAAGCAGGGGAAAAGAGAGAGCAAAAGAGACAGGAGGATTTGCCAAGAAAAGCAACTTTTCGTTCTGCCTTTATTGGCTGTTGGGATTTTGTAGGATTAAAGGGATTGAAGATGAGAATGGGAAGCAAAACTCTGTGCGCCTCAGTTGGGCAAGCAGGATGCTGAAGAGGGAGATGAAGAGGGTTGGAAGAGGCAAAAGTGTTGTTTCGCTGCTGAGCTGGACAGAAATGCTGAGAGGTATAGTCTAAGCATAATCTCTGATTCCATTATCATGCCAGCCTTCCATCTCAACATATCTGCATCCTTACACTGCTGACGCTGCTACTGTCGGCTGATCTTACAGTAATGGGTGGACGGGGATTAGCAGTGGAATCCGTGCACAGTCTGATGCTTTGATTGATTACGCGAACATTTTATTTATTTATTTTTTTGTTTTGATTACGAGAAAAAATATTCTCCATAACACATAAAATAACAGACACCTCCAGACAGGACACCATGTCTCTGATATATCTTCAAAATCTAGATTTACAAAATTAGCATTACATCTTTAAACATAGCAAGTTCGGTTTTAAACCTTAATGAGTGAACAAAGTTGACTCTTTGCAATGTCAGTCTCTTTAGTACCACTGGATGTGGAAGTACTAGATCACATACAGTACTGTAGGTTGCTGTTTAGAAGTGTATGCATCAAGGGATCTTAAGGGCTTCCTGTAGAATGCTGGTTGAGGCCATAAGGACCCGTTTCAAACCATGAAGTTCCCATGTCATACTATAATATCAGACATATCAGAGAATGCAGCAGGAACAGGATCAAAATAGGAAATCATTCATTAAGTTCATTTTACTTCCTAGCCATGACCAGCTCAGGTTCTCAATACGCTTATCAAGTTGTCACTAATGTTTCTTCATGCTCTGACTAGGACTAATGAGATCGAACTGAGTTATTATTAGATTATAATTATTAGTCTTATTAGATTGCACCACATTGTTACCAGGCACTTATCACAAACTTACTACATTGTAACTGCATCAGGCAGGTTGGTGTAAATAACAAAACATGACTTTTCATCATGATGGTGACCATGTGAGAAGTTGATTCCAGTATTAAAAACTATATTCTCTGAACACAATGTAGAAATGCTGATAACCTGCTGTATGCACAACATAATTGTGATAAGAACGAAAAGAATGTAATATGATGCACAAGCCTGAAGAGGCCATTGTGAAAATTTGCTAAAATGTCGTCGCTGAGTTTCTTCTGCGTCTTTCTTCGGCTATGTCCTCACCAGGTTTTTTTTGTTGTTGTTGTTGTTGGACATGTCAAAAAAAGGCACAGACCATTCTGACCATTGGATTTCTCTAGTGTTGTCCACTGTTTCTGGGTGTATAGGGGTAGATTTAAACAAATCTGGTTTAGGCTACAACCACTGATTTACACACTTCATACAGGTAACAGTATCTACTGTATAGACTGTTATATAAATAAAGCAGCATATCAACGAATTATCAACATATAAAAGGGTGTTTATCATCATCATATGAAAGATAAATTACACGGTGTCTATGTTGGACTATTCAAATAAAATATGACCAAGATGTGGCATAGTGGTACATCAGTGGTGTAACACTACCAGATCACAGTTCCAAGATCCTCAGCTCCATCCAAAGACTGAAAAAACAGCATGAAAAGACTTTTATTGTCATTTCAACCATATACATTTCAGCACACAGTGAAACGAAACAACATTCTTTCAGGAAGGAACCGAGGTGCTACATACAAGATAAATTAACAAAACTAGCTAAAAAACTATACAAAAAGACAGCATAAGGTACAATTGTGCAAATGTGCAACCATTAAGGTTTCTTAATGTTTGACACAATGACACAATGCAATGCACTGCGACAATGTACTGTACACAGAGCCATCGCAGGGCACACACACATACACACACTCACACACTACAGGCAATTTAGGAACGCCAATTAGCCTAACCTGCATATCTTTGGACTGTGGGAGGAAACCGGAGTACCCGGAGGAAACCCACCAAGCACGGGGAGAACATGCAAACTCCATGCACACAGAGACGGGAATCGAGCTTGGCCGGGGAGTCGAACCCAGACCCTGGAGGTGCAAGGCGACAGTGCTAACCACTACACCACCGTGCCGCCCATTGTGGATCATTGTGCTTTAATATTACAATCCATAACACTTTTCATATTTGTGTTATACAGTAGTCGTGTATCAATCAATAGCAGATTTCTGAATGTAGAATCTAAAGTCTGAATAGGAGTCCATTTCAGGTGCTTTACTCAGGCCAGGGGCAACACTGTCATTTTACTTATTGAAGATGTGCTTTGTAATTTTGATACAGCACACGCTGTTACAAGCCTGAGCTGTTTTGGCCTTGAGAGGAAAAGTAAATGCAGCCGAATTATTTCATGGTGAGTGGCTGTGGCTCAATGGCCAGACTGAAAGCAGGAAGTGTTCTGTATACAGTATGTATAGATTGTTATTATATATACATAATTACCTACAGTATATGTTATTGCCTGAAATTCACCATAGCAACAGCTAGTGATGTCTGGAGGAACATCACTGATGTTACAATCATTTCTGCCACTGGAAATGATCAGCTAGTCATCTTTCTTTCTCGCTCCTACAATGTTGTGTTGATTACCTCTTGACAGCTTGCTATTATGCAACACACACTTTTTTTTGTAGAAGTCTGTGGAGTTCAATTACTAAAGCAAAAGAAAAGACAGATTTAATTAGCTTAACAAACGTCACACATAATTAATTGGAACACACAAGGTGCAAATAAAAACAGTTAAAGTATGTCAGAGCCAAAGGAAATGAGAGAAAATCACAGTTTGGGTGTTACACGGACACTTTCATTGCAAATTCCCAGGACAGATGTAAAAAGGCACTTGATAACACCTTCAGATCCTGCATCTACTGTACTGTAGCGATGGTCACATGATCTTGGGATTTCTATTTAATTAAGTAAATTAAGGAAAGTTCTGGACTTATAATTAACCAATTAGAGCCGAGGATTTGTCCTACTGAGATACTGTGTATATGGATCATAGTCTGTAACCATTGCGGAAACTCTGAGACCAAGTTGAGAGTTAAGAATTACACCCTGGAAGGGACACACACTGTATCATATTATTTTTAATTCATCATTATGATATGATATTTATGTGGGGGTGTGAACTGGTCCGTTTTTATTATAAGGGGTTACAATCCCCCCCATCCCCCATAGACTACACCCATGTATCTATGAGTCAAATGGCCATATGTGTCTCTCCTGTTGTACAAAGGTGAATCTAAAAGTTTTGACTGTGGCCTATCATTAACTGGAGTTTTGGTAGTTTCTGTCAAATATTGATAATAACAAATTGAACTTTGATGGACATGGACTGTAATCTTGAGGCATTGGTCCATTCAAAAAAGGCATCCAATGTGAAAATCTTACAAAACCATCCAACCAATCTCTATAATGATACCGCTCCACGATGGGCTGACATTCTGTCAGAACGAAAATTACTTTCATTTCACAGTTGGATGAAATCTCATGGGTTTTCTTTGTTGAAATGGTGTGTGTGTGTGTGTGTGTGTGTGTGTGTGTGTGTGTGTGTGTGTGTGTGTGTGTGTGTGCGCGTGCATGCATGCTATTCCTTCCACGATCTGTCAAGTTGAAATAACAAACCTTATATATTTACCCTGGAGTGAGTAAAGATAATTTGTATAAGAGTTCAGTGTTTAAGGTTGTAAGGTTGCAACCCCACAGTGACAACGAAAAAGTAATGATGTCATGTTCTGTATAGAGAGGGATGTGAAGACACAATGATCTGGCTTTGATCACTGCCTGAGCATGATCTATAATGTTCCCCAGACGAAATAGCGGTTCTCGGGCTGAAACATCACATATGTGACCTGTGACCTTTCCAAAGGTCAAGTGTAAAGCTGAGAACAGACCTCGCTACATTCGTGCCACTGAGGGCGGGAAAGGTGCATGTGCTGCTTTGCAGGTGGGAATGTGTCATTCAGTTGCAATGTAACCGTCTTTGAAGCCCATGACCTAAAGGGAAAAGGGCACACAGGTTTTGCCATTGGTCTTGATTTTAAACAGGGATGATGCTGAGAGAGAGAGCGAGAGAGAGAGAGAGAGAGAGAGAGAGGAAGACAGGGTTGCCAGATCTACTCTTGGATTGGGTGAATCTTGATTTGCTCCTATGGTTTGAAATTGTTTACATTATGCATAGTTCATATTTAGATCATAGTCATGCTTCACAAACCAATGAGTTTCTTTAATGCACACATTTAAGTTGAATGTATGATGCATTTTGTGTGTGCATTATCTCAACTTAAAGCTTTGTTATTCATTTATTTATCTTCATTAACCACCTTTTAAACTAAACTCCTAGCTTGTTTTTTCTTGTTGTTCTTGAGGTTACTGGCCGACGCAGAAAAGATAAGAGAGGGTCAGGGGTAGCTCAGTGGTTACGGCATTGGATTACGGTTCGGAAGATCCCAGGTTCAAAACCCACAACCACCAAATTGCCACTGTTGGGCCCTTGAGCAAGGCTCTTAACCCTCAACTGCCCAGATGAGCAATTTTTTACAAGATAAAAAAATGTAAGTTGCTCTGGATAAGAGTGTCTGCTAAATGCTTAAATGTAAATAAGAGAGAACATGTAAAACTTAGAGCTGGAGCTTAGGATTGAATGAGAGAAAATAGCTGCTCATAGATTTATGTTGTTATTTAACTATTCATCTTAAATCACACTAATGTCCATGAGGAACAGGAAAGTTGTATAGTTATGGAAGCAAGTAATGTACTATAGGGCAGGACACTGATGTGATTAGTTTTAGAAGTTCAAAAGTAGTGAATTTTAAATTGAAATGAAAACTTTCTGCATGGTCGTGCTTGTGGAAGGTTATTTTAGGACCCTGATTAAGGAATTTTATTTATTTTTTTATAAAGCCTTGTTAAAGCTATTCAAATATATTTGGTAATATATTTCACTTTAATACAGCAGTTGGGATGGTCAGTTTATGAGTTTGGGAATTGGGCTGGTTGTTGGGCAAGTTTTGTCATGCAGACCAAGCAACCCTGGGGAAGGAGGAACATGGACACAAAAATGCAAAAGAAAATGAATCCCCACTTTCTGCTTAACTTTGCACAGGAAAACTGTTTTTTAATTCCATGCTCATTGCTCCCTTGGGGAGAATGTTTATTGCTTCTTTCTTCTTCTCATTTTCTCCTCTTTTTAACACCCTACCCCCAACCTGAAATATCTGTTTCGGCAGATAAGACTGCTAGAAGTCACCTTTACGTTGCTATTAAACTGCTCCTCCTGGGCGGGTGGTTTTTGGCTCCAGGCTCGCAGAGCGGGTTCGCCGATAGCTCCGACTATCTGAGGCTGGACTTTGAAGCTTAGGACTGGTTGGTTGAAGATTATGAGTCTCACTTAAAAGGCTAAATAAAAGCCTGGGAGGTGTGGAGGAGAAATAAGGTAATGGGTGATAACACAGCAGAAAATGTCTGCGTCCCTTTTCATTTTCTTTTATATATAGCTGCATTTATAACCATTCAACTGAGATGCTTGTCTGCTGAATCTGAGCCAGGGCTTATAGTCTGAGAGACAGAAATCAGGATAAGTAGCAGTCACACAACTAGATAAGATCAGGCTGTCTCTTGGTGTCAAAGTCTGCACTCTGTGGTCAAATCCCTTTTCTGCTCTGGGTTCTTTAAGCACATACAGTTCACTGGGTAATATGTAGCTCAAGATATCCACCTGCAAAAACCCACATTATTTATTTATGTGCAGAAACCCTGAACCTTTGTGGAAAAAAATATGAAGCACTGTATCATTGTTTGGACTTAATGGCTAATTATTTCTGTTCGGTATTTTGATGTGGTATCTCATTGTTTCGACACACAGCATTATTTCATAATTTCACCTTAATATTTAAACACTTCACAACCTATTAATAAGTCTAATTTACTGACTCTTAGCCCATTTTTAACTTTTAATCAGCCGATGAACCACATTTTGGTAACTTACAAGCAAAGGTGGAAAGAGTAATAAAATGTTTTACTCAAGTAAAAGTACTGTTACTTTAGTGAACTTTTTTTACTTTAGGGGGGAATGGAACACGCTTGCATAATAAATTTGTTCCCTTTGTTGTGCTTGAAATCAAAGTGGTCACTTCATAAGAATTTCTTGCCATTACACTTTCAGCTGTGTCTGCATCACTGGCATCTGTTTCGTCCGTCTCCATTGTTCTTGTGAATTTAGCGTGTTTGTTCTCCACGCCCATCAATCAATCAGTGCACTGGTTTCCAGGTGCAACTGTTTTTCCTTCCCCGTTGTATTATTTGTATTATTTTTCATTTTCATTCATAAATTTTTTTACTCAGTCGCGAATATGATGTAAAATGTAGTGAAGTACAATACTTTAAACAAAACATACTTAAGTAAAAGTAAAGGGCACTGGTGGCTCAGTGGTAGGTGTTTCGCCTGCCATGCGGAAGGCCCGGGTTCGGTTCCCAGCCAGTGCACAAACCCCAGCCACTGGATGCAGTGCCGGTCCAAAGCCCGGATAAAATGGAAGGGTTGCGTCAGGAAGGGCATCCGGCGTAAAACCTGTGCCAAGTTGTAGCGCAGACTGGATAGTCCGCTGTGGCGACCCCTTGTCGGCAGCAGCCGAAAGACCAACAACTTAAGTAAAAGTAAAATTACAGATTTTAAAAACTACTTTAAAAAGTAGAATTACACAAAAAATCTACTCAATTACAGTAATGCGAGTAAATGTAATTCATTACTTTCCACCTCTGTTTACAAGTACCAGTCACCCCAGTACCCGAAGAAAAGATATTTAAGTAAATAAGTATTTTTGTATCTTTGCACATTTTATGTTTTAAAAATGTGCCTTTAATTTGACCAATGTTTAAAAATGTATATATATGTGGCAGTGTGGGCAATGGGGGTTTCCCATTGGCCAACTGCTAGGTGATTGTCACCCATGCCAGCCTATCAGTATGGTTTCTGACAGTACTTAAGGCTGGATTTCGTCGTACCTGGCATACGTCACGACTAGGACCGCCTTCATGGGGTGCGCGTGGACAGAAGGTGTATGAGTGCTATCTGTAGCTATGCGGCTAATAAAGAGGTGGACATATACCTTAAACTCTGATGTTTATTTTTTTCCTATTAGGGTGCACGCTGGTTAAATTGATATCCGGTTGAGACGGACTGTTCATGGGTTGTCGGGTAGGTATATGCTCCTCATGTGCTGTGTATTCTGCCGTTGGGTGATGCTAACGAGCGTCTGTTTACCATTTAGCTGTTAACTATTCTTTGTGCCTGTATAATCTTGCGTGGTTCGTGGCGTGCTGTGAGCGGCGCTGCAACTCGCATAGCTCAACGATTCGTCCGGTGAGCTCCGGATGGTTAATGCACTGATGGTGGATCTCGTGACGGCGGAAGTATCGGTCCTCTGTGTTGGCTGAGGACGGCGCTGCTGTTTTCTCCTCTGTTTTTTTTATTTTCATTTTGATTGTATGTGTTGTGACGCTATTAGTAGCTCGGAGCTGTTCGGCTGTCGGTTGGAGGCTAGTTTGAACGTTGGCTCTCTACATTCGTGAGTCTGTGGTGGAGAAGGTTGTATTATAGCTCTAGGGGGGCTCCAACTTTTAGAGGATAAATACAGCGAGCTGTCCGAGCTACATATAAATTTGTATTTATTTCTTTTTTTCTTTTTCTGCTGTTGGGTTAATTCGTGACAGCTTTGTTCGTGTTTTCTGTGTCTTTGTGTTTAAGGCAGTGAGAATAGTCTTCTCTTTTCCTGCCATTTATTTATATTGTTTTTTTGGTTGATTTGGGTGTCCTTTTTGTATTTGTATTGTGTTTGTTGACTTCGGGCATGACTGGGTTGGGGGAAGGCTAGTTTAGAGTGCTGAGGGTAGTAAAAGTGTGTGGAGTGCAGTGCAGCTGGGGTTAATGTTTTCCTTGGAGTGAAATTGTGTGAAGTGCACTTGTAAGGTTGGCACCTCCTTTAGTTTGCCCTTGCTGCCAAGACGCCTGTCCGAACTTTTCTTTGGTTTATTTAGTTTGGATTGTAATTTTTTTTCATTATTTTTGTGTGTACACAGAGTGCCGTGTCCTTTTTTTTTTACTTTTTACATATATAGCATGTGATGGCCCCTTTTTGACATTTAGCATTATATGCTAAGAAATGTTTTCATTTATTTTAAGAGTAAATTGCAATAAAGTTTTGTATGTTTGTACCCTTGTCTCTCATGTCTTTTAGCCTAGTGAACCTTCATCCTTTATGGGTGTTATTTCCCCGGTTAACCTCGGGGTGGCGTAATCGAGTTTGAGAAACCTTATACCTGATATTTAATTGCCCTACCACGGTGTTGTCACATTTTGGCGTAATCGAAAGGATAGGCTTCCATGTTCTGAGAGACGTGGGTACATATGTACGTATACATATATATATTTTTTTCTGTGTACTTAATTTTGGTTTGTTCGCTTTTGTTTTGTTTCGTTAGTGTTTATTTTGGATTGCTTTTGAGGAGATATTGAGCCGGAGGAGAGACAGCAGTGGCGTCCGGTGTGCCTCCATTGTGTTTTAGGTATGGAGGAGGAACTGCGTGAGTTCAGGGAGATGGTAGCTCAGTTACGAGCAGATAATGAACGTTTGCGACAAGAGCAATCAGCTGCCCAGCCGGGTCCCAGTGGGCCATCTGCAGCTGATGAACCTTCTCTCCTCACATCGCAGTCAGGTGCGGAGTGTGCTGTTCTGCCAGAAAGGTATGTCTTGGTACCTCGAGATCGTAGGTGTGCAAAATTTAGTGGCAGGTCTGGTTTAGACATTGAAGAGTGGATTGAGGAAGCCCAGGCTTGTATGCAGTCCCGTCATATGTCGGCCGTTGATAAAGCTTTTTTTCTCTTTGATCATTTGGACAGAGAGGCCAGAGAGGAGATTCGTTACCGCCCCGCGGATGAACGTAATAATCCAGCGAAAATTATTTCTGTGCTAAGAGAGTTGTATGGTTGCTCACAGTCGTATGTCATATTGTAATGCATTACTAGGTGGTTGTCCTGCATCCTCAATAAACAAGCTTCAGTTAATCCAAAATGCAGCTGCCAGGGTTCTCACTAGATCCAGAAAATATGATCATATAACCCCAATATTATCATCCCTGCACTGGCTACCTGTTCAGTTTAGAATAAATTACAAAATAGTATTACTTACATACAAGGCCTTAAATGGTTTAGCTCCCACATACCTAACCAGTCTTCTGATACGCTACAATCCACCACGCGCCTTAAGATCACAAAGCTCCGGACTTCTGGTAGTTCCCAGAATTTCAAAATCTACAAAAGGGGGTAGGGCTTTTTCATATTTAGCTCCAAAGCTTTGGAATAGCCTTCCAGACAGTGTTCGGGGAGCAGACACGGTTTCTCAGTTCAAAAGTAGACTCAAGACGCATCTTTTTAATCTGGCATACACATAACTCATCCCAGTACTCATACTCCAGTACACCTATACCGAATGGCAACTACGCTAATTCTCCCCATCTGTTCTGTATTTCTCTACCCATCCCGAGGCATCGGGAGATTTTGCCAGCTTCAGTAGACAAAGGCCGACCCTGCGAGGTTCCTGAGGCATCCAGAGAAGGACCAGCTCCAACTGGATTCAGCTTTATGATGGTTGGAGCTACACATGCTGCTCCTGTGCTTCCAGTGATCCAGACCTCATCTGCCCTCTGCACCTACCGACTCGTCCCTATGCTGAACTGGTCTTCATGACAAATTTAAATAATTTCTGTCATATTGAATTTTCACCTGCACAACACACAAGATGTTATATCATTTCTATCTGTTATCGCCCAAATGAGGATGGGTTCCCTGTTGAGTCTGGTTCCTCTCAAGGTTTCTTCCTAATGCCATCTCAGGGAGTTTTTCCTTGCCACCGTCGCCGTCACCCTTGGCTTGCTCATCAGAGAAATTTCATTCATTCGTCTCATTATCTGCACATTTTTCTCACACATGCACACTTCCAATTATTTTCTTTTCTAAAATTATTATTATTATTTGTTTTTATTTATTTATTTTCTATTATAATTTTATTTATTTATTATTTTATATATAATTATTCTCTATATATATTTTTTTTTTTTTTTTTTTTAATTTTTGTGAAGCTGCTTTGAGACAATGACCATTGTTAAAAGCGCTATATAAATAAAATTGAATTGAATTGAATTGAATATGTTTCTCTGCAGGAGGCTTTCTTCTCCAGGAAACAGCGGGAGGGGGAGTCTTTGTTGGAGTTTTCCCTTGCTTTAATCGGTCTCCTGGAGCAGGTAAAGCAAAAGTCACCTTACGCTATGCCAAATTTTTCAGTTTTGTTGCGCGACCAGTTTATTGAGCACGTTAATGACAATCCCCTTCAGCGAGAACTTAAACAGTTGGTACGAAGTCGACCCGCCCTGACGCTGTTAGATGTACGGGGCGAAGCACTCCGATGGGAACGAGAGGATATGCCAGGGAGTTCAAGGGGTCGTAGTTATTCACTTCCTTCTGCTTATGGTATCCAATATGGGGTGCGGGGAGAGCCTCGGGGGAACTCCGCGCAGTTTTCGCAAGAGTCTGAGTTGGGCGAGGTCAAAGAAATGTTGCAGTTGCAACAGGAGCAAATAAGTAAGCTAACTCAAAGTATCGCCCGTTTGCAGACTCCTTTTGTTCCTCAGCCCCATAGTCAATTTTCTCGTCGTAACAAGATGGTGTGCCGAAGATGTCAGAAATCGGGTGACTTTGCTCGAGAGTGTGATGGGGAGCGTGTACCTGCTCGTTTTTCGTTGGCTGCTATGACATGACCCAATAGTGAACAGTCTGACTCATCCGCGCAGGCGGGAAACGAGTCCCCACCGCGTTGCAGAGCCAAAGCGCGGATGGGAAGGGGAACGGCTCGGGTACTGCTTTCTCCCATTTAATCTTGTCTTGTCCTCATCTTCTTGTCCGTATGGGTAGTGTTCAGGTGTCTTGTTTAGTCGACACTGGGTCTATGGTATCCACGATTACTGAAAATTGCTTCCAAACGCATTTTCAATCATGGGGTGTAGATCGACTAAGGGCATGCCACTGGCTCCAGCTCCGTGCCGCCAATGGGTTGTCGATCCCTTACATTGGCTACAGTATATGGAGTTGGATATTGAGATATGTGGTCGATTGATTCCCAAGTGTGGGATTTTGGTGGTCAGAGATCCCCCTGCGGGCATTAGTGCTGGAGTTCCTGGGGTGTTGGGGATGAATTTCCTTAGCCGGTGCTATGAGGAGCTTTTCGGTCAGTATGGCCCGGGTTTATTTGACTGTCCTTCTTTAGTGCAGGCCCCAGAATTTGTCTTGCAGGCATTACAACACTGTCCTCAGCAGTACGCACGAGGAAGTTCAGACTGCGGGGTCGTAAGTCGTGTCGTGTTCCAGGTGAGATGTTAAAACTTGTACCAGCCACATGTTCTGAACAGTATGCAGAGGGGATTGTTTTGTTTGAGCCTCCGTCATCGGGGTTGCCAGCAGGATTACTGGCTTCGCCTGCACTTGTGCGGGTCGTCCGTGGCACAGTTTATTTGCCTATGGTTAATGTAGGGACCATCGATGTGATGCTGTATGCTGGAGCGACATTAGGAACACTTAATAGTGTCCAGGTGGTGAGTTTGCCGGCAGGAATAACTGAGGATGAGCCAGCGATGGTTTCAGTGCATTCGCAAGTTGCGGAGACAGTTGTTTCGATTGAAGATCAAATTGACGCTGTTGATCTGTCTGTCTTGTTGCAGGAGGAGCAAGGTGAGGTCAGAGCGCAGTTGCAGCGATATCTGTCTGTATTTTCGGCCCACGAGGGTGATCTGGGTTGTACAGATGTGATTTCACATGAGATACCATTGTTGGATTCGGTGCCTGTTCGTCAGCGGTACAGGCGAATTCCGCCGTCTGAGTATGAAGTAGTTAAGTCGCACATTAACCATCCCCTAGAAGCCAATGTTATCAGGGAAAGTTGTAGTCCATATGCGTCGCATATAGTGCTTGTCCGGAAGAAGGACAGAAGCCTGCGCATGTGCATCGATTATCGGCAATTAAACGCAAAGACGAGGAAGGATGCCTTTCCCCTTCCGCGCATTGAAGAGTCGCTTGATTTCCTGACGGGGGCTGGGTGGTTCTCCACTATGGATTTGGCCAGTGGGTACAATCAAGTACCTGTCCTCAAAAGGGATCGAGCTAAGATGGCATTTTGTACTCCTTTTGGCCTATTCGAGTTCAATCGTATGCCTTTTGGGCTGTGTAATGCTCCAAGTACGTTTCAGCGTTTGATGGAACGGCTGTTTGTGGATCAACAGGGTAGTTCCTTATTGTTGTATGTAGATGATATTATGGTCATTTCCTCTTCCGTTTCGCAGCATTTGGAGTGGTTGGAGGTTGTGCTGGGGCGCTTGGAGCATGAGGGTTTGAAGGCCAAATTGGCAAAGTGTGCGTTTTTCCAGAAAGAGGTAAAGTATATAAGTCATGTCATTTCTGCTCAGGGTGTATCCACTGACCCAGGTAAGATAGAGGCAGTGTGACAGTGGCGGTGTCCCACCAGTGCGTCTGAGTTGTGCTCATTCCTGGGGTTTGCCAGTTACTATCGGCGTTTTGTGCAAGGTTTTGCAAAGCTGGCAGCCCCCTTGCATCGGGTGGTGGCTGAGTGTGCTGCCGTTAGGCCTCGGGTATGGGCTGGTAGGAGTTTTCCTGAGGTGTGGTCAAAACAGTGTCAACAGACCTTTGAGGAGTTAAAGGTTAGGCTTACAACAGCCCCGGTGTTGGCCTACGCCGACTTCTCCCTTCCCTTCTAGAGGTGGATGCCAGCTATGGTGGTTTGGGGGCCGTCCTTTCCCAGGAGCAGGATGGGAATGTGCGACCTATTGCGTACGCTAGCCGGAGTCTTAGGCCCATTGAGCGCAACATGGTTAACTATAGCTCCATGAAGTTGGAGTTTTTGGCGCTCAAGTGGGCCATGACTGAAAAGTTTCGCGAATATCTGTTGGGACATAAGTGTATTGTTTATACTGACAATAATCCTCTTAGCCATTTGGCTACAGCTAAGCTTGCGGCCACCGAACAACGTTGGGCGGCCCAGCTTCCGGCATTTGATTTTATCCTCAAGTATCGATCGGGTAGGAGTAATAGAAATGCGGACGCCCTTTCAAGGCAGGATCCCTCCGGCCAGGGCGAAGTGAGTGCACTCTTGCCGGGGGTTGAGGTGCCGGTTAGTGTTAAGCAGGTGGTTGCAGCAGAATTGCATCCACCGGCGACTCAGGCAGCGGTCTCTGTGCTGCCCGGTTCTGGGGTTGATATGGCATTGTGTCAGCAGGACGACCCGGCCATTGGACAGGTGTTAAGGTTTTGGCGACAAGGGGCGCCCCTGTCTTCGGCAGAGCGTGGACAGATGTCCAAAACCGCCCTGGTGATGCTTCGCCAATGGGATCGATTGGTGGACAAGGGGGGCGTGTTGTATCGCCGTGTCTTTCGACCAGATGGAGGCGAGGAAAGCTTGCAGTTGGTTCTTCCGTCTGCTTTGCAGGGTGAGGTTTTGGCTAGTGTTCACGAGGGGCATGGGCACCAGGGTATCGACCGCACCACTGAGCTGGTTCGTCAACGCTGCTATTGGCCAGGCCTGACATCCGATGTGGCTCGGTGGTGCCGTGAGTGTGAGAGGTGCCAGGCTGCCAAGGATACACAGCTGGCTCCTCTGAGTTTTATGGGCCACCTGTTGGCAGAAAGGCCAAATGAGATCCTGGCCATTGATTTTACTTAGCTGGAACCCTTGCATTCCGGGGTTGAGAATGTAATGGTAATGACTGATGTTTGCACTAAATTTACGCAGGCGGTCCCTACTCGGAACCAGCGGGCTGAAACTGTGGCTCAGGTGTTGGTGTCTGAGTGGTTCTGCAAGTTTGGTGTTCCTGCTCGTATCCACTCAGACCAAGGTCGCAGTTTTGAGTCGTCCCTTGTTCAACAGCTATGTAACTTGTACCAGGTAAAAAGATCTCGTACCACCCCGTGGCACCCTGTGGGTAATGGGCAGTGCGAGCGGTTTAATCGGACGCTGCACAATCTGTTGCGCACTTTGCCCAGTTCGCGGAAGGATGATTGGGTTTCAGCACTTCCTCAATTACTCTATTGCTATAACACCACTCCCCATCATGTGACCGTATTTTCTGATGTTTGGGCAAGAACCACAATTGCCCGTTGATTTTCTGCTGGGTCGTGGCCAGGAAAAGGGTCCTGGTAGTGTTAATAACTGGGTGCTAGAACATCAGACGAGACTGCAGGTGGCTTTTGAAGGAGCCCGGGAAGAGTTACAGTTGGCTGCTGAATGCCATAAGGAACGGTACGACTCTCGTGTCCGGGATGCACCCTTGGGTGTAGGCCAGGTTGTTTACCTTCGTAACTATGGTCTCAAGGGTCGTCATAAGATTCAGGACTGCTGGAGTTCAGTGTTGTACCAGGTGGTAAAGGCACCTGGGATGAGAGGTTCAGTTGCCGTCGGTTGCCGACGAGACGTTGTTGGAGGAGTCTTCCTCCTTCGAGGAAGTTGATCTGGTTCGGGTGGTACCGGAGACTCGGCCCGCTGCCGTCGAGTTACAGAGTCGGGGCTCTGGCCGGCCCCAGTTCATTGACGTTGGGGGTGGGTATGGCCGTTGAGGACCCAGTGGACTCCGGACCATTAGGGCAGGGTGCCATAAGTCAATCACCCATGATCAACCTTGGTCCTGCAGGTCCCCCTTGTGGTGATGGGGCAGTGAGACGCACTAGGCGATCTACTGCCGGCCAACATTCTAATCTCTACCATCTTCCTAGGGCCGTGGCGAGGGTGGTAAGAGTTGAGGCTGTTGAGGCCTCGTCTAATCCAGTCTGCACTGTTCAGGCCTTCGGCTTAAGGATAATTGGGCAATCGTCGGGTCGACGATATATATATATTGTGATATATATATATATATATATATATATATATATATATATATATATATATATATATATATATATACATATACTGTATATATATACTCAGCAAAAAAAGAAACGTCCTTTGACTTTCAACTGTTTTTACTTAATAAAGTAAACTTAATGTGTAAATATTTGTATGAACACTAAAAGAGTCAACACCATAAGACATAAACTAAAAATGTTTCACAATGTGTCCCTGAATGAAGGGAGCCTCAAAATCAAACGTACCAGTGGCCACCAGCTGCTTGAAGTACTGCAGTGCATCTCCTCCTCATGGACTGGACCAGATTTGTCAGTTCTTGCTGTGAGATGGAGGGATTGTGTGTTCCTGGTGTGACTCGGGCAGTTGTTGTGGCCATCCTGTACCTGTCACGCAGGTGTGATATTCGGATGTACCCATCCTGTGTAGGTGTTGTTACACATGGTCTTCCACTGCGAGGATAATCAGCTGCCCTTCCTGTCTCCCTGTCTTAGGCATCTCACAGTGCGGACGTGGCAATTTATTGCCCTAGCCACATCAGCAGTCCTCATGCCTCCCTGCAGCATGCCTAATGCACGTTCACGCAGATGAGCAGGGACCCTGGGCATCTTTCTTTGGGTGTTTTTCACAGTCGGTAGACGAGTCTCTTTAGTGTCCTGCGTTTTTAGAACTGTAACCTTAAATGTCTACTTTCTTTAAGCTGTTCAGGTCTTAACGACCATTCCACAGGTGCATGTTAATTAATTGATTATGGTTAATTGAACATGCATGGAAAACATTGTTTAAACCCTTTACAATGAAGATCTGTAAAGTTATTTGGATTTTTACAACATTATTGTTGAAATACACAGTCCTGAAAAAGGGGCGTTTCTTTTTTTGCTGAGTATATATATTTATATAAATAAATGGGTGAGGAACCATGTATGGTAATTTTACTGAAGTTGATTTGAAGCATGAATAAAAATACCTAGATTGAGGAAAAACAAATGTTGAATTTACATTTAAATGTTTAATTAAATAATAATAATAATAATAATAATAATTTTACTCTGGTAAACAAGCGTAGCTTTCAGTAGAATTTTCACATGTTTATTATGAGATAATTTGCTTAAATATATGGTACAGTATGGTGCATGATACATTTGGTACATGATGGTACATTTGGTACATGATGGCTACGCATCAATTAAATCAATTAAAATAACAAGCTAAACAGCAAAATTATATTTGAAAATAATGTATTATAAAGTCAAAAGGATATTTTTTTCCCACAACATGCAGTTCAGTCTTGTGTGTAACATTTACATCTTAATTTCTTGGCAAGTAATCTACTGTAGTTTGTGCCAAGGGAATAAAATATTTAATTACCCTCCTAGCATGCTAACACTGACCTTTAGTTTACTTGTTGCTAATTACACTTTCTCTCCAACGCACCCGCACCAAGGTCACTGACCTTCTGGTCTGCATAAAAAAACAAACAAGGCATGAAGTCGGATTTGCAACAACTTAATCACACATTGTGGTTGGATGCTGCATGGAGCTTCATTACAATATAGTCTTTAGAAGTGAGCATCAGGCTGGTTAATAAGCCCTACTGGGATGAGGAAAGGTTAGATGTGTTTATCAGTACCCTTCTTTGTATTCAGTGTTCATGTTGGAGTATCCGCGGTGTGGCATGTTGAAAAGCTTTAGCGCAGCATAAAGGCGGCGGTGTCTGCTTCAGCCGGGTGGCCAGTGATGCCAACTCTTTACAGATGAAGGTAAGTAATTCATGCTCCAAAAGTCATGAAAAGTTCCCATGTGATGTTATAGATCAATTTGCATATTCATTGGATTACACTGATTTAATTGGAATAGAGTTTTATCATAAGAGAAAACAACAGATCATAGCAGATCAAGCAAAAAAAAAAAAAAAACAATTAATAAAATAAAATAAATACTAAATAAAAAAATATTTACAAAAACACAATGCTTTCCATCCAGAATGCAGACAAAATAAAGCTAAAAGTGAATTGTCAGAAGGTTTAAATGTGTAATAGTTCATTTTTTATTTCGTAACTGTACAAATAATATGAAAGATATGTAGAACATGATAAAATAAACATACAAACAATTAATGAATTCATTACCTTAGCAAAAATGTATGAATACTCTTACAACCCCTATTTGGAATCAGACCTCTGAAAGCTTGTTCGTGTTTTGATGTCCTACTGACACTGTCTGGGCCACGGTGCATATTGAAGCAGAGCTTTGTGAACATGGATGGGCATAATAAAAAAAAAAAAACTCACATAAATGCTACAAGTGATATCTCACTCACTTACCTTATTAATATTACTATTATTTATACTGCTTATCCTGTACAGGGTCACGGACACCTGGAGACTATACCAGTGAACATTATTCACTAAATCAGTGAGAGTTAGTTGGGGAGAGTCTGGCGAACGTTTCTCATTATTTGGCATTCAGACCTAATATAATAAATATTAGGTCTGAATACTTTAAATAAAGTATTTAAATAAAATAATAAAGTATTTACATATTTGTTGGTTCCATTGCTGTTCCTCCCTTTAGCTAAACCACACTAAACACAGAGTAGCAGAAAAGGTTGGCCAGTTTATTTGAAAAGCTTTCCAGCCATGTGGAGTGAATTGTAACCTTTGTGTTAGTTTTGAACATAATAAACTTGCCCTGGCTATTGCTTGTGAAAACATCATAAAGTCTAACTGTTAAAGGAGCTTGAAATTAAAGGTGCCATAAGAGAGCTCTTTTTTTTTTAAGTCTCACTTTTGACCGATCCTGCAGAAAGTCAGACAGTTTACGCAGTTATTCCCTTTAAAGATTGAGCTTATTTCAGCTATTTAATGCTTTTAGCAAAAGACAATATGACAAAACAGCTTTACAATCTGGATGTATATTTACATCCCTAAATTAAAAGCCAGTAGTGATGGTAGCAAGGGAAAAAACTCAGAGAAAATGACATGAAAAACTATCCTTGAGCAAAATGAAATGTAGTTTAGGTGACACCAATATGGGAATTAGAAACAATTACAGTATTACAGTCATTTAGAGAATCACTTCGCTTCTTCTTTACAACATCAGGAGAATTCACCCATTTCTTTCTTCACAGGCTACTCAGGTGCTTCTTCAGTCCCTTGTTATTTCAACACTGGACTACTACATTACAACTCATCCTGGCAGGTCTGCCTCTGTCCATCATTCGTCTTCTGCAGCTGATCCAGAATGTAGCTGCACGTCTCGTTTTCAACCTTCCCAAGTTTTCCCACACTACCCCACTCCTCTGCTCCCGCACTGGCCTCCTGTAGCAGCCCACATCAAATTCAAAACCCTGATGCTTACCTACAAGGCTAAAAATGACTCAGCACCCACTTACCACTCAGCTCTAATCACACCACGTACCACACCACCACGTTCCCTCCGATCCTCCAGCACTGCTCGGCTGGTCCCATCTCTCAGGGATCGAAGAAGACATGCATCTAGAAAATTTTCTGTCCTGGCTCCTAGGTGGTGGAATGAACTTCTTTTAGGTGTCCATACAGCTGAGTCTCTGGCAATCTTTAAACGACAACTCAAGACGTATCTGTTTCAATATTTCAATAAAAAAAGTCTTTCCTAAGAGTGTTTGACTGATGGTACTTAGTAACCTAGTAACCCAGTGTAAGGGATGTAAACTTCAAAGCACTTTTTAAGTCGAGCATCTGCCAAATGCCTAAATGTAAATGTAAAAAAAATAACAGACAGTACTAAAGCTGCTGAAAAAATAAAGAATGTCGTACTGTTAAAAGGCGACTTTTAAAATGTAAAATGTGCTGTGCGCACTCCTTCAACAGCAGTTCTGATATACATTTTCAGCTATGCATTTCTCAGGCAGTGCTATAACGAGCTAACAGACTGAATTCAATTATTTGAGGTTTAATTAGCTTAATGGGTTTAATTAATTGGAGATTCGGTTGGAGTTTCAGTCTTTCTTCACATAACGGTGAACTCTCTCTAAATAAACCACAAAGGCATGAGCACGTTTGCAGATATTACCGTACAGTACGCGCTTGTTAATATTAGCATTTTATAATCAGTGTTGGGGGACGTTACTTTTTAAAGTAACTAATTACATTACAATATTACTGTCTTTAAAAAGTAATCAGTTACATTACAGCGTTACTTTCTGATAAAAGGAACTAGAGTACTCTTCCATTGCAGAAAATGAAAACTCCTTTGTGATTCCTCATACATGTTGTTTTAGTCAAGACGTTTATAATTATTCTACCATCATCACTCAGCCAAGTTTGGCCTATAATCTGTTAACTACTAATACCCCTATCTCACCTACGCGGTTTTGTGCGGTGGCCATAAGTACGGTTCATCATGATTCACCGCGGGTTTTGGGCTCTGATTAGATTTCCATCTTTCCGCGCGTCGGTTCTCACATAGTCAAACCGCATATGTAAGATAGGGGTCGCAGGAATAACAGAGGGGGGTGGGTTATCGGGTGCGGGGCTTGTAGGACGACTTTCACATGCACACACTAACAGATTGGGAATGACTGCTGTCTGGCTCACTGATTACATAAATTGTCTGAATAATGGATTACAATTTTTTTTAAATAACTAAATAACTGAGTACTTAAATGGCGGACCCAACACGTTAGATTACTCATTAAATCAAAAAAGTAATCCAAATACTCTAACGCGTTACTTTGTAATGTGTTACACCCAACACTGTTTATAATACAGTTCATCCATTCTACGTAAAGAGTGAAGTCACTGTTTGTTAATCACTGAAGTCATTAATGCTACACACAATGAACCATTTTAGACCCCCCCCCCCCCCTTCTTTTTCTAATTGTGATCAGAGTAGCTACGGCAAATACTCTCCCAAAATCTGCCCTTTTATTTTCACTGAGACGTTATTACCGTATTTGTTTCCGCCTAAATGCCTGGCAGTACATGGAGCCCATTAGCTGTTGCTAATGCTTGTTTTAATTTTATAACTTTATTTCAAGCGGCGCGGTGGTGTAGTGGTTAGCACTGTCGCCTTGCACCTCCAGGGTCTGGGTTCGATTCCCCGGCCAGGCTCGATTCCCGTCTCTGTGTGCATGGAGTTTGCATGTTCTCCCTGTGCTTGGTGGGTTTCCTCCGGGTACTCCGGTTTCCTCCCACAGTCCAAAGATATGCAGGTTAGGCTAATTGGCGTTCCCAAATTGCCCGTAGTGTGTGATTGTGAGTGTGTGTATGTGTGTGTGCCCTGCGATGGATTGGCACCCTGTCCAGGGTGTACCCTGCCTAGTGCCCGAAGTCTCCTGGGATAGGCTCCAGGTCCCCCGCGACCCTGAACACAGGATTAAGCGGTATAGAAGATGAAGATGAACTTTATTTCAAGGAACAGACAAAATTGGATTTTTATTTTATTAATAAACGTGGGGGAAGTCAATGCAGGATAAATGCTCTCAAATGTGAATCATTTACTATGTGTTTATGAGGTGAGAGCATAGTCAACAGAAATGAGAAACCATTTCTCCTCTTTACTCACTAGTGTTTGTTAAAAAAAATGCTAATTTTCCCACAGCAGTTTAACCGTATACACAAAGTCTTATGTAAAAATAGACTAAAAGAATTAATCTGATTTGCAAAACTCACATTTAACATTCGAGTTTCAAGTCAGCAGTTTTGTTTATACTTGGTCAAAATTTAGCACCTCTGTTAAATGTTTCACACACACACACAGACACACACACACAGCAAAAACAAGGGCTAATTGACAGGCAAAGTGATTGACAGGCGAGTAACGATGCCTCCTTATTTTAATTAGCTGGATGTTGATGATGCACATCATTAATTTTTCTTCTTGCTTTTTTTTTTAAATCACATTTACAGATCATGTGGCATCATGGAGACCAGTGTTTTCCTCCAGGCAGACATTTTATTGACAGTTGCCAGAATGTGAAGAGAGCTTGTCCAAATAATTGTCACATAAGTCCAAATATCTAGCTTCCATCAAGGTTGTGGTAAAGAAAAAGAGACATAATGGCTTAAAAAAGTTATTATGCATGAACTTGAAACACTTTTGTTCTTTAACTATCACTAGAGAATTACAAACTGTACCAGTTAGAATCATCTCAGGCAAAACACACTACATACAGAACACTATTTTATAGAAGACATAATTTGTGTGAGGAAGTTAGTAAGTGTGCGTCTATGGATGAGGTATAATGTAGGTTTTGTTTATTTGAAGATGTTGGTGTTGGAAGTAACGTGATTTTTAGTATAAAATTAGCAAATAAAGAAAGTCAGATTAACTAACATTTATGCTAATAGGATAAGAGCATTAAGGACTTTCTAAAAATTTTCTTTTTAAATCTATAATATAGTTAAATGTTTAGCATTTTCAAAGTGTCCCCATTACCTGCTATTCATATATCATAAAAAGATTTAAATAAGAACATTGAGTTTCTTATTGAAGGTTGAGAAACTTTCCTTCATCCCATGAACTTCCAGAAAATTGAATCAATGTCACTTCACTTCCAACATGTGACTTATAAATATTTATTTTATAATTTAATTGAACAGAGGTGGGTGAATGGTCTGGGATAAAAATCATAAGGAACACTCACTCACTCAACCTCTATACTTGTTATGCTGTATATGATAATCAAAGTACACAAAAGCACACGCAGTCACACATTATTGGTACTTTTCCTACTATGCATGTCTTTGGACTGTGGGAGGAAACAAGAGAACCTAGGGGAAACCCACTACAACATGCATACATGATTACACACAGGCTTGTGTATCAACAGGAATCAAACCCTCAGTCCTGGAGCTGAAGGTGAAAGAACTAACCAATATGCCACCGCCGTTGCAGTGTTTTCATAAATTATTTCAGACAAACAGATTTTCAAATTTTTAGATTTGTCTGTAATGTATGAACAAGTAAAAAAACACACACACACACACACACACACACATACATATATATATATATATATATATATATATATATATGGTGTGAAAAACTATTTGCCCCCTTCCTGATTTCTTATTCTTTTGCATGTTTGTCACACTTAAATGTTTCTGCTCATCAAAAACCGTTAACTATTACTCAAAGATACTGTAACATACAGTAATTGTACACAAAATGCAGTTTTTAAATTAAGGTTTACGTTATTAAGGGAGAAAAACAACTCCAAATCTACATGGCCCTGTGTGAAAAAGTGATTGCCCCCCTTGTTAAAAAATAACTTAACTGTGGTTTATCACAGGTGGTGTAGTGGTTAGCACTGTCGCCTTGCACCTCCAGGGTCTGGGTTCGATTCCCCAGCCAGGCTCAATTCCCGTCTCTGAGTGCATGGAGTTTGCATGTTCTCACCGTGCTTGGTGGGTTTCCTCCGGGTACTCTGGTTTCCTCCCACAGTCCAAAGATATGCAGGTTAGGCTAATTGGCGTTCCTAAATTGCCCGTAGTGTGTGAGTGTGTGTGTATGTGTGTGTGCCCTGCGATGGATTGGCACCCTGTCCAGGGTGTACCCCGCCTAGTGCCCGAAGTCTCCTGGGATAGGCTCCAGGTCCCCCGCGACCCTGAACACAGGATTAAGCGATATAGAAAATGAATGAATGAATGGTTTATCACACATGAGTTCAATTTCTGTAGTCACCCCCAGGCCTGATTACTGCCACACCTGTTTCAATCAAGAAATCACTTAAATAGGAGCTACCTGACACAGAGAAGTAGACCAAAAGCACCTCAAAAGCTAGACATCATGCCAAGATCCAAAGAAATTCAGGAACAAATGAGAACAAAAGTAATTGAGATCTATCAGTCTGGTAAAGGTTATAAAGCCATTTCTAAAGCTTTGGGACTCCAGCGAACCACAGTGAGAGCCATTATCCACAAATGGCAAAAACATGGAACTGTGGTGAACCTTGCCAGGAGTGGCCGGCCGACCAAAATTACCCCAAGAGCGCAGAGACAACTCATCCGAGAGGCCACAAAAGACCCCAGGACAACATCTAAAGAACTGCAGGCCTCACTTGCCTCAATTAAGGTCAGTGTTCACGACTCCACCATAAGAAAGAGACTGGGCAAAAACGGCCTGCATGGCAGATTTCCAAGGCGCAAACCACTTTTAAGCAAAAAGAACATTAAGGCTCGTCTCAATTTTGCTAAAAAACATCTCAATGATTGCCAAGACTTTTGGGAAAATACCTTGTGGACCGACGAGACAAAAGTTGAACTTTTTGGAAGGTGCGTGTCCCGTTACATCTGGCGTAAAAGTAACACAGCATTTCAGAAAAAGAACATCATACCAACAATAAAATATGGTGGTGGTAGTGTGATGGTCTGGGGTTGTTTTGCTGCTTCAGGACCTGGAAGGCTTGCTGTGATAGATGGAACCATGAATTCTACTGTCTACCAAAAAATCCTGAAGGAGAATGTCTGGCCATCTGTTCGTCAACTCAAGCTGAAGCGATCTTGGGTGCTGCAGCAGGAAAATGACCCAAAACATACCAGCAAATCCACCTCTGAATGGCTGAAGAAAAACAAAATGAAGACTTTGGAGTGGCCTAGTCAAAGTCCTGACCTGAATCCTATTGAGATGTTGTGGCATGACCTTAAAAAGGCGGTTCATGCTAGAAAACCCTCAAATAAAGCTGAATTACAACAATTCTGCAAAGATGAGTGGGCCAAAATTCCTCCAGAGCGCTGTAAAAGACTCGTTGCAAGTTATCGCAAACGCTTGATTGCAGTTATTGCTGCTAAGGGTGGCCCAACCAGTTATTAGGTTTCACACAGGGCCATGTAGGTTTGGATTTTTTTTGTCCCTAAATAATAAAACCCCTCATTTAAAAACTGCATTTTCTGTTTACTTGTGTTATCTTTGACTAATAGTTAAATGTGTTTGATGATCAGAAACATTTTGTGTGACAAACATACAAAAGAATAAGAAATCAGGAGGGGGGCAAATACTGTAGTTTTTCACACCACTGTTTATATATATATATATATATATATATATATATATATATATATATATGATTGTATGTGTGTATATATATATATATATATATATATGTGTGTACAGTATGTGTGTATGTATGTGTGTATATGTATGTATATACGTGTGTAAATATATATATATATTGGCCTGTGGGATGTTCTTCGTATGTCGCTTGAAACATCCGGGATGAATTGACACATCTAAGATGAGATCATGGTGCTAATTACGCTCCGGCTAAGTCGGTTCTTCGAGCACACCTGTTGTTGATGATTAGTTTGGCCGGATTGAGTTGTCTAGGATTATTGCGCGTTCATGCGTTGGTTTAAAAGGCGATATGCATCGACAGTAGAAACACTGATCACAAGCCCTTTGATTGGTTAACGAAATTACAAAAGAGCAAGCTCTATTTTTTTTGTAACACATGTTATGCGCTGAAATGCCCCCCCTCCCCACGTGTTATGCGCTGAAATGCTTCCCTGCCATGGACCCCCCCCCCCTCCCCACCACACACACATAATCGCTATCAAATATTATATTAGAACATAATATGCACATATGTCTTACAAATTACATGAGACAATAAAATAAAATAAGAAATATGAAAATAAATATGTTGCATATGGAAAAATAGAAATATTAATATTTTTTTCAAAAACATGTATACTTTTATATTGTTTACTTTATAATAAAATAACGAACCCCTGAAAAATAAATGTGTTACAAAATAAACATTATACAAGAATTTGAATTAATGGTCTTGAGGGCTGTCTCGTGCCTAGAGTTTATTATAATAATAAAAAACCTATGAATTTATGTTCTAATATAATATTTGATAGTAATTTTATATATATATATATATATATATATATATATATATATATATATATATATATGCATGCAAGATACTTTTCTTTCCCCACGTGAGTCAGTCCACGTCAGTTGTGCACTTTAACCAATCAGATGTGACCTCACCATTTCAACCAATCATAACCCGGCAGGAGCGCAGCCTTAATCCTGTTTACATGAAATAAAGCTGCTACCGAGCAGGTTCAAGCTTACGGACATGTTGCTATGACAGCAAATGCGAGATGAGCATCGAAGAACGAAACAATCCAAGATCAGGACAAATCCACAACAATCAAATCCAGCTAAATGAGTTAGCGATGTACGAAGAACACCCCCCCTGTGCATAAACAAGCGATTTAGATTTTCCCCTTATGTGACCTCATATATGGAGCTACCTTGAGAATGAGGTAGTTTGAGGTATGAAAAATGCATCTGCTGAGTGGTATTTCAGCTGAAGCACAAACACACACACACACACACACACACTTTGGGGTCGCTCCGAGACCTGTGTTAACTTGTTAAAGAAATAGTAAAAATATGTTACCTTTAAAACGAAATATAAAAGTGATTATATTTCATGGTAAAATGCAATAACAGCATGCAGGGACCTGATGCAGATAGGATCAATTAATGTTTATACAGATATATGGCACCCACCAGTGCAGTAAACACTTTTTTGTGAACTAGTTCTATAAAAAGTGGAAGGTCTATTTTAGTGTGGCATTATTTATTTACCATATGTTCCTAGCAGGGTCCTGAGAGAGAGGTGAGAATATGTCTGGAACAGGGCGTGCTCTGACACTTCCATGCTGTCACTTGCTGTAGCCAAGCAGGAAATACACACAGACCTGAAGCCATGTCAGAAACACTGTTTATCTGTATATCCTCCAAATGTCTGACTTGTTTTGTGTCATGACTTTACGAACTGGGAGGATTTTATGTGTAAATAAGGTGGCCAGAACACTTTAGGACATATCATTGTTTGGATTTTTACATTATTATCACAGAATAAATCAGAAGTCTGTTTTTTTTCATTAGCTTGTTCCTTTTCTTTACCTTTCATACGATAACAAGTCTGGCAAAGTTTGATCAGAAAAATTAAATATTTTTAACTTGTCCCTTAAGCTCCCATGATTTCCTGAGTCCCAAGGAATCAGCAGATGATTTATAAAGAACCTTCAGAAGATTCAGGAAGTGAAGCACATTAATTCAGTTTTATTTGTATAGCGCTTTTAACAATTGACATTGTCTCAAAACAGCTTTACACAATCAAAAGAACTATTTAAGTTTGTGTGGAATGTGAATGTGTATGAATCAAAAATGTTCAGATAGTCCCTGGTGAGCAAGCCCGAGGGCGACAGTGGCAAGGAAAAACTCCCTGAGATGGTAATAGGAAGAAACCTTGAGAGGAACCAGACTCAACAGGGAACCCATCCTCATCTGGGTGAAACAGATAGCAGGAAATGATCTGCATTTATACAGTGTTAAGTGTTAGGTTCAGCTATAATAGTTGATGTTAATTGATGTTATAATAGTTGATGTAAAATGGAGTCCAGTAGTTATTGGAGACTCAGATAGACTTGTAGAAAGTTCCAGTCCTGAACTATCGAATTGTCAAGTCCTCAGAGAAACAGCTGACAACACCAGTCGAGGCCAGAACCATCTTCTAAGTAGATAGAATCATCCCCAGACACCAGACGCATCCTAAAGAGACACACGGGGCATCCATGCGATGAGACCTCCAACCAGAAACCGGGCACCAGGATGGATCAGACAGGTCCGGAGGGCAGAGGGAGTCTGGATCACTGGCAGCTCAGGAACCACATGTGTAGCTCGACAGAGAGAGAGAGAGAAAGAGTGAAAGGGGGAGACAGGGGGAGAGAGGAAAGAGAAAGAGGGGGAGAAAGAGAAGAGGAGGAGAGATTGCAATTAGGTATGGTCACAGTCACAATGTCTAATGTGAATGTATATTTACTGTAAAGTGCAAGCAGGGACTCCGGCAGGACTAACTATGACAGCATAACTAAAAGGGAGAGCCAGAAGGAAACACAAACATGAGGGGGAACTGAGATGTAAAGCAAACAATCACCTCACCGTCAACAAACCTGAGTGATCAAATGAGAGTGAGGAAGACAGCATCTAAACATACCAGTTCACCATAATACTCTACGTCCATGAGTCCCCCAGATCTGCTCCTTTACCTTATGGCAAATCTATTTATAAAAATGCTTGGCTAAATAAATATGTTTTGAGCTTAGACTTAAACACTGAGACTGTGTCTGAGTCCCGAACACTATTTGGAAGACTATTCCATAATTTTGGGGCTTTGTAAGAAAAAGCTCTGCCCCCAGCTGTAGTTTTCATAATACGCGGTACTGACAAGCAGCCTGCATCCTTTGACCGAAGTAGGCGTGACGGATCGTAAGACACTAGCAGTTCGCTCAGATACTGCGGCGTGAGACCATTTAATGCTTTATATGTCAAGAGTAGTATTTTAAAATCAATGCGAAATTTCACAGGGAGCCAATGTAGTGAAGATAGGATAGGGGTGATGTGCTCATATCTTCTGGTTCTAGTGAGGACTCTCGCTGCTGCATTCTGGACTAACTGAAGCTTGTTTATGCACCTAACTGAACAACCAGACAGTAAAGCATTACAATAGTCCAACCTAGAAGTGATAAAAGCATGAACTAGTTTTTCTGCATCATTTACCGACAATATATTTCTTATCTTGGCAATATTTCTGAGGTGAAAGAATGCTATCCTGGTGATATTATCTACATGAGCTTCAAATGAAAGACTGGAATCTATAATCACGCCGAGGTCTTTTACTGTTGCACTTGATGGAACAGAAAGGCCATCTAAAGTTACGGTGTGATCTAAGATTTTACTTCTAGCTGTATGCGGTCCTACTGTATGACTAGAACTTCTGTCTTTTCTCATCAGGTTTTGTTGAGACGTATAGCTGTGTGTCGTCAGCATAACCATGAAAACTAATACCATGCTTACGGATTATGTTGCCCAGAGGACGCATGTAAAGGGAAAAAAGCAGTGGGCCTAAAACTGAACCCTGCGGAACGCCAAACTCCACTAGAGAACATGCAGAATAATCACCATTTAAGTCTACATACTGATAACGATCGGTCAAATAGGATCTGAGCCAGGAGAGGGCTGTACCCTTAATTCCTACTACATTTTCTAATCTGTGAAGAAGAATAGCATGATCAATGGTGTCAAAAGCTGCACTGAGGTCGAGTAATACAAGCATAGTTACACAACCCTGATCAGAGGCCAATAGGAGGTCATTTACTACTTTAACGAGTGCTGTTTCTGTGCTGTGATGAGGCCTAAATCCTGACTGATACAGTTCATGTATGCCATTTCTATGTAGATATGAGCATAGCTGCTCTGCTACTATCTTTTCCAGAATCTTAGGGATAAAGGGGAGGTTTGATATTGGCCTGTAATTGGACAGCTGACAGGGGTCGAGGTCAGGTTTCTTAATTATTGGTTTGATAACTGCTAATTTAAAAGATTTTGGAACATAACCAATGCTGAGTGAGGAATTAATTATTCTCAACAGCGGTTCTGTTATTACTGGTACTATCTGTTTAAGAAAATGTGTCGGTATAGGATCTAATACACAGGTTGATGAATTTGCAGAAGAGATGAGTGACATTAGTTCATTCTCTTCAAGAGGAGTAAAGTATTCTAGGTTTGAATCTGACATGGCTAGGTTAACATCTGTATCAATTACATTGTTCGGTTTCAAAGCCTCAATTTTATGCCTGATATTTACAATTTTATTATTAAAAAAGTTCATGAAGTCCTCACTATTGCATGATGTTGTTGTGGAGATTTCTGTAGTGGTCTTATTTCTTTATTCTTCATTACACTGTCGACTCACCCCAAAGAGCTTTCATCACATTAGGCATAAGTATTCATTCTAAAAAAGTCATTTCGATTCGTAATAACCCCAAACCATGTGCTTTATTCTCTCTTTATCTTTTCTCCTCATTGTCTGTTATTTTTGACATTTTCTCTTTGTTAAATGTGTGCCATTTGCTTTTACTTTTTTTTTTTACCCACTTCCCAACAGATTTTCTCCTTGGTTGTGTTTTACCCCAAATACTGACTTGAAATGTCTTCTTTGACCACCAGGCTCTTCAAAATGCAGCTTTAAAGGACCTTTGTGCACCAAAGGCTATCGAAATACATCTTTGTGATTAACACAGCACACTCCAAAGTGAATCACATCTAATCAGTGGTTCAAAGTGCCAAGAAGAATGAAAAGAGGAGCTCGCTGGGTGACTTCTCCTCACCTTTAAGCCACTATAAATGGATCTGGAGAAAATGTGTACAAATTACTTTGACTCTGACTGAGCTCTAAATGCAAAGCCCTGTGGTACTGAGTTCACATGCATATTGTATTCTACTATTGTACTGTGTGATGTGTGTGAGTTTTATTTTATTTTTCCTTTTTTTTAATTAATTTATTTTTTACACATTTCCAATTTAAGATCATTTTATTTGCGCAGTACCTTAGGCATAGTCACAAAGCAGGTCTATACATTTCTAAAAAGAAAGCCAAAGGCAGCAATGGAAATAATAATAATAATAATAATAAAATCCAGAGAAAACACAAGTAGAAAATCATGGTCCTGTCGTGACTTTTTGCTAACACTTTACTTTAAGGGATGCATACCCAATTATGTATTAATTAAGACCTTGTTATCTGTTCAGTAAAATTTAGACACTTACAAATGAAGCTTTATTCATAAGACTTTATTCATTCTTAATTAGGGATCCATTTTGTGAAGTGACTAATAAATGCCCTTTTAGCTGTGGAAATGTATTAAACGTTATTGTTATGCAAATCATTGCACATAAAGGGATTACACAAATATTGTTAGTGTTTAATTGGCAACATGTTATAGCAATGTTTGTTTGATCATGTTTTACCTTTAGCTTATTGATCTTACTGCCTTATAGCTATAGGTTTTAACATTGTATTTCTATAGGTTTCAACGTCTTATAGCTACAGGGTATAAATTCTAACATTACATGGCTATAGGTTATAGTTTGTAACATTGTATAAATATCAATAGGTCATTAGATTTAATATCTTATAGCTATAGATTATATATTCTGACATGGCTAGTAACATAACTAATTCTAACATCTAATAGCTACAGTATATGTTACACGTATAGCTGTTGTAATAAAGCTATAGGTTATAGATTCTACCATAGCCATATTTATAGCCTATTTATATATATAGATTTATAGATTCTACCTTAGCCATATTTATAGGTTATAGGTTAAAACAAATATATAAAAGGCTATTGGTTCTAACATAGCTATACTGTAGGTTATATGTTCTTATTTAGCTATAGGTAATTGATTTTAAAATAGCTGTAGGTTATAGGTTCTAACAGCTATACAGTAGATTACTGGTTCTAACATCTTATACCTATAGGTTTAGATTTATAACGTGACTAATATTTTCCCCATATTTTACTTTTATTAATCCACATGCAACATACAGTATACAGGTTTATTTTGCTCCAATGAACAATGATCTTAAATTATATTATTTTGACTTTCTTAAATTTGTCTTTGTAGGTTGATTTATTCAGCATTTGTTTTTAAATCTCGAGGTGATAAACCACAGCTCACTTGATTTGATGTAAAATCTAAAGGTATAAAGAATTAATACATTCTAAATAATTTATATTACACAGATTTACCAAACACTTTATTGCACATTAATGTATATAAAATGGTGAGCGGAGTCCAAAAGTCTGAGACAACATTAAAACTGATACATTTAAGCTGATTAGTGATGTTGACCATCCACACTCCATCATTTGCACAAAAGACCAGGTGACAAGATGAAGAATTTGATTTACCATGAATCATCAGGTTTTACACAAACCCCGGAGTCTATGTCAGCAAACAGGGGATACATCATTTGATACTGTAGGATTGATAGGATACTACTTTTCACTTATATCAACCAGGATATATACCATTATTAACCAGGACAGTCATTTATAAGCAATGTTTAATATACTGTATAACAATTAAAACAATTTAAAACTTTATCTGTTAAACTGTTCAATAATACCTTTGTACTTAGTTACATAACTGTACACAAGCTACTTTTTACTATGTCTACATGTATTGCTGATGTATTTTTATTTAGATATAAACATCCGATACAGGTGATTTAAATGTATTTTATGATATCTGGGTTACTGAGTCATTTTAGATTTTCAAAGCATTATATATTCTACAAAAGAAAGTGAAGTGTTACAGAAAATGTTTGTACAACGTAAGAGAAGTTAATAGAAGAAGGTAACATCGTCTCCATCAGAAGTGTGCGATTGTTGAACCAAACTCTTGAATCCTCTTTGTAATTCCCCCTTGCCGCAGTTGATGTTCTCCCACTGCACTACAGAATGTTTATGAATATGATAGCATTCACAAGAGCAAACGGATGAAGAAGTTTAAACAAGGGGAAACCAACATTGAAGACAAACCATGCAGTGAGAGACCATCATCCGTGACAAGGGGAATTCAAGAGAGCCCATTTTGCCTTACTTTCAGTACAACCCTCATATATTACATATCATACTATATTTCAGACAAAAAAAAAACATAATGAAGGTTGCTGGCTTTTACCTGCAAAAAATAAGCAAGAGTCACTGACAGTCAGCGTCCTCAGAAGAACCTTCAGATTTTTCAAGATGTACAGAAGACCTACCAACCAATTTCCTAAATAAAAAAACTTCACAAAGTATTCCTGTATTTTAATGCTAATTAAAATTAGTGTTCTAATTTCAAAATTTGACTTTGATTAGATTGTTGATGTTTACTATAGTATATGTTTTTATAGTATATTTTATGTTTGTTTTCTAAGATTTCTTTGCATGTGTACAGAATGTTAAAGTTGGGGTGGGGTTTCAAAATTAGTTTGAATGAATTTTAAACAAATAAGAAAAAAAGAACAAATAAAGAAATCAATAAGTCCAGTACCGTTGCTATTCATTTACTTCACATGATCAGTTTAATGTAATTTTTTATTCTGAGAAACTACATGCTTACAAATAATCTTTCATCTTCTTAATGATTATTATCTAACCAGTGAAGGATTGTGTTTACAATTTAATGCTTTAAACCCCACTAATCATTCATGGTTAATTACATCAAATAATAAGCATGGTTATAATTGTAGCTCATTTCTTCTTGTGGCTGTCAAATAAACCTCACTGACCGCTGGCCCTGCTTTACAGAAGCATGAGCACAGGATGCATGGGGGGGGGGGGGGGGGTCCGACAAGGATAAGATCTATCTGAAAATCTCTTTGTCTTTGACATGAAAGAGAGATAGACCTGCAAGTCTGGCACCTCTCAATCCTTTGGTAATTAAAAAGTGAAAAGAAGGCTAGCCTCCAGACCTAGTTTGCATATAATTTGCTTATAATATAACCATCTGTTTCCCAAGCATTCTTCCCATGACTTTTTAATATGCTAATGTTTAAATGATATTTGAGAGCCCCTTTGTAGTCCCTGATGAGAACCAGAAACAGCAGAACTAAGGTCTCAGTTTTGTTTGTATATCATGTTTAGAAATAGATATTGTCACAAAGTACTATTAGAGAAATCTGAATGTTGATTTAGATTGAATTGAGCATGCTAAATTCAACAGTCGGGGGGGGGGGGGGGGGGACATTGAAAGGAATCATGCCCGTTTGGGTGACATCACCCAAAATAATTACTTTTCCACAATTATCTACTAAATGTGTTAAAATAAAACAAGTTCATTATGAGCATTATAGTCTTTATGATTACATCAGCAGGTCTTAGATATACAAGTCAACAGTATACAAGATACACTAGTGTAAAAATCCACTAAGGCAGTGATGAGACTTGGGGATTATTGTTTGTTTATTTTTTCCTAAACCATAACTAAAATCTAAATAATATTCTCAATCGATACACAATCTATACTATAGTTTTAGCAATAGTTTATATATTTCAGCAAGGAAATTCACAGTGGAGACCTTAACACAGTCTTGTGTAGGCAACAGTATACAGTTAGTGTATACTATTAGTATACTATTTGAAAAGAATAAATTGTTTAAAACAAAATTAGATAATGAATTCAATAAAATATAGCCTAATTGCATTTACATATACAGGTACCACAGCTGGCATGGATGCAATGATTTTGTATAATATATATATATATATACACTGTATATACGTATATACAGTGTCTTGCAAAAGTATTCGGCCCCCTTGAACTTTTCCACATTTTGTCACATTACAGCCACAAACATGAATCAATTTTATTGGAATTACACGTGAAAGACCAATATAAAGTGGTGTACACGTGAGAAGTGGAACCAAAATCATACATGATTCCAAACATTTTTTACAAATAAATAACTGAAAAGTGGGGTGTGCGTAATTATTCAGCCCCCTGAGTCAATATTTTGTAGAACCACCTTTTGCTGCAATTCCAGCTGCCAGTCTTTTAGGGTGTGTCTCTACCAGCTTTGCACATCTAGAGACTGAAATCCTCGCCCATTCTTCTTTGCAAAACAGCTCCAGCTCAGTCAGATTAGATGGACAGCGTTTGTGAACAGCAGTTTTCAGATCTTGCCACAGATTCTCGATTGGATTTAGATCTGGACTTTGACTGGGCCATTCTAACACATGGATATGTTTTGTTTTAATTCAATTCAATTCAATTCAGTTTTATTTGTATAGCGCTTTTAACAATTGACATTGTCTCAAAACAGCTTTACACAATCAAAAGAATTATTTAAGTTTGTATGGAATGTGAATGTGTATGAATCAAAATGTTCAGATATTCCCTGGTGAGCAAGCCCGAGGGCGACAGTGGCAAGGAAAAACTCCCTGAGATGGTAATAGGAAGAAACCTTGAGAGGAACCAGACTCGACAGGGAACCCATCCTCATCTGGGTGAAACAGATAGCAGGAAATGATCTGCATTTATACAGTGTTAAGTGTTAGGTTCAGCTATAATAGTTGATGTTAATTGATGTTATAATACTTGATGTAAAATGGAGTCCAGTAGTTATTCGAGACTCAGATAGACTTGTAGAAAGTTCCAGTCCTGAACTATCGAATTGTCAAGTCCTCAGAGAAACAGCTGACCACACCAGTAGAGGCCAGAACCATCTTCTAAGTATAGAGAATCATCCCCAGACACCAGACGCATCCTAAAGAGACACACGGGGCATCCATGCGATGAGACCTCCAACCAGAAACCGGGCACCAGGATGGATCAGACAGGTCCGGAGGGCAGTGGGAGTCTGGATCACTGGCAGCTCAGGAACCACATGTGTAGCTCGACAGAGTGAGAGAGAGAAAGAGTGAAAGGGGGAGACAGGGGGAGAGAGGAAAGAGAAAGAGGGGGAGGAAGAGAAGAGGAGGAGAGATTGCAATTAGGTATGGTCACAGTCACAATGTCTAATGTGAATGTATATTTACTGTAGAGTGCAAGCAGGGACTCCGGCAGGACTAACTATGACAGTATAACTAAAAGGGAGAGCCAGAAGGAAACACAAACATGAGGGGGAACTGAGATGTAAAGCAAACAATCACCTCACCGTCAACAAACCTGAGTGATCAAATGAGACTGAGGAAGACAGCATCTAAACATACCAGTTCACCATAATACTCTACGTCCATGAGTCCCCCAGATCTGCTCCTTTACCTTATGGCAAATCTATTTATAAAATGCTTGGTTAAATAAATAGGTTTTTAGCCTAGACTTAAACACTCTTTTAAACCATTCCATTGTTGCCCTGGCTTTATGTTTAGGGTCGTTGTCCTGCTGGAAGGTGAACCTCCACCCCAGTCTCAAGTCTTTTTCAGACTCCAAGAGGTTTTCTTCCAAGATTGCCCTGTATTTGGCTCCATCCATCTTCCCATCAACTCTGACCAGCTTCCCTGTCCCTGCTGAAGAGAAGCACCCCAGAGCATGATGCTGCCACCACCATATTTGACAGTGGGGATGGTGTGTTCAGAGTGATGTGCAGTGGTAGTTTCCACCACACATAACGTTTTTGCATTTTGGCCAAAAAGTTCCATTTTGGTCTCATCTGACCAGAGCACCTTCTTCCACATGTTTGCTGTCCCCCCCACATGGCTTGTGGCAAACTGCAAACGAGACTTCTTATGGTTTTCTGTTAACAATGGCTTTCTTCTTGCCACTCTTCCATAAAGGCCAACTTTGTGCAGTGCACGACTAATAGTTGTCCTATGTACAGATTCCCCCACCTGAGCTGTAGATCTCTGCAGCTCGTCCAGAGTCACCATGGGCCTCTTGGCTGCATTTCTGATCAGCACTCTCCTTGTTCGGCCTGTGAGTTTAGGTGGACGGCCTTGTCTTGGTAGGTTTACAGTTGTGCCATACTCCTTCCATTTCTGAATGATCGCTTGAACAGTGGCCCCGTGGGATGTTCAAGGCTTTGGAAATCTTTTTGTAGCCTAAGCCTGCTTTAAATTTCTCAATAACTTTATCCCTGACCTGTCTGGTGTGTTCTTTGGACTTCATGGTGTTGTTGCTCCCAATATTCTCTTAGACAACCTCTGAGGCCGTCACAGAGCAGCTGTATTTGGACTGACATTAGATTATACACAGGTGCACTCTATTTAGTCATTAGCACTCATCAGGCAATGTCTATGGGCAACTGACTGCACTCAGACCAAAGGGGGCTGAATAATTACGCACACCCCACTTTGCAGTTATTTATTTGTAAAAAAATGTTTGGAATCATGTATGATTTTCGTTCCACTTCTCACGTGTACACCACTTTGTATTGGTCTTTCACGTGGAATTCCAATAAAATTGATTCATGTTTGTGGCTGTAATGTGACAAAATGTGGAAAAGTTCAAGGGGGCCGAATACTCTTGCAAGCCACTGTATAATATACACACACTACCGTTCAAAAGTTTGGGATCACTTTCTAACTCCATGATCGTTCATGATTTTTCTTTCTTTCTACATTGTAATGGAATAATGCCAAAAAAGGCATTAATATATATATATATATATATATATATATATATATATATATATATATATATATATATATATATATATATATATAAAATGATCAATAATTATAATAAATGCAATCCAGGCAACTGATAATTTTTGTAATTACTCACAATGAAAACAAACATAGCAGCTGCAAGATCATGTTACAGTTTCACACTGACATAAATATCACATGCACCCTACAACAGATCATGCTAAGGGATTACCCATCAAATTGTGAGATTTTTACCTAGATAGTTAATTCTCTGAATGTGATTAACCAATCTGATTTTCACATACTGTAACTAAGCAATACTAATAGGACTGGAATGTCATATCATTTTGTAGAAAAAGGAACAAAAAACATTCCCAATAACAGCACGTGTAATAGTAAAATAACACTTGTAACTATTTGTCAAACTTAATACGTTTGAAAATAAAAAGTGATGAAGGTTAAGTTTAGGGCGTAGCAAACAGTCAAGCTTTTTAATGGCTTCAAGCTGTATCCAGAATTGAGTTTCTGTGGATTTCACTAGCTTAAAGCTCTGTATTAACTACAGATGTCAATCCTGCTTTAACATTTATGTACTAGTTGCACACAAGGCACAGAGATGTACAAAAAAAGAGGAGAGTTGCAGTTTCAGAGAGCTTCAGCGAGTTTGCCTGATTCAAAAGTTACAAATAAATTAGTTCCTGGTGTTGTTCTACTATTCCAGGTGCATTATTCATTTCACTGTGAAATTCATATTAAAACAAACAAACAACTACAAACAGCCACGCAAAAGCATGGCATGTAATATTAAATGCATTTTTGGCCATATTTGCTGAGTGGAGTGGACTGAATACACACTCGCTCAATCTAGCAACCTTTCATGCACGAATTGCGCAAGGCTGAATGGAACTGCTCAGAAAACTTCTGACACCTCTATAAGTTGGTTTTAATTATGAATAATTTTTTTCCTCTGAAACTCCTGACATATCTTTTTTTAATATCAGTTGGCAACTTAATTTGTTGATTTGTTGTATTTTGAACTTTAACTTGACTCAAAAAAAAACCTTACCATCTGGATCCAATTTACCATCTGTAAATTCAAGAAAAGCATAACTGGTGGTAGTTTATGGAACTGTTACCTTATCGAAGGTAATTCTGAAAGCTATAGTGGGTTTTACAATTTATTGCATCAACAGCAGTTCTAACCCTTTCCACATGGTCACCAACAGAAAATATTCTTTTTATGTCCGACATATTCTGAGAATGTTTCATGGCAATCTATGGAACATTATGGAAAAAACATGCTGGAACATTTTTATTGATACATTACAATGAAACATTGTGGAACATTGTAGAAAATCTATGATATTATAAGGCATTGTAGAAAATTTTGGGAAACAGATTCTGTGAGGAGTGTTCATGAAGGCGTAAACTCTTTGATATTTACAGAATACTTTAAGCACAGTACAGTGTTGAGACTGTTGGCCGTAATAAAACACTTGAATGGCGCAAATGTTTTAAATGCACAGTACAGTGTACAGTAATGTACAGTGTACAGTGTACTCCAATGTACAGTATGTCCTGGCTGAGGTGGCTTGGAGCCCACTGCACTCGTTCCCATGAACATTCAGCAAATGCAACACCTGATCCTTGAAAATCTATGAATAACTTGGCGCCAAGTTGGGTGCGAGAGATGCATCTGTCTGTGGGAACTGGGCACACAATCGATCACCAACAACACTTGCACATTACAGGAACTCGGCTGGGAGTTATTGCCACATCCCCTGTACAGTCCTGACCCAGCTCCAAGCCATTTCCACATGTTTGGGCCATTAAAGGAGTTCCTGGGAGGTCAACATTTCAACCGTGAAAAACAGGCAGGCCGATCATGGCTCCGACGTACTGAGAAATCTTTCTTCCTCGATGGTGTGAAATGCTGTGATAAGTGCATTAGTGTAGCTGCGGATTATAGAGAGAAATAAAGGTAGTTTTTACTCTCATAACTGTGTCCTGGTATTCTGCATAATCAAAAGTCCCTGTTTGGCTTGAACAATATATTTTGTAAAAGGAAGCTTGTAAAAGCTCAAATATTGTGTTATTGCAATGGTTTATAAAATTGATATGCAAAATATGCTCGATATAATTTGCATGAAACAGTACAAAGCCACTTTTCTCTTGGTGAACCAAATTCATCCATTTTTTTTTATTAAATCAGATTTGAGAAGGATGGATTATTCTTGAAAGTGTCTACAATCAATCCTGTAATTAAAAAAAAATCTTCCTCTTACAAATTACAAGCACAATCTCACTTTCATTTCATTGTTCTAACATTTACACTACCAGGTAAAAAGAAAAAATGGACACACCTTCTAATTCCATAATATTTCCTGATTTTTATTTCTTTCTACATAAACTATGTTTAAAAAAATGCTGAAAGCATACAATATGCAATAATCTGCTTTGAACAGATGACGTTGAGATGTTTCTGCTGCAGTACTTATGATCTGTAAATCCTTCATAACGGCTTTAATCTGAGGTGCTGGTTGTTAATTAGTGATTTCTGAGACTGGTGACGCTAAATGAACGTCTCCTCATGTTTTGTTCTTGCTTTCCTGGGAAGGTCTTCATGAGAGCCAGTTTCATCATGGTGCTCGATGGGTTTTGAAAACACACTTAACAATACTGTTCTTCTAAGAACTTTTCCAGGAGAACTGACCTTCATGTCTTAAAGTAACAACTGACTGGTGTTGCTGTTGTTATTTAACTAAATAATGCTGTGTGTGCTTTAAAATCTCCAGTTTTGTTCAAGAATGTAGAAAATGTAGAAACAGCAAATAAAATGAATAAATAAATAAATAAATAAATAAATAAATACATTAATTAAACAACCCCTCAACTCAGGGTGTGAGGATTTCCAGAGGTGCTTGGTGCAGGATTGAGTGCTGACCTGTTATGGCTCAGCGTTGAGTCTGTTTGCACCCTGAGCGTGCCAGATGTTAGCCATGTGGAATATGTTAAAGTACAGCTTCTTTACCAGATTCAGCACAGAAACCTTCCTTTTCAAATGATGCAGCTGCTGCTCTGTCTTCTAGAATGCTTTTCCTCTTTCTCTTGAAACGCTCATGGCTTTGCATTTCATTAGCCATTTCAAAGCAACACTTGAGTTTTATCTTCACTTGCAGAAGCAGATGTCTATTTTAAAGATCAAGTAAACACACCAGTGTGCCTTGAAAGGCTTAGTATGTGTCCTATACCTCCAAGCTGTCATTACGTCCAACAGAGGCGTGCAGGCTGATAATAAGAGAGAGGTTCATCCAATTACTAGAACATCTTAAGGGTACACTCCCACAGTTTCCATCAAATGTGTCAGGGTAAAACTACTTCCATTACACATTTACACTGGCTTTTTTTTTTTTGCATGCTTGCCTTGAGATTTAGGTCATCCTCCGTCATCACAACAAAGACTCCACCCTAAGCTACTCTTTCAAGAAGCAGCACGTAATGGATACTCTGCTAATCACAGGGATTTGACTCTGCTACTGCCATGTGCAGCTTTTCAAAGAAATGTTTCTCATTCTTTGCATGCATGGAAGTACAGCGTCTTAACTTCTGACCACATTTATACCAGTCAAAAGCAAAAAAAAAAAAAAAACTGAACGAATGCATCTATTGAAAAAGCTACACTTTCAGACCATTTGCCTTTTTCAAATGTCTGAAAGCTGAATGTTCAGGTTCTGCCTTTAAATAACACATGATTTATGCATTTATTCCCTCTGGTCATGCAGTCTGTTTTAATGTGTGGCAATGTGTGTGGTGCCGTGTGGTTGGGAGGTGTGCTAAATACATTAAGTACTTCCCAGTGCCTGATGAATTGTGGTCTGATCGGTCGATGTCTTTGCCAGCACTCGTTAGGCCGCCCCATAACACTCCTCCAATCGTCGCCTATTTTCCATTGTTATGCTGCAGAAAACACTGGTGTGTATTCCACAAATCAGACTGTCCAGGGTTTCAGCCTGCTCACGAGCCAGTGCCTCTCCTATTTAAACAGAGAGTGATTTATGAAACGCCCAGGCTGCAAAGTAACACCCTGCCAAACGTGGAAATTTAATATGACCACGATAGTATTCCAAGATGTGTTCTTTATAAGCCAAAGAAGCTAATACAAACAACCATGGGCTATGCAAGGCCAAAAAGTGTGTGTTATGATGTGCACATGATTTGTGTGGATTACTATAATTGCCTCTGAGCATGCCCGGACTGATTGTGCTCCTCACTCAGTGTCGTATCTCTGTGCTCTGCCATCAGAGACTTGCTGGAATCGCTAAGCTGATTAAAATCCATATCTGAGCTGCTATGACCTTGTGCATGCTTCTCAGAGTGTGGAATATGTTAAAGAGTAATAAGTCACAGATGTGAACCAGATAATGTCTTTAATCACTAGTTTATTTGTTGTGCGGATAAGTACATATACAGTACTGTTACAGCGCAAATATAAAGTTTGTTCACTTATAAACGATTTCCATCTTATTATTCTAAGTAACACTGCCTGGCCAAAAATCAAGTGTGAGAATGATCCCTCATGCTCCCAGAACCATGTTTTTACAACTTTAGTCTTGAAATATGCCTGTACAATCATGGAAAACTCCAAAGACGTGATAACCTGGTCATTCAGTACCTTCAGGTCATCAGCTGTCTTCATTTTATTGCCACATAGTTTTGCTAAATCCAGAGGTGTCAAGTAACGAAGTACAAATACTTCGTTACCTTACTTAAGTAGAAATTTTGGGTATCTATACTTTACTTTACTGGAGTAATTATTTTTCAGCCGACTTTTTACTTCTACTCCTTACATTTTCATGCAATTATCTGTACTTTCTACTCCTTACATTTTAAAAATAGCCTCGTTACTCTATTTTATTTCAGCTTGTCATTCAAAGAACAAACAAAAAAAACATCCGGATAAATTGCGCCATCCGGATGGAGCGAATGTGATTGTGGTTGGATGAGAAGTATAAACATACCATTCCAACACCCTATTGGTTGGTACGCGATCCATCGCACCTGCACATAACGTTTCGTCACACACTCCAGCAAGGACGTTTGAATAAAATAGCATTTTCGGTTGATAAGTTTATGATAAGTAGACGAAGATGTCCGTGATAGAGACTCAAGATTCGAGCGAAATGTCACAACCAAGCACCAGCGAGGAAGGTAACAGGAATGATATATACACACACACACACACACACATATATATATATATATATATATATATATATATATATATATATATATATATATACAATTAAAACAAAATTTTTTTGATTAATCACTTGGATGAATCATTCATTCTGACAGCAATAATGTTTATTGTAGACAACCATACAAGGGTAATTGTTACTAAGCCTGCCCTGGCTACACTAATTTTCTTGTATGTTGCCCTCACAGATTCCTGCAGCTAATCTTGGATGTACATTTACATTCCAATAAAGGTTACTGATGACATACCTCTAAATTTTGATTTTTGCACCATTAAAATACTTATAGGCAACTAGTTATCATATCTTCTTCTTCATAAAACATGTTAATGCTCAGTAGTACACATACATGGTTCTTTAATGTATTTGCATTGTACTAAAATGCATTCTTTTTCAATTGCCATATACAGTATCCCAAATCACTATGGCCGTTAAAAAATACAACACATTTTTCTTTTCTTTTTTTATGAGGTGTTAGTGTACAGTAGTATATACAGTAGGCCTGTGGCACAGCCTAAGCTTTTATCCTTAATGCTTCCCCCCCCCCCCCCGCCCCCGTTTTTTTTAACTTTTATACTTTAGATTCAAGATTCAAGATTCTTTATTTGTCACATGCATAGTTATACAAGTACAACACGCAGTGAAATGTATCCTGAACCGCTCCTACTTTGTGCAAATAACAAGAAACAAAAGAAATAATCTATAAATAGAAATAGAAATTGAAATTAAAAAAAAAAAAAAAAAAAAAAAGGTGCAAATGTAAACATAATAATAAAGTGTGTATCTGAGCAGGATAAAGATGTTAGTGCAAGTGATGCTTACAGTCCAGACTAAAGTGCAGTGTGCAGTGTGGAATGTCAGCACAGCAGTGTGTGGGTGAACTGTTACCAGTCCTATGAATGGGAGAGTGGCCCATCATGGTTGAGGAGTCTAATCGCCTGTGGATAAAAACTCCTCCTGAGTCTCTCCGTTTTGGCCATAATGACCCGGAACCTTCTGCCTGAATGCAGAAGTTTGAACAGTCCGTTATTGGGGTGCGACAAGTCCTTAATGATACGAGCTGCCCTGGTTTTACATCTCCTGGTGTAGATGTCCTGCATGGAGGGGAGAGTTAACCTGCAGCAGCGTTCAGCTGCCCGGATCACTCTCTGGAGGGCTTTCCTGTCCTGTACACAGCTATTCCCAAACCAGGATGAAATGTTCTGTGTGAGGATGCTCTCAACAGCACCCGAGTAGAAAGCCTTAAGGACAGCAGGGGAAACCCCAAACTTCCTCAACTGCCTCAGGTGGTACAGACGCTGCTTTGCCCTTTTCGTCTGAGCACAGATATGCTCAGTCCATGTCAGATCCTCGGAGATGTGGACGCCCAAGTACTTGAAGCTGCTCACTCTCTCCACTGGAGAGTGAGAGTTTAAGTAGTTTTGAAACCAGTACTTTTACACTTTTACTTGAGTAAAAAGCTTGGGTTGATACTTCAACTTCTAAAGAAGTCTTTTTAAACCCTAGTATCCATACTTCTACTCAAGTAATGAATGTGAATACTTTTGACACCACTGGCTAAATCTAAACCTTACCATCTGAAGCAACACCAGATCATAACACTGCTTCCAGAGGCTTGTATACAGTGGACACTATGCATGATGGGTGCTTCGCTTCATGCAATTCCCCTCATAACCTCATGCACCCATCACTCTGGATTATGGTCAATCTGAACTCATTAGACCTCATGACTGTTTTCCATTGCTTCAAAGTCCAATCATTATGCTCCCTAGCAAATTTTTATTATAATGTATTGAAGAGTTCTTAGCCCAGTTCCAGTAATTTCCCTTTAGTTGTTCTCCTTGCTTGATGCAGAGTGTGTATTAAGTATTTATTAATTTTTCAATAAATAAATATGATGCAGAAGTAAGGAATGTAACTCTGGAAACATTTATGCTCATTTTTGTGATGTTAAAGAGTAAATATATTTAAGGATCAAAGATGAATCTTTTGTATGCAAGACGTAATCATGTTACAGAAAATATGTTACATAATATCATTTCACTTTTATGTCTTATCCTCTCTAAAGGTCTTTACAGGAAAAGACCATTAAATGTCCTAAAACTACTGTAATGTGTATTGACATGAAAACTGGCATCATGAAATGCTTTATGATAGATGTTAAGATCGATATGATTGCTATAGTGGCATGGCAGAGAACCTTATCTTTCTCTGCTGTCATTATGCTTGCTTACTCAGTCCTATGTAGCCTATAAATCATTACTTTCAGAAATTCCCGTCATTTATTTTATTTATTTATTTATTTATTTATTTTTTCAGTAGAGAGGCACTATTATTTATGGTTGGTGTCATAGTTGTACTGCAAATTGTTACCTAGTTTTAGGATCAGTGATACAGTATTTGATCAGATCTACAGTATGTATAATGACAACAGACAGGCAATACTGTTTTTTCCTCCTTTTTTTGGATCCAAATTAAACACTATGACATCATGGCAAAGTGCTTAAAGAATGTATAATATCATTCATTCATTAATTCATTCATTTTCTATACCGCTTAATCCTGTGTTCAGGGTCGCGGGAGACCTGGAGCCTATCCCAGGAGACTTCGGGCACTAGGCGGGGTACACCCTGGACAGGGTGCCAATCCATCGCAGGGCACACATACACACACTCACACACCCAATCATCATTACACATTAAAAAATAAATCCCTCCAACCAGGATCCTCTGTATTCCAACTAGGGACCATAGAGGCCGATGGTGACCATTGTATTTATTCCCATCTTCCCGACTGGGGTAGGATCTCCAGTCAACATCCATACACTGCTGGCAATTTGGAAACGCCAATTAGCCTAAACTGCATGTCTTTGAACTGTGGGAGTAAAGCGGAGAACCTGGAGGAAACCCACCAATTATGGGGAGAACATGCAAACTCCATGCACACAGGCACAATGCGGGACAGTGATAACCACTAAGCCACCATGCCACCAAAGTAACAATTAGCAAAATCTTATGTAAAACGTAAGCTGTCAGAGCATCAAACAGCTTTGGTGACAGTTCCCATGGTAACATAAGTAGGACTGGACAATACACTGGCATGACAGCTCATGATCGCAAACTACTCCAGTTAATTTTTAACTGTGACTATTATTATTATCATCATCATTATTATTATTATTATTATTATTATTAAGCTTCAATGTGGCATAATGGTTAACACTGTGGCCTCGCATCCGGGGTTAAGGGGTTTGAGTGATACCTTGGGGTCTGTGTGTGTGAAGATTGCATGTTCTCCCCATGCTTGGTGGGTTTTTCTCTGAGTTCTTTGGTTTCCTCCCAGAGTCCAAAGACATGCAGAGTCATCTAACTGACATTTCCGAATTGCCCAAAGTGTTGTGAGTGAGGGTGTATGTGTGTGCTTGTGAACAGCGATGGATTGGGACACCATCCAGGGTGTACCTCACCTACTGTAGTGCCCTGAGTCCCCTAGGATAAGTCTATAAGTAGTATAGAGAGTGTGTGAGTGAAAGTTCTTCTTCTTATTATTATTAATAATAATATGTTAATATTAATTATGTAAATATGTATAATAATAATAAGAAATTAAATGGACTTCTTGTCAAAATCAAACTACCAATGTTATTCTGATTTTGTGAACAAACAACGCAGTAATATCAACACCATGCCATATGCTAATGACGGAAAAAGAAAAAAAAGTAACAGGAAACTCTTATCACCAGACTGTAGCACATGGTCTTTCTCCTTTGAGCTGAGTTTGATCCAATTATCTAAATGCTTTGTTTTGCCTTGCAGGAACAGAAGGATCAAATGCAGGATTACACAGTAAAATAGTAGGGGTCTGCATCTGCCCCAGTGAGTGCAATAAAAAGAGAAAAGGCCATTAGCAGTAAAGCTAAAATGGAGCATTTCGGTGTCAGCTTCATCAGCCGGTTTCTCGTTTTCTCTTCTGAAAATGCAATTCAATGTTTCTTTTCCTTTATTGCAGGGAAGATGTTACCAATTTGCTAAGGTCATAAATGACTAAGCCTTTAAAACTGACATAATATTTCAAACAATAATAAAAAAATAATAATAATAATAATAAAAAATTTCCAGGAATAATAAAAAATATTCGCTGAGAACATAAGACCCCAAAATATCCTAAAGCCCCATGAAGCATTTAAATGCTTATATGAAACCTGAGTTCGAGAGAAGCACTCCGCTTGCACTATGTTGGTATATAAAGCTATGTACATACTAATATTGCTCATTTCTTCAGATTGCATTTAAAAGTAAAAGGGCTGCTGATTGCTTATGTGGAGCTGCATGTAGGGTTTGTATTAGTGCTATTTGCTGCGGCACTGAGCACAGATTATTTGTTTCTACTAATCTGTTGAAGATAAATAAATATCTCCTGATTGAGCTGGACTAATACAGTATATTCCAACTTCCAAAAAACCAAACAAAATTCGATTAAATTTAGCAATGATTACTTTCCTCTTCCCAGATTTGAAGTCAACTTCCAAGAAGATGGAGATGTTATCTCAATTTCATTTTTAAACAAAGATTTGAGTCCATCATGAGAAGCACTTACTGTTCTGCTTCTTATCAGTTTTCTTATGAAAGCACTGCAAAGGTGACTTCCTGAACTCAGTATGTTGCATAGGGAGATAAAGTTTCCTTTTCTTAAGAACAATAGCCTGTGTTAAAGTAGTTAAGATAGATGTGAGCCATCTGCTTTCAGACAGTTCTGACCCCACTACCTAAAAGAAACACTTACATGGATTGTTACAAAATTATTGGATTCTGAATGTTCTATAATAGCTGTTACAGTGACAATTTATAAATACATTTCAAAAAAAGTAATATCTTAAAAAAGAAAAATGTATAATCATTGATGTGAGGAATAAGGTATATGATAGGGAATAGGATATGAAAGACTTGATCTGAGAGGAGGTAGTCTTGCTTTAACTAGTGCTGGGTGACTTTTTCTATTAACTATAAGTTACTTTTAATAAATGCTTTAACCTCAGCAGCGACCTCATTTCCCCTCTTGTCTGTTCCAACCACTTAGCATTCAGCATCAGCAGTATACTAATCACCAGCCTGACCAGTTTTTTAAAAATGATTCCTAGGTCACTGTGTGGCTTAACAAACAAAAAACATTCCTCTTAAACTGCTCAGGAACAGGGACTGGACTGAAAATGAGAATCTTGCTAAACATTAGAGCCAAAAAAAAATCCTTCAGGAAGCCTGGAGAACTATTCCTCAAGACTAGATGAAAAATATTAGAAAGTCTTGAAGAAGTGAAATTAGTTTAAGCCAAAATTAAGGAAAACCATAGTCTTCTTAACTTGACAAACACCTACAGTATAGCCTGATAAAACAGGCAGTATGTAGTACAAGATTCATATAATCACTTTGGAAATATGGAACATGTTCAGGTAAAATGATAAAAAATTTATTTTCAAAGCAATGCTGCATTATAACCTAATTGTTGATAATTCACTTGTTAATATTACAGTGGAACCTCGGAATACGAGTAACATGGTTTACGAGTGTTCCGCAAGACGAGCAAAGATTTTTTATAAATTTTGACTTGAAAACCGAGCGTTGTCTTGGTTTACGAGCACCGAGTATCATGTATCACGCATTTGCTTCTTGTTTTGACACCGAGCGTCACGTCATCACAACTGAGCCAACGTTTATTCTCTCTCTATTGCGCTGCTGAATTGTAGGTAATCGTCTCCCCTGCTTGGTGAATATACACACACACACGCACACAAACACACACGCACACTCTCTGCCTTGCACATAAACTCTGCTTAGTGCTTGCAGAGTTACACACACACACACACACATTAATGGAGAGACCGTTTTTAAAACCGTTAAAAAATTTGCAAGGAATTAAATTAGCTAGTCACACTTGCATAAGCGCATACTAACAGAATCACTACAACAACAACGAAAACAAATTGTGTGCGCTCATTCACTTACACCAACACACACACGCACACACACACACACACACACACACACACACACACACACACACACACACACACACACACTCTCTCTCTCGGCTTTACAACCCCCCTTATCTCAGGTTCCCAAACACACAGACTCTCTGCCTAACACAGAAACTGCTCTGTTGGGATGATTCTTTTCAAAGGTAAGGTGCTGGTTAATTAGTTTTTGTTGTTGTTTTACTTTACAGCAGTGATTCCGTTAGTATGCGCTCATGCAAGTGTGACTAGCAATGTTCCTTGCTAATTTTTAAACGGTTTTAAAAACGCTCTGTCCGTTAATGTGTGTGTGTGTGTGCACGCACAATACACACACACACACACACACACACACACACACACACACACACACACACACAGCGCCTGCGTGCACAAACGGAAACGCTTATCTTTATTTTTACTTTTTTTTAAAGGTAAAGTGCAGGGTAATTTGTTTTATTTTTACTTTATATTTTGTGTTAATAATTTTTATGCATTTATTTTTTTTGAGCTGTAGAACGAATAATTTGAGTTTCCATTATTTCTTATGGGAAAATTACATTTGGTTTACAAGTGTTTTGGAATACGAGCCTGCTTCCGGAACGAATTATGCTCGTAATCCGAGGTTCCACTGTACATAATTTCTAACATTCGCACATTACTTATGTTTCGGAAAAAGAATAGGTATACATATTGGTCATTTATATAGATACAGTATTCGTACTGTTATATTCCTATGTAGTAATTTAATGGTAAGAAGTTTTGCTTTCTTTACAGTATGTTCGTTGATTTGTCGTCACTTGGGAAATGGACTTTGACTTGAGAAAAAAAGAAAACTCAAAACTGACTTTGGTTGTAGTGGCTTTTCATGTCATGAAAAGAAATGGATTTGTGAAAGGGCTTTGTGACAGTCAGACGTAAAGCTGTAAGTTTTTGCTTTCCTACACGGAAAAGTCTTCAGGACAGAAAGATTTTCATCATTTACTGCAAGAAAGAGGAACAAGTCGGTCTGGTGAGGGAATGGCTGTTTAGAGTTCTTGTAAATGATAAGAGAAACGAACTTCTCATGGACTTTCAATTTCAATAAATGTAGCTACTGTATAACTGGTTAAAATGTTTTACGCTGTATTTTAATAAATATTTTTTTTTCATTGGCAAATTACTAGAATAAAGGACATTGTGACACACAGTTATTGGAAAATAATGAAGTGGGTTGGTAACTGTAACTACTCTTAACGCCTGGTAGCATCATAACACTGTGAGGTTAATTATTTTTCCTACAACATCACACCGTGTTGTGTTTATGGCCTTACATAAGGAATCGCACACATGCTGCAACCATGAGATTCCTTAAAGTCATCTACTGTACCATAGTTACAGTACAGTATATGCATTGTAAGATTCAGGGCAACCTCCTACATTATTAATGTAGTCTCATAATTTCGGTTTCACAGCAATTATTTGATCCTCAATGTGTCATACGAGGACTCGCTTAATCTGACAAGTCTTTGAGGCCTGAGAGAGAGAGATACAGACAGAGAGAGGGAATCAAGGTACAGGATGGAGTGATGCGGTGACGATAATGAGGGTGGCGTTCAAAAGATAGATGAATAAATAATCATTTGCTGTTCTGTGAGGATTAGTTCAAAGGCCAGGAGTAACTTAAGAGCTCACACAAGCCATCATTTATTCATCTCTTTACATGATTAGCCCTGGCTGCATGAGAATGGTCTGGTTAGAGTAGTACAGCAAAAAAAAAAAAAAAGTTCAACAAAGAAGGAATTGCACTAACTATTTTCCCCAACACTTCAGATCGGCCATGCGGTTAAAAAGGAGCGAGGGAGGTTTATAGCTGATTGGGAAATGTATCAGGCCCAGTAGTCCGATTTTGTGTTGCTGCCAGAGAAAGACAGAGCACCGCAGTGATAAGTTAGAGCTCTGTGTAAGTGTATTACAGCAAACATTAGTGTAATTGCATTCTGGGGTGATATACAAGCCTCACTAACAAATCAACTCTAATGCAAGAACTTGTCAGAACGTACCTGAAAATGGATCTCTGCAGAAATAAAGTGTACCAGGAAATGATGAAAAAATAGCAGATCTGTACTGACTGACCCTGTAATGTGTCAACATATTATTCTCAGGACTTGTTGGTTCGTGTTGCATTTTGATTGATGACTGAGGCCGACCTTAAGATTAACTTTTTAAGTTCTTAGTGGGGGTTTTAAAAGAAAGAAATATTAGTGACTGCTAGGCTTTTTATAGAAGGTGAAAAGATTTCTGTGCTGTTGAGGAATTAAAAAAACGTGCTTGTCTGTAATAGTCATTAATTTGTAATTAATTTTCTGTAACTGTTTCCTGGCCAGGGTCATGGTGGAGCTGGAGCCTATCCACATTTACAGTATTCACACACTCATTCACACCGAGGTACAATTTAGTTTAGCCAGTTCACCTAATGGATTGGTGTTTAAGGGGCGAGCAAAAAAGCTGAGAACGTTAAAAAAAAGAAAGTCCATAAAATTCACACCTGAGCTCAGGATTGAAACCCCGGACCTTGGAGATGGCAATGCATCCCACTAGAAATGGTTTAACCTAGACCCATGCGAGCTAGCTTTGACAATCAAAATATATTTGAGACAATCAATACAATATTTAACGAATAAAACATGTCAGTGCTGATAAAGGAAATCTTAAATCTTGATTGGATCCAGACAAGATCCCCATCCAGATTCCTATAAATGATGAGATCTCACCAGTGATATTTTTTCAGAAAGTGAAGCTCAATCATTAATAATGACATCTTTCAATGGAGTTCGATGTGGGACCATCCAGGCCAAGCTGAACCACACAATGACTGTAAGCATGCGCAGCATCACCATTAGCTGGCCTGGATTTACATTCACATATTTCCAATACAGCCAATCCACATATCGCTTTTCCAAACATGCCCTAGTGTCTTAAAAGGTAGCCCCGAACCACTTTAAACTGTGTCTATTAAAAACATACAGTAAATGCAATGGGCAGAAGTAGAAGTAGTCCTCGAAGGCTTGCCTGTGGATTGGTTACAGATGGAGACATGTTTCGAGTTAATTAGGACTGAGTGATCAGTGCCACTGTTAGCATCGTAAATGATGGTTTTATAATCCTGCACAATATTTCAGGTTTTCATAGTGGATGCTTAATTATCAACTAACATGATTTAGCAATGAGAGTCAGCCATCTGGCTGTGTGATGTGTTCAGATCAGATCACTGGCGTGTCCCTGTAGTCATATTGATTTGTCATTCTCAGTTGATGTTTATGACAGACAGGTCGAACACAGTGATGGTGTGTGTGTGTGTATATACACAATATATGAGATGTTATTCATGTTTTAGCCAATTAGTCCAAGCAGGGTTTGAGGAGTTACAGCTACCCCATTAAAATTCTCATCTCAAAGTGTTAAATGGTCCTGTTGAGGAAAATGTTAATATGTTCACATAAAGCAACAGCATTGATATAATTTAATTTAGCTGTATATTACAATTAAAGCAGACATACTGTAGCCTGACCACCTAGAATGGAGCGTTCAATAGCATCACGGTATAAAGTTTGTAATCTACAGTATAATGTTTTATCTATGTGTTAGGATATCCTTGTCAAGTGAGGGTAGGCCACAGTACCAATGGACAGCTTTCCTGGCATCATGATCTCGATCCACCTTGCACCATTCTCACCGATCATCCTTTTCCATTCCATCCAGTGACACTTTCATGGACATAGGGACCAACAGTGGCAACGAGGCTCGAACTCCTGCTTGAGCACCTGTCCCTCCGATCAGCAGCCCAGAATCTCAACCATATAAGCCACCAGACTTGTTTTGTGTGCTAATTGGCCTTGACTCGCATGCAATAGTATTAAATAAAATAATTTATTCATTCATTCATTTTCTATACCGCTTTATCCTGTATTTAGGGTCGCGGGGACCTGGAGCCTATCCCAGGAGACTCAGGGCACGAGGCAGGGTACACCCTGGACAGCGTGCCAATCCATCGCAGAGCACACACACACACACACACACAAACACACACACACACTATGGTCACTTTGGGAACGCCAATTAGCCTAACCTGCATGTCTTTGGACTGTGGGAGGAAACCGGAGTACCCGGAGGAAACCCACCAAGCACGGGGAGAACATGCAAACTCCATGCACACAGAGACGGGAATCGAGCCTGGCCGGGAATCGAACCCGGACCCTAGAGGTGCAAGGCAACAGTGCCAACCACTACACCACCGTGACGCCTAAAATAATTTAATATTACAAGAATAAAACCTGTGATATTTCTCACATATACTGTATACTGTATAAATTATTGCAATATTATCACTGCAACCATCACTTTTCCCCCAAGTGACAGTGAAATATCCTGTTTTAGATAGTGCTGAAAGATTAAAAATGCATTAAAATATTGGCATGCGTATTTCATTCTGCATTAAGATGCACAGTAAATTACTCTAATTCGTGATGATATTCATCATATCTAATTCAGTAAGTAGAACAACAGCCTGGTTTTAATATAAAATATCAGCCACCTCCAATCTCCCTAGGACACTCATCACTTACTGGTGAGTTCTGCTTTTCTGGCAATTTAAGTGCTGTAATATATGGGTCACAGTGTGACATATCGCTTCTCTGCAGCCCACGTTATATTTTAGCCTGAGCTCGTTACCTATTGGCATTTTTTCAGCTTCCCCTCCACTCCATACGTACCTTAAAGTGGAGCTGCGTTAACTGGTTTTTTTTTTTTCTCGGCGTAATATCCATCATGTCCATACATTCCAGGAGGCACTGAAAAGTAATTTGTTCTAAATGAACGTGTGGTGGTGCGACAGTGCAGGCAGAGGCGTTTGAGGGTGCGTGCTGACCCCCTGAGTTTGTCTCAGCCGTCTCACTTCTCGCTCGAGTGGTCACGCTGCTTTAGCCTGAGTGCTGAAATGTTTTGTGGGGTGAACAAAGAGGTGTGTCAGGCATGTGCACACCTGTGTTCCTGTTATTGTCTAGGAGTTACGCAAAGAAGTCGTGCCAAGGTTCTGAAGGTGATTAGAGGGAAACAGGAAGTGGGATTGAAACGAGTCCGACCACAGAGTGAATGGAGAGATTTAGATTGTGAAATGAATAGGAAAAATTCCAACAATTGCTAAATTGGTCCTCGTGAAAAAAAAAGGGAGGGTAGGGTGGGGTGCAAAATCTGCAAATCCACATACAAGGGTAATATAAGGAAGCTAAAGCTTTATTCGTGCTTCTACAACTGGGACTCCCATATAGTGAACAGTGAACAATCCTGCTGTCATCCTGAACCCCTCATGAAAGGATCCTGATGATGTTTTCAAATTGCACTGGCGGAGAAACTAGCAGGTTTGTTCCACAGTTAATCACTTCCCAAGATAGTAATAAGCCGATGCCGAGATGAACCATTGTACAGGAGAATCAGCTAGACGCACAAACATGCTAACATGCTGCAGCATTGTGCTCCATAAATCCACCATAGGGTTTTTTCCCCCCCCTAAAACGCGCAGATAGGGATCCAAACTGTGCATGAGAAATGAGGCGACATTATTTCTCCCCCCTATGCTGTCACGCTTTCTTTATGAAGTGCAGAAAGAGTGCATGGTGCACAGATGAATTGGACAAGGGGATTAGCAGAGGAGCATGAGAGCAGCTAGTATGGCAGAATGGCAGGTGCTGGTTGAGCGAGCGTGTCGACGCCGCACCCACACATCCACACGCAGAGCAGAGGCCTAGATCTTATCACCAATCTCAGCTATAGTTACATGAGATGTGAGATAAACTGTACACATGATCTTAGAAGAAAATACACCTCCATCAACACACACACACACACACACATATACATTAAGAATGAGCACAGGTTTGGCTTAAAGTCTGAAGTCCATAATTAGAATTTATTATAAGCATTATTCATTGTAAGAATTAATAATCATTATGTAGGACCAGTCTCATGCTTCGTTTCAAAATATTTCTGAGCAACCATTATGTAATATGAAAGTAGTAACGATGGTACTAATAATAGTATTATAAAAGAAGTAAGTGTTTATGGGAAATAATTTCAGGGTGTTTGATCTGTAAGCGTTAGCACTGTCGCCTTGCACCTCCAGGGTCCGGGTTCGATTCCCGGCCAGGCTCGATTCCCGTCTCTGTGTGCATGGAGATGGCATGTTCTCTATCGAGATTCTATCAGAGTAAAAACTCCTTTTATTTCTCTATATAATCCCCTGCTACACTAATGCACTTAGAGTATCCCAGTGTTCCACTACTGCTTGGAAAACATCAAGGTAGAAAGAATTCTCCGTATGCCACAACCATGATCAGACTGCCTCTGGCCTCCCAGGAACTTCTCTAATGGCCCAGACATATGAAAACGGTTTGGAGGGAGGTCAGGACATCAGTTTTAACACATTCATGCACTTTGTACACTTTATGATTGTGTCAGTTGACTATCTTAAATCATATTTTCCTCCAGCATTGCTTGCCTTGAATTCAGTCAGATCTCAGCAGCTATGAGTGAGTGAGTGTTAAGGACAAGAAAGAAGCCACATACACTACCACTCAAAAGTTTGAGATCACTTGCTAATTTTTTTGTTTTCCAAAGAAAAACACTCACTCACTCATTATCTATTCCGCTTTATCCTGTATTCAGGGTCACGGGGGACTGGAGCCTATCCCAGGGGACTTAGCGCACAAGGCAGGGTACACCCTGAACAGGATGCCAAGCCTCACAGGGCGCACACACACATACACACTACGGGCAATTTGGGAATGCCAGTTAGCCTAACCTACATGTCTTTGGATTGTGGGAGTAAACCTGAGTACCCAAAGGAAACACACCAAGAACATGCAAACTCCATGCACACAGCGACGGGAATCGAGCCTAGACCCTGGAGGTGCACAGCGACATTGCTAACCGCTGCACCACCGTGCCACCAAAGAAAAACACATTTTCATGCAACTCACAAACAATTAAAGTTAGCTGGAATTGACTGTAATGGAGCGGCCGACACTGTCTCCGGATCTAAACCCTTTTAGGCTGTTGTGGGAGCAGCTTGACCATATGGTATGGAGGAAGACTCTATCAGACCAATTCATCTTGTGTGAGATGTTCCAGGAAGCATGGGGTGAAATCTCATCAGATTTTTTTTTTTTTTAATTGACAGCAAGAATGTCTGCCAGACTGTAATTGCTGCATAAGGTGTTTTTTTTTTCTTTTTTTGGATGAAGGCAAAGTTTGAAGAACACATTCATAATTTGCATCAAAATCATTATTTCTACATTAATCATTATTTTCTGACATGTCTTGTTCTTTTGCTATATTTTCTATTCTAATTTTGTATGCGTTTCTTTGGAAAACAATAACATTTCTAAGAGATCCCAAAAATGATCCCAAACTTTAGAGTAGTAGACTATATCCCACATGCAATACAGTAGTCTTTTTAGTCATGGGTTATATTATGTCCCTATATAATTATTAATAATAATTAATTATTTTAAACAGATATTATATATTAATTATTTTTCTCTAAATCTTATTACCATACTACTTACAGTAAGTATATTTAGTGGCTGTGATTGAGCAACCAATTCTATTACCTAAATAAAATCATCATGTAAACAAGACAACCTCTAATCTAATAAATAAATATATAAATACATTTACTGCTTGCGTTCGTTTAAATACTGTACATCAACAACACAGGCTTATTCATACAACCTAATCAAAAGTTTAATTTCAGTCGTGCCTGACTGGATTTAATGGGTCAACACGGTGCCTATGGTACTGTATGTTTGCCCTTAATGTTAATAGCAAATATGGCAGATAGCCGGACCCCTTTGAGCACGCTGCAGAAGAACCATCTCTAATTACAAGTGCTAATCACAACTGCAGCTACAATTTGCTTTTAACCAGATGACAACATTTATAGAGTAAGCACTTCAAATTCATGTAGAAATGTAAAACCGACTGAGGGAATTTCCTCTTTAATAGGCTAATACTTTATTTGAGAGCCTGTTGAAAACTCTCAGATGGAAAGATTTGCATCCCATTTCTGATGCCCTGATAGGCCTTTAAAATGTTAAATGGAGAGAATATATAAAAAAAAATTATGATTCAGTTGTCAATGAAAAATTTGCATCAAAAAAACAGTAAGAGATACTCATTAAGCGTGCAGCTGATGCTATTGATTTGCTTAAGATGGAAAATCCTCCCACTTATAATAGAAAGAGAAATAGATCTTTAATATATATATATATATATATATACAGTACTGTATACACTACCAATCAAATGTTTTGACACACCGTTGAATTATTTCCTGAAGGCGTCCAAAATATTCAATAATCTATGAACCGTTCATATTTAGATGTGTCTTCTACATATGATCTGAAAAGCCTTCATAACGCCTGCTGATGTGCTGTTTGTTAATTGGTGATTTCTGAGGCTGGTAACTCTAAATGAGGTAAGTTTTGGTCTTGCTTTCCTGGGAAAGTCTTAATGAGAGCCAGTTTCATCATGGTGCTTGATGGGTTTTTACAAATGCACTTGACAATACTGTTCTTGCAAAAACTATTTCAGAACAGCTGACCTTCATGTCTTAAAATAACAACTTACTGTTGTTGTGTTGTTGCTTAGATACCTAATGCCATATGGGTTATTTCATAGTTTTGAAACAACTCAGTATTGTTCTAGAATGTAGAGAATAAATCCAAAGTAGTGTCCGGAATTTGGCCAGTAATAGACACATTGGTCAGCTATTACATTAAAACCACATGCCTAACTTTGTGTCCACTTTGTGTGGCTTCAAAACAGACTTGACAAAACCTCTGAGGATGTGAAGTGCGGTTTTCATGACAGCTCCATGGGCTATTCTTCACTGTTTACTCTTAGCAATATGACTTGGGTGCCCAGGACCCTTTCATTAGTTCATCAGTTCTCCTATATTGGATACTAAACACCACATAATAGAAACACCTCGTAAGACCTGACATTTTGAAGATGCTCTACAACAGTCATTTGATCTTAGAGACTTTGGTCCATATTGGCATGATAGCATCACATACAGTAGTTGCTGTAAATTTCTTGGCTGCACATCCAAGAAGCAAATCTCTATTTAATTGAGGTCTGGGGACTATAGAGGCCATTTGAGTACAGTTTAAGATTATTTTAGGGTATGTAACATGGGACATGGATGTGGGACCTGTTGGACATAAAGGGATGGACATGGTCAGCAACAGCAGTCATATTTAAACCAAAAAAGAAAAGTGTGCCAAGAAAACATCCTCACACCATTACACCAACACCAGCCAAGGTAGGATGGCTCTATGCCTTCATGGCAGATTCTAGCCCTAACTTTATAATGTTGCAGCAGAAATTAAGACTCATCAGACCAAGAAACATTTTTCCAATCTTCTATTGTCCAATTTTGGTGAGTCTAAGTGAATTATAGCCTGGGTTTTCTGTTCTTAGCTGACAGGAGTGGTACACGGTGTGCTCTTCTTCTTCTTCTTCTTCAGGGTTCAACATGTTGTGTCTTCAGAGAGGTTTTTGACATACCTCAGTTGCAACAAGATGTTATTTGAGTTACTGTTGCCTTTCTATTAGCTCGAACCAGTCTGGCAATTCTCCTCTGACCTCTGGCATCAACAAGAGATCTGCTGCTCACTGGACATTTTCTCATTTTACAAACCATTCTCTGTAAACCCTAGAAGTGGTAGTGTATGAAAATCCCATTAGATCAATGGTTTCAGAATTACTCAGACCACCACATTTGACACCAATAACAATGCTACATTCAAAGTCATTTAAATCACCATGTCTACACTACATGCCTAAATGCATTGAGTTGCTGCAATGTGATTGGATGGATTAGATATTTCCATTAACAAGCAGTTAAACAGGTTTACCCAATAAAAAAAAACCCTCTTCCCAGTTGTGTTTGACTAATGGCACTTAGTTATTAACCTAGTTAACCCAGTGTAAGTATCCACGTATGTATCCAGTGATGTAAACTTTAAAGCACTTTTTGTAAGTCGCTCTGGATAAGAGTGTCTGTCAAATGCCTAAATGTAAATATAATGTAAATGTAAGTGTATAGTGCATTATGTCAGTGCAAATAGGAACAGTAGAAAAGGTACAATAGTGCAACAGTATACAGTAACTGCAGCCCTGCAAACAAGACAAGAACGCAGACAGTGAAAAAAAGAACCATTAAAAATGCAAATACTGTATGCTTGTAAGATGTAAGTACAAAGACAGCTTTAGTAATTCATGTAAAATATGGGTGTAAAAATGTACAAATGCACTAAACAACAGAAAATCAATGTATCAGCATAAACTGGGTATTGCAAAGCCATATTTCTTGAGGAAATTTCCAAATTGCACAGTGTAAATCTCTAAGACTACAACACTATAAATGTTTCCTCCCTGCATGCTTGTTAAAAAGGATTTGGCCTTATTTGCAGGTTTGTTCGCCCCCGGTTATGCAGCAGAAAAGCTTATTGTTATAAGGCAATTCCCTTTATAATAATGACTTCACTGAGGTGTATATCAGATTTATCCCACACTATGGCAGCAGTCAGGAATGGTAACTCTATACAGGTAGACTTCTTTATAGGCCCCAAGAGGAAAGTGAGAGAGAGAGAGAGAATGCCATCAGAACCCAGGCAAATACTACACATTCTCCAATATGTGTCTCTCATGAGAGTTAGTATGCCTATTCATATGAATATAGGATATTCAATACTTTATGTCTACAAAAGGATGAAGAAATAATGATAGTTTAAAGAAACACTTCACATTTATGCATAAAAAAAAACGCAAAGTCAGTGAGTTAAACAAATAAAGTCTAACAGGGTATCAGAGGGAAAAAGTGACTCTCCTTTCTCTCTCTTCATTCTTGAATTTCCAGACAAAGCCTCCATGATAATGTGTCGTCATTTTTCACCTTTGTTGTTCACATGTTAGTTTTAGGGAAATGTCATACTTATCTATATTTTTCCCTTTAGAATTAAACAAATATCACATATGACCTAGTGTTTGGGTTCTTCCCGCTGCTGTATTTGTCTCAAGGTTACGTGAGGGCTTGTTTTACCCACTTTGAAAACAGAACACTAGATATTTAAAATCTTATGCAGTGTTAAATTATGGAAGAAACATATAATCAAATTGTTGAGATGTAACATGTTGTACAGAATTAAGAAAATACAGCTTAGGTACTGTTTCTGACTGATAAATAAGACTAAGCAGTGGAGCCAAAAATCAGAAGAAATATTAGTTAGTTTGGAGTAGGGCTGCAACTAACGATTATTTTGATAATCGATTAGATGAGCGATTATTTTTTCGATTAATCGGATAAAACTGAATGCTTTGATGTTTTGCTTAACTACATAAAACCATAAATCAGGGTATTATTTATGTATAACAGTAAACTTTAAAAAATGCAAAAGCCACATACTGTATAGAGTTTAATGATCTTTAATTTTGACATTTAAACCTTATTTTATGTAAATCAACATTTTAGTTTTTAGCAAAAATTACAGACGGCAAGTTGACAGTATATAGTTAAAAAATACACTGACTAACTTCAGTTATTAAGAATGACCTCAATTTTAAATTCTCTTAAATTAATTCAACTTAATAATAAGAATAATAGACTTCTAGACTTTGGTTTATACATTATTTCGATCCTCTCGTGTATTTTATCCTTTTTTGTTGTCTCAATAATAATAATAAAAAAAATTATATGTATATACAGTATATATATATAGACCATTTTGCTACACTAGACATTAATCTTACTGTTTAAAACATTCTCGTAATACGGCGACGTAGGGAGAGGGAAAAAAAACGGCTACTGGGTTCACTCTCTTTATTTTGCCTTTGTTCCGCATTTCTCTGTGTACAGCGTGTAGAATCATGGCACATATCCGGTCCTCCGAAGCATAAAATGAACGCGAAAAAAACGAACTAGAAGTGTTTTCCTTGCATTCGTTGGGATTTGAACGCCAAGAAAAAGCTGCATGCAACGGTTTTTTCTTTTTACGCCGTATAACCGCCCAGCCGGACAAACGCACGTCACCAAAGCCCGTGTGAACTCTCTCACTCACTCCTTTTTTTTTTTTAGTCGTGGCCAATTCCTCCCCGTCGCTAGGGGCTCCCACATGTGTAGAAAGCCCTCAGCGCTTCATCTGCGCTCACCGGACACTACGAACGGCAGAAAACCGCTCGCTTTTAACGCCCGATAAGAGGTGTTTAATGTAAACTGCTCCCATACCTTGGAGGACTTGGGGCGTGCGCTTTTTCCTGCAAACGCTTCTGTAACCTCCATTGCGCGAGCGACTGTGTATCTGTGTGTGTATTTGTGCATCTTGTGGTCGCGTTCCTCAGTAACGTGCGCAGCCCAACTAATCGATAACGGCATTCGTTGACAACGAATTTTAATATTGATAATTATCGATTTTATCGATTAGTTGTTGCAGCCCTAGTTTGGAGTAAGGACCAAACTAATCAGAATTTAAAAAATACAGCAACTCAGAACATTTATCATGTTAGTGTGTTATTATGTGTACTATTATCAGGTATTATTATTCATTATGTATTATTATATCAGAATTCTGAGTTAAGACAATGGACTCTGGTCTTTCTTGTTGTGTTGACTCTTTATAGTGTGAGGTAATTCAATCAATTAATGAATTTTCTATCATTCAACATGAAATCCAAATAAATTTTAATAGTGATTACTTTTGTATATATAATCAGTAAATAACCTGCAGAAGGGGCAAAACATTCTCATCCTGTTGAGAAGCGATAGCCCTTTTTTGGAAATGATGCACACACACACCAAACAGGAAATAAAAGTGTGTGTGTGTGTGTGTGTGTGAGACTTAGTGATGGGAAGTTCGAATCATTTTAGTGACTCGGTTCTTTGAATCTCGTTCATCAAAATTAACGAATCTTTTTTGAGTCATTTCGTTCATTTGATCAGAAATAAATAAAAATGTTGCGTTTTCAATAAAAATACCCCCAATACGTCTACATACGCAAATTTTGGATATAGTCCCAGTTATGAAAATATTACAATGCAACTAAGGACATATTATAATAAACAGAATGAGTAACTCACCATCATATCTTCCAGTCGTTCGTTCTTTTGAATCTATTCCACCGCATAGCGTCTATAGGAGTCACGTGACAAAAGAACGAACGGCTCGAGACCTGAATATAACACGGAGATTTTGCACTGTTTGCGCATTCGCGCCCAATAGAAAATGAACGAATCACTCTCTGAGATACTCGTTCATCTGAGTCATGTTAAAGATGCGTTCAAAAAGAACGAATCGTTCATAAACGACCCGTGTGTGCAATGCATGTGTAGAGAGAGGTATTAAATGCCATATTTTAAATATCTGTCATATATTAAATGTTTATTATATCTGATGCCTTTAGAGAAAACTACAACAAAAATATATTGTCATACCAAAGGATAAACTACCCGCCAAAGTGGCTAGTGAGACTAAAGTTATTACCAGCCACAGTCGAATTTTACCCGCATTTGGCGGGTGGGCGGGTGCAAATGTCAAGCCCTGATATGTACTGTACATTCCAGCATGTAACTGACTATATGACTGAATTATTATTATTATTATTATTATTATTATACATATGATTAATCAGATAGTTAAGTAATGACTTTTAAGGCATTTAGAGGAAATCAGTAATTAATAAATATATATATTTATGAATGAATGAAAGAACTAATTAATTAATAAAAAAAAAAACAATAACTAGCCATATAAACTTACGTATCAGAATGTGATAAGTTATTACCTCATTATTATTACACATTATCTGGCTAAAATAAACCATCTAAAATTAAATAGATAGAATATAAATCATAACACAAACCTCCACTACCTTCTAGCAAGAAATGTTTGATTTTCTCAAAAATACTAATATGCTAGCTATTCAAACTATTTTTAAACTATGTAGTTAGCTAATATTGAATACTACTAAGAAAGCTACAGTAGCATTATCTCTCTAATCAGTACAGTAACCATGATAAATGATAATGGTACATTGACTATTAAGATCTATAGACAGCCACCTCTTCTGGAAGTGCTGGAAGTCTTATGCATTTTAATAGCAGCCCACAAATCATACATACAGCACATCCCAGAAATCAGTCTTTTTAAAGCAAACAAGCAAGAGAATGTGCATGTACATGAGTAAGAAAGAGAGGGAGAGAGAGAGAGAGAGAGAGAGAGAGCATCCTGATTCATCTCTCTTTGTGCTAAGTGAACCTATCGCTTTTCTTTATGGGTGTGCTTTACATTGTACTAAATTCAACAAATTTTTCTCCATCATTTTGGTTGTGTCTCCTGCAGTGAAATGTCAGTGTGTACAAAATTTAACATAAAAAGCAATTTACAGTAAAAAAAAATATAAAGTAGAAAATAATGACAGATATTCTCGTGGCAATGTTTACTGTACAACAATTATTTTTCCATTGCCCTTAGAGGATTAAAGGACTGTAAATGACATTGAGGTACATTTAACAGTGACCTTTTTAAACTAGTATTTGTTAAATAATGTTATTTATAATATATTTTATAGCCTGCTTTAAATTTCTCAATAACTTTATCCCTGACCTGTCTGCTGTGTTCTTTGGACTTCATGGTGTTGTTGCTCCCAATATTCTCTTAGACAACCTCTGAGGCCGTCACAGAGCAGCTGTATTTGTACTGACATTAGATTACACACAGGTGCACTCTATTTAGTCATTAGCACTCATCAGGCAATGTCTATGGGCAACTGACTGCACTCAGACCAAAGGGGGCTGAATAATTACACACACCCCACTTTGCAGTTATTTATTTGTAAATAAATAAATAAATGTTTGGAATCATGTATGATTTTGGTTCCACTTCTCACGTGTACACCACTTTGTATTGGTCTTTCACGTGGAATTGCAATAAAATTGATTCATGTTTGTGGCTGTAATGTGACAAAATGTGGAAAAGTTCAAGGGGGCCGAATACTTTTGCAAGCCACTGTATTTAGCTGTTACTGTGTTTATTGAAATTTTGTGAACCCTTTACAATTTTCTATATTTTTGCCTTAATGGGACCTAAAACATAATCAGATAATCAGACATGCAAGTCTTAAAATCGGATGAAGAGAATCCAATTAAACAATTTAGCAATTGAGCATACTGTACATGCTCATTTAAAGTATTGCACTCGGCCATATACCTTTGCCACACACAGATGTGTGGATCATTTCCCCTAATAAATAAATGACCACATACATCATTTAAAAAAAAAAATTAAGGTTCTTTTTATCTACTTCATGAAATCTATTTTCGGTCACATTTATGCAAAAATATAGAACATTATAATGGGTTCACAAACTTTCAAGCCCCAGTGTAGCTACTCTGCATTAAAGCGCTATATGATGAGGTCAAACTCTCTGTATTCTTGGCTAAGGTTAAGGTTAAGGTTATTTTAACAAGGCCCATGAGTTAAATAATGTACAGATTAAAATAGAATAGATTAGAATAGAATATGAGGCAGTACAGTGGCTTAGTGGTTATAACGGTCACCTTGCACCTCCAAAGTTGGGTGTTTGAATCTTGTCTCTTTTCTCTGTGCATGGAATGTAAATGTGCTTGGTGGGTTTCCTTCAAGTACTGTGCCTTCCCCTATAGTCCGAAGATATGTACAGTAGGTGGATTGCTGTTTCCAAATTGCTCATAGTACAGTATATGACTAAGGGCGGTTTTCCCAGAAATTTCTTTGTGCTTCTCCCTGAAAATAGTTTTTGCAGGATTGGATGTCTGAATCTGGGAGCTTAATAAGATTTGGAAGTCTTGCCTTTGTAGCATGAACTAGTTACCAAAACTTGGCAAACTCGATGGATTTAACTCAATGGCTAGTTTACCTTTTCCATAACTAGCAAACATTCAACCCTAATAAATCAATGAACCAATGAACCAATTTATGAATGCAATGACCAAAAACTACCCTGTTTAGTCCAATACAGCACAAACTGCAGAAGAACGTCAATGCTGGCCATGACAGAGAGGCACCAAAACATACAGTGCACCACAGGCCCACACATCAACCTGGCCTCCAAACTCCCCCCATCCTAATCCAATTCAGGGTCCACTGGATGCACCAAACAAACAAGTCCAATTAGATTTCCTTTCAAATGGAATAAATACTACATGAAAGCACTCTTAAAATTAAGAAAGGGGGTTTACCTACCTCACAACCCACAGCACCTTAAGGATCCACAGCCAATGTCCTGGTGCCTGACACCACAATGCCCCCCCCCCCCCCCCGCCCCCTTCTGGAGTTATGCCTGAAGTGGCTAGAGCTGCTCCGGGGCTATAAGAGGAACCTCAATAATATTGAAATACTGGGCAAAATGTTTCATGTTGTACTAATGCCATGGCTAATCAGTGTATGATTTTTTAGAATTATTCTGTATCCTAAATTATGTTTGATATACAGTATAATACAGTACATTAAGGGGAAATACAGTACATTGCACCACAGGACCCTAGGCAGTCATCTACTGTACTTGGTCTAAAAGACAGGCTGATCCTGAGGACGAAGGTGGAGAGAATAAATGATAAATGATAATGTAACTACTGTAGGTTTAAAAGATTTTATGAATCATACCAAAAGTTTGATATGATTGGTTGAAATACCCAGAACACATTGCATTACTGCAGCGCTACAGCTATGTATTTTGGCTCAGTTTTGCAGCTCACGAATGTCGCACCATGCCATTTTTGGTTCACTTCCTGCATTTGACTCATTTCATGGTCAATTTGATTTCTCGCTGCTAGTGAACCATGCTAGAGTTAACTAATAAGTGGAGTAATAAGAGACCATTTTATTCAGATGGCACCAGGGCAGTCCACACCTGAAGGTAATTGTTGCATGAAGGAACCACGCTGAGGGGCAAATCACAGCAGGGTTCCTTGCAAATGGAATAAACACTGCATACGTAAAGGCACCCTTAAAAGAAGGGGAGGTAGTTTACCAAACCAAAGCCAGACCAAATGAAACATGCACTTCTAGTATGTAAGAAGAATGACCTGCTTATTTTTACTATATATAGAAATGATGGATTGGGAGACAGCGAGAATCTAACCATCACTATTAAACCAGGGCTTTCACCTTCATCTGCTTCTTAACAACTCCTTATGTGGCTTGGAGGCCTGTTGACTTACTGCTGTAGCATTAGGTATTTAAAGACTGACCTTTTCTCCTAATGCACGCAGACCTGATATACACTCCTGCATTGTTTATCCACACACACACACACACACACACACACACACACACACACACACACACACACACACACACACACACACCACACTCACTCACATGCACATACACCCACTGACATGAACACTTTGTTGAGACAGACATAACTTTATTCAGGACTGTAATTGAATACAGGCCTGCAGTGTTTGATGTAGCTCCAGCTCAGGCTCTTTCCTCTGGAGGCTTGGCGTTCTTGGCTCTGTTTCAGAAGGAGTATTTTATGTTTTATTGCCCTCACGGTCACAATAAACAATAAGCCTCAGCCTTCAGATCAGGCCTGGCCTCAGTCCAATCAACCAAACACTCTCTGAGCACATGCTTCGGTCTCTTGCACACACTGCAAAGCGTTCCTTATTAGATGCTGTAAATATTCTGGGAAAATATATTTATACACATGGCATAAAAAATGAATCCTGTACTAAATAAATCACAAATAAATCGGAATGTCAATTTCATATTAATGGCCGATCCCTGTATAGCACATTGTGTGTGTGTGTGTGTGTGTGTGTTTGTGTGTGTGTGTATTTCATGCTTGAAAACACCCGACACAACTCACCAGTCCATTATCATGTCCTTATTGAGGATGAAAGACGAATCTTAAAGCAGGGAAACCACTAACAGGTGCAGTGCAAACGGGCTGATGCAAACAAAATTGGTCTAAAAATCGTTCCTTTACTTCTTCCCCATTACATGTTGCAGTGACCTGGGAAAACCCCTCACCTGGTCACACTTGCACTTATTTTAATACTTAATAGGGATTATACTAGTATGTCTTGAATCAACAGGAAATAGCCCTTCCAGTTATATTGAAATGGCGGAGCACAATATACCAGTACTGGACCCAGATGTGTAATTCTGATGAATTTATGCAGATGTGTGTCACATATTTTATGTAAAAATATACATACAATATAAATAATAGTTTGTGGACACCTGACCATCACACCCAAATGTTTTCTAGAGCAACTAATTCCCCCTTTGCTGTTATAATAAGCTCTCCACTCGTCTGGAAAGGCTTTCCACTAGATATTGGAGTGTGATTTTGGGGATTTGTGATCATTCAGCTTTAAGAGCCTCAGTAAGATCAGGCACTAATGTCTGATGAGGAGGTCTGAGGTGCAGTCAGAGTTCCAGTTCATTCCAAAGGTGTTCAGTGCAGTTGCGATCAGGGTTGTGTGAAAGACACTCAAGCTCATCTACTCCAACCGTGGCAACTCTTGTCTCCAATCATGCCTTTATGGAACCTGCTTTCTGCACTGGAGCACGGCCATGCTGGAACAGGTTTGAGTGAAGGTATATTATAATATCCTGTACAACTGTATGCATCATACTTTTTGGAGTGACCACATATGAGTGGTATGGTTATGGTCATTTCTCCCATGCTGTTGGGAACATGGGGTGATGAGATCTTTCTTATCACCTGCCCATCCCTTGTCAGCATTTCAGGTTCTTTACAGAATATTCTGATGCTTTTTAAGGGGTGTTTGATGACTGTTCATTTCCAGGTATTTCAAGGTCGCCCCATGGTGTGTTTACCTCCTATGGCAACCCAGCGCATGGCCACTCCGGTATGCGTATGATGTAGGCTGCTAATCAGTCAATGTTGTGTGAATACGACGTGCGGGTTATTGAGTCAGCGACATTGTAGCATTTCTTTGTTAGTCATCTGGTTGGATGCAAAATGTTGAAAATTCCTGTGGCAGCATTTGACTTATTGGTTTATTCAAATGTAAAAGAGTGCATAGACTGTATTCAGCAGTGGCAGGGTTGACTCTTATTATGATACGTAATAAGTTACGTCATATGATTGACTGCAACAGTGGCCGTTCTACACATGCCACTCCTGATCTGCCAGTGATCTAGACCCCTCTGCTTCCTAGTGCCCCACTTCTGGTTGAAGGTCTCGTCACAGGGAGGCCCCATGTGGTCTGCTAGGGATGCTTGTTGTGACTGGGGACGGTTCCACTTTACCAAGAAGGAGTTTTTTTTCAATTAAAAAACTAAATGCATATTTTATATAGATAATTTTAAAGATCTAATCAAAACAAAACATGCTTCAGTCATCAGTCACACAGTCTGAGCATCTATTGGTCAATTTATCAAATATCTTCAGTTTTAAATACCTCAGATGAAAGAGCATGATAGTGATCTAGGAATGATACAAGCACACACCTGTGGACATTTCATCATATCATTCATTTCACAGCTCAACACCCATCCTGTATGTACATGTACTGTACAGGTGAGCTCGACTAGCCAGCTGTTTTTGTTGTTTTTACAGTATGAAATCTCATCATTAAACTGTGGACATAACTTAGTTGTACAGTAAGGATTAGCTGTTGTATTAAATATATTAAGTGCTGATACACTTTATATGTTACACTCAGATATCTTTAAGATCTAGTCAACTACGTACTGCAGCTAGAAACATGTGAATTAAATTGACTGATCTACTGTAGCATAGGAAGTCATGGTTCACTTTATAGTATACTAAATGATAATTATGGCTTATTGAACACCACAGTGAGAAATAATATGTAGTGCACTATGTATTCTAAAGTGCTTTATGTGATATACAGTATGCATTTCTGACATTTTAAACACAGGTATCAGGATTTAGCTAAGAGATCATGTGCATGTCATGGTAACCTAGATGAAAGCATATAAATAGCCAACACTAAATGTCTGTTTAAAATCTACACAAATGAATATCTTACAGATGTACAGTAGGATGATGTCTTATGAAACTGAAATCTGATGTTTTTATTTGTATAGCGCTTTTAACAATGGTCAGGCAAATGTGTATGGATTAAAATGATCAACAGGGAGTCAATGAGGAGTCTCATTTGGGTGATAACAGATAGCAGAAATTGTTTTGCAGTCATACTGTGTGAGTGTGAGTAAAATAATACTTAAATAAAACCTTCAAAATAAGGCCATGAACATGCAGATATACAGTAACACATTCTTACGCAACCACGTACAACAAAAACAAAAACACACGGAAATATGCCAGTCTTCTGTATGTGTAATACTATCTGCATGAATATATTCATAAGTTTTGCTTTTGGAAATTCTCCAGTGCCCCACTTTTCTAGGAAACTTGAGCTAATTTATTTATTGTTTTTCTTGAATAATTAATGATTGTTTTTTTTTCTTCCACATTATCCCGATAAACAATTCAGATGTTAATTAATACGATCAAATGTGTTTGTGATGCCTTGCTGAAAATAAAACCTGCTCATCCAGAACTCATCTCCTGTGGCAGGTGGAGTCCCCCCCTAAAAAGTGCCCTTTGTCTGACACCTTCACCCGTTCTGTCTAATAGGCGAAGCATGCATTTGATTCATTGCATTATAATATCACAAGGTGTTCACAGTAAGCTAGGTTTTCTGAAAATAATGAGCATAATCCATTAAACATTTTGCATCAGAATAGTCTAATTCTGAACACACTGAGTGAGCTTTAAATGTAGACCAGCAGTAAATGTACCTCTGAATGCTTCAAATTGTGATTTTTCTAATAAAAAAAAAGAAAAGAAAAAAAGTATCCATCATTGACAGGAAAAGAGTTTGTAGAAATAGTTAAAAGGTTAAAGCTAAAAATAAGTAATCAGTGATATTATTATTATTTCAGGTTAAAGCCCCACGTACATGTCTGCCTGTGTTTCTGTACGGCAGAACTCTTATTAATGTATTAACTTATTAATACAAAGAAATAAAATGTTGTAAAGATGAGTATCTTGTTTACACTTTAAAAAGTTTACTTTTTTCAACAAATACAGCCAAATACTCCCTGTTCCTTAACCAAAGAGTGAATGACAGATGAGAAATTGAAAAAGTAGAACGAATAAAGATAAAACTTTGTCTTAAATTCACATTTAAATTCAAAATTTATTTGTCACATACACAGTCATACACAGTCATACACAGTACGATATGCAGTGCAATGCTGATATGACCGCCAGTGACCTTAAAAAATAAACAGCTGATACATAAGAAATAAATCTGAATAAAAAGAAATACGATAGAAAATAAATTTAACTAGCAAAATATACTGTACAAATATGTACATAATAACGATATAGCAAAATATAGAAACATAGAAGTAAAAATTGCAAATATGCATAAAAAGTGACTTACGGTATTAAAATGTCTTGTGAAATGGTTCAGAAGTGAAAATATAAATATGTAGTGCATATTGTAGTGCTTAAAATGACTTCAGCATGTTAAAATTTACTTTCAGCGCTGTTATTTCAGTGGTAAAAATATTCGATTTTCTAATTAATACTATATCTATTGGTGCATGTGTTTGTTTATATTGAGCAAGTAGCTTATTAGTAGCTTATTTTAAAGTAGATTATTAAATCTTATATAACTTCACCTCTACTCAACATTTTGATTTCATTTATGGTAAAAGTTTAACTTCAGGTAAATAAGGACTGTCACAGTTTCATTAAATTCCCTCGCTGTGAGAAAATCTGTCCAGACAGACATACTGTACAGACAGAGCATTTTCTGGCTTCAGGTCCTTTAATGTATGAAACATAGAGATATCAAGAGCGAGTTCTGACCAATGTACACACAAAACTTTTCTTTTACGTATGTACAGTATATAGATAAAGCATTTTGTAGCATGCTGCTATAGGAAAATAATCAACATCAGGGGTGTACATTAACAGCAAGTCAAATACATGTCAGGTGGCACAACACCAGCACATCATTGATTATTATCCACTAACAACACTCACTGTGATTTTATTCCTGCCTCGGCAACAGTTGTAGAAATATCTGGAAATAGACCTTCTTTGCGACTTGATTTCATTGAAGCTGGTTAGAAGTTAATCAACAACTGCCATCATGATTCCTGGAATAATAACACCCGCTCCGCTGCATGTCTACTCACCTGTTTTTCACCTGACGTTTTCATCACTTCATTGTTAACTTTTCGACCTGAGCTTTACACTCGCTTGGAGCGCAGCCCCGAGTTCCTGTCTCCATGACAACACTTTGGTAAAAAAAATAAATAAAATAAATAAATAATAAAAAAATATCTAGGGAATTTTTTTTGAATGATAAAAGGGAGAAAATAAAGAAATAAGAGTATTAACCCCAGCTGACATTTTCTTTTCTGCGTCCTGTGCTTGATTTCTCATTTCCAAAGAGATCCAAGGACCCAGGCAGAAAGCCCAGAAATAGCACAGTTTTTTTTTCCCTTGGTGCTGCTGAAGCATGTCTCCTAATCATACCACTGTGTTCTCAGCTCCTGACATATGGCGCTTTCATCCCTGTGTCGTTGCATTCTCTTACTCGCTAGTAATTTCATTGTTGTGATTCATCTCCCCCCTTTGCTTCCCTGTCTCTTCTAAAAAGAGAGACTGACTTAAACCCTGTGTAATTAGTGACTATGATGAATTACAGTGAATGTGTTCTCATGGGGCCGGAGAAGAAGTCACACTTAAAAGAAGTCGGCTTTCCACCGTCCTAAATGAGCTGTTTCTGCTGACAGAGTCAACAGGCATTCTGGGACTTTCTGCCTTCTGCTTAGTGTTCGTAAAAATGCCGTGCAATTACAGTAAAGTGCTGTTGTGTGTAAATTAAGATATCATATCTAATTAAACCTCCCAAAAGGCACTTGTTCTGTCTTCTGACTGAAGCGCAGCAGCTTCTCAAAACTAACTGTCACCATTGTGATTATTTCGGTTTTCAGGTTAGTGAAGCAAGATTTTTTTGGTTTCTGCATCGGTTCGGGCCAGTCCAGGTTTTTCAGTGTGCAGTAGAAATCCACTATGTTTGGAACTAAAGAGCATTCTACAGTAGCAAACAAAATAAACTCATTTTCCTAATTTGGAGTTTTTATGAGAAACATCCTGTTGTCTAGATATCTGGAGAAAAGTTGAAAAGAATAAAGTTTATAGCTTTATAGATAAGCTATAAACTACAGTAGGAAGAGCATGGCAGAACAAGACTTTACCTAAAAGTCCCATTCATCAATCCTTTATCCATTAAGGGCATTCAAGTCAAAGTGGGACTTGTCATCTCATGTGGAGCAGAATGAATTTGTAAAACTAAATGACATTTACAAGACTGCAAGCACAGTACAGTGATGAGACTCTTAGCCATAATAAAACATTTGATTGGTAGAAACATTGTAAAGAAGGTTGTACATTCGTTCATGACAATCCCGGTCAAGGTGGCTCGGAGCCCATTACAGAAGTTTATGTGAACATTCAGCAGGTGAAACACCTGATCCTTGAAAATGGACAGATAACTTGTCCCTAGGCATGGTACTGTAGTTAGCACTGTGGCCTTGCACCTCCAGGGTTGTGGGTTCGATTTCCCGTCTGTGTGTGTGCATGTTCTCTCTGTCCTTGGTGAGTTTCCTCAGTAGCCTCTGGTTTCCTCCCACAAGCAAAGGACTTGCAGATTAGACTAATTAGCATTCCCAAATTGCCCAGAGAGTGCGTGTACAGTAAATGCGTATGTACGCCCTCTCAAATCTTCAGGCATAGGCTCCAGGCCCCCCCACGACCCTATACAGAATAAGTGGTATAGAAGATGAATGGATGAACATACTTGCCCCAACTTACTGTAAGATGCTTGTGAGTATTGGAACTGTACACACAATCATTCACAAACACCACTTGCACATTACCTGAACTCATGTGACTCATGGGAGTTATTGCCGTATCCCCCATACAGTCCTGACCTCGCTCCAAGCCATCTGCACTTGTCTGGGCCATTAAAGGTGTTCCTGGGAGGCCAGCGTTTTAGAAACAAAGCAAGCAGTCTGATCATGGCTCCGGCATACTGAGAAAGCTTTCTACCTTGATAGTATCCAAGCACTAAAAAACACTGGGATAAGTGCATTAGTGTAGCAGGGGATTATATAAAGAAATAAAGGAACTTTCATAACTGTGTTCTGTTATTCTGCACAATCAAAGGTCCTCATTTGACTTGAACACCATTTATCTGTTGTTGCGTTGTAGGGGGGTTTTGGAGTTTATCCCAGATGGAATGCTAACCCATCACAGCACGCACACCCTCACACAACCACTCATACACTACAGGCAGTTTTGAAATGCCAATCAGCTTACACCGCAGGTAGCCTTTTGACTGTGGGACTGTAGTCAAGGTTCGAACCCCAGGCATTAGAGGTGCAAGGACAGTGCTAACCTCTAAGTCAGTATATTATATGTTTTAAAATATGATTTATTAAATATCGATATATTCTTATGCTAAATCCAGTACATAAAAGTTATAGATTAAAAAAAATAATAATCTAAGAGGAGGTAAAGAGGACCAGGGTATAGATATGATGGTAAGAAAGCTCAAATCTCAACTCTCATTCCCTCTGAAATAGATTTTTTTTTCCTATCGAGGCTTAACACCCAAACTTTTTCCCATAGCTGAAAAAAAAAATAATTGGGCAAGGAGCAGAAAGCATGACTATGTTAGCTAATACTGCTGAATTAAAAAGAAAGAACTTAATGCAATCCCAGGGTGAAATGAGAGATAAAGCCCTTTTTAATTACTAGTAATCTCTCAAGAATTGTCACACAGTCAAATGAAAGTCAGAGGATGGAGTATCAGGTGGGTTTAATGTGTAATAGATTATGTACTAAGCATTTATTTTCAGCATCCTCGTTTTCTTTACGCTTTTCTCTGTTGATGTGATCTGTTGACATTTTGCTCCCCTGCACTATTGACCAGCTAATTCCATTAAATCTTACTTTAAATTGTTGTGAGATGGAAAAGCCTTTTGAGAGTAGGTATTAATGAGGAAGTCAAAGTAAAAAGGAGAAAGAGTTCAGATGAGCTACAAAGTAATACAAGGATGAGCTGGATTTCTTCCTCTTCGTACATTATCGTTCAGGTGAGGAACGCAATATGCAGACAGACAAAATTAGCAACAGGTACAGTATCAGAGTTTACTTTACTGTAAAAGTAGTTCCATAGCCGTTTGTCATCAATTACAGTTTTTCACTTATGCATGAATACGTCATACATTTTAATCCTTTACAGATACTGTATAGTTAATGAAGAATGAAGAATATCAGTGAAACAAGTTAATTCCTGTTATCGTTTACAAAATTATAGCTATTCAAAAAAACAAACTTTTCTTTTCACAAATTGTCATGTTACAGATAAATCAGTCCTCCATCGTCCTTCTATAAATGGTTCCTTATGGAAAACTTCACCATATCAAACATTTTTTTTCTTGTCTTTGATCATCTTAAGCATCTGGCATACACATTCCTGGGAATTATTTGTTACTATAACAACAATAACCTATTAACAAGATTGAACATATAAACATAAACCTGTAATTTGAATGGAAAGGAATGAAGTTTTTGACCAATCGGATTTGAGAATTCGACAGCGCTGTGGTGAAATGATAGATAACGCAGGTGTAGCACAACTACAGCTTTGATGTCTGAAAATATAAATGCCTCATTGTGTATGTATTTCAGCGCAGCTATACATCTTCCACAGCTGTATGGCTAATCACAAAAGAGATCAGATTCTTCGGGAGGGAAAAAAAAAAATCTAAAACAGAACAAAACAAAACACCTGGACGTCTCTTGACTGGAGTGCTGGAATTTAATCATTTAATCTTGCCTTGCTGCTTAATTTTAATTCTTCATTGTGTTAGATGAATTGCAGTGTTTTATAAAGGATCCTTCTGTTATAAGAGGAAACTGCTATCAAGAATCTTCAGGTGGCTGCACAGGTGTTTAACTAGGCTGGATTAGAAAATTGACTTAATCACTCCCTTAAGGAGAAAACAAGTTCATTCAGGGTATGAGAAAAAGAACTCCAATAAACCGGCTGTATTTTGCATACCAAAGCTAGGATTAGTCGAGTTCTTGGGGTAGTTCTGTAGGCAGACTGCAAGCCTGGGTATGGATGTGTAATGGAATTTATAGAGGAATGTCTCTATTCAATGTCCTCATTAGACCTGGCTCTTTTGTATGTCTTGAGCACTACTTGCTTGCATGAACAAAAGAAAAAAACAACAACAACATTGGCACAAAAAAAAAATCACAATGTGTCAAGGACGAGTAGGTGTATAAAGTGACTGACTCAGTCTATTGATCATGGGTAGAGAGGCCGTATGGTGAGGGGCTGGCCGCAGGTGGCTGAGTGATGAGAACACACGGCCCGGCTCACCTGTGCCCGGCGAGAAAACGAGTACCATGCCATCTGACTGATGAGGACACTCATGCAT